>JAQFVV010006961.1:0-230309 GCA_028023455.1 Epiperipatus broadwayi | reverse complement strand
TCAAATGTATAAAAATACTAAAAAAATATAAGCAAGAAACTATACTTGAAGTTATATTATAACATGTGATATATATGTTCTTACTCACTTGAAAAAGTGAAGTGAATATTTCATATGCATCCATAGTGACGAAGGTTGGGCTAATGGATGATTGCAATAGGATTGAGATAATGTGGAAAGTGCACAAATAAAGACAAAAAATGAAAATATTTATTATTAGGATCCTTCCACATGGTGTTAAAAGCAATAGAAAACAGTCCAGACCTTGTGTGAGAGTGGTGTAGTGAAAATTATCAAACAGACAATATGGACAAGCAAATTAAGGTGTCTATACTTCTAAATAAGATTTAAAGAGTATAAACTGAAATGAGTATTACTTCTAGTTTAATAAATAGTTAATACTAATCATTAGTATATTTACATAAAATAACTATGCAGACAGTTTAACACTTGTAATCAAACTTATAGAAATTGCCGGCTTTATAATACTAAACAAATGATAGAGATATGTGCCAGAGATCCTATTCTAGACCAACTAATGAGTGCTGGTTCAGTAAAAAAATGCACATCTTGAGGATAATTTTTTGATATGACTTTGGTCATACATTTCAGGAATGTATAATGGAACAAAAGTTTGAAATATATTTAAAATACATACATGAAGATAAATTTTAAAAATACAACCAAGAAAAAATATATATGAAGTTAAATTATGACATTTATGCCTTGCTCACTTTTAGGTTTCATATGCAACCACAGTGAGAAAAGTTAGTCAGAAATCAGAGTTGATGGATAGTTGCAATATGATTGACGTAAGATGAAAAAATAAAGTGATAAAAACAAAAAAAAAAGGAAAATATATAATTACAATGCAATGGATTATACACCCTACACAAGGTGTTAAAAGCACATAGACACCAGTACCTAAACATGCATGAGAGTGGTGTAGGGAAAATAACTGAAAATGTCAATATGAACAAGAAATCACAGGTGTCAATACCCCAAAAACCCTGCAGATAAACTATTAATTGAGTGAGATTTAAAGTTTATATGTGAGCTAAAGATAATCTCTAGTTTAAAAAATAGTATTAAGCATTAATATTGTAATGAAATGGGTATGTGGTGATCATGGGGTGATAGCATGAGAGAAACAGCCTAGAATTAAATAAGTAGTTATAATGTTACATCACCAGCATTAAAAAATAATCAACAGACATTGCTTGTGACTAAATCTAAAGGAGGTTCAATATCAAAATATAGGCTAATTATCTAGCTGATGCCAAATTTAGTGCATAGTATAAAACAATCATTAAACTTTCAACTACATATACATATATAAGTGTTAAAATATCTGATCACAAAAGGACTTCAGGAATTATGCTACATGCTGATAATCAGCATTGCTGTTATTTTTTCTCATGTGTCATAGCATCAGCTGGAAAGTGAACCCACTAACCCAGGACAACTGCTTGTAAAGCAGCTGACACTGACCTCTCGACCACCAATGCTTGACTACATTAACTGTTATTGCTCAAGAATTAGCTCAGGATCACAATGATCATAGAACCTATGACAGTGAACAAGATACAATACAAATGAAGTTTAATCTATTTTACCTTAAACAGTTTTAGTAAGATAATTTACAAATCCCTTAAAATACATGTAGCCAATACACAAAACAGATAACTGGAGGAAAAAAACTTCAACACACATAAAATAATTTCAGGAATTATTATTTTTTAAACAATTATTTAATAAAACTAACTAATAAATAAATTCAAAAAAGTATGATAATATAACAATTTCAAACAAAACACATATTCCATATAAAAAATATAATTTCATAAAATAAATAACATTATTTCCTGTTGATTATTATTATTTAATTAACATTCATTTTAACTCAATTCTTCTCTTATTACAATGATTAAATATAAAAACATTTTTTTATTTCACCATAGTTTCATTTTTTTCAGGATAACTGTTCTGAGTAGTTTCAAGCAAGGTAAATTTATTCACTATTTTTATTAAAAGTTTTTCCATTCACCTCAGTTTAAAATGATAATTGTAATTCCCAGACTAGGTTAACACAAGCTAAATTTATCATTTATAATAATTTCCACATTAACACAGATTTCAAAATCAGATTAGCATAGACTGAGAATCATGATTTTGCATCAACCCAATGTTTGCTGCAAATTTCCTCTAGAATTATTATCACTCCTCTACATTTTCTTTTAATGAAACTGATAACATATTAGAATGGTATGATACTCAACTTATATCTAAAGCATTTGTAAAAATTAGAAGTGAGGCTAACTTCAAGCTACAAATTCAGCAGCTGAACCAAGAAGACTGTTACTGACTAGAAACTGAAGTATAATTTGTACCCATCTTATTATGTAGAACAATCTTGTTATCCATCTAATAATATTATCTCAGACATGACAGAATTAAACCCTGATGAACTGATTCTCTTTTTACAAAAAATGATTCTTTTTTAATTTATTAAAAATTCCAATCATAACCTAATTACTGAAACATTCCTCTGTAGTTATTTTTTTTTAATTATTAGAAACAAGGTAATCCTTTAATTTTACAAAACAGTTTTGATTTCTTTAAAAAAATAAAAAAAAAATAAAAAAAACTTTAATTAATTTAAAACAGCATTTAAAAAAAAAATGTTAATATCTTATTTTTTTATCTTTTAAACATTGATTAACATAAAGATAAATAAAATTGCTGAAGAGAGAAAAAATATTTTTTTCCTTTATACCTTTCTTTCTCTTTTATAACTACCCTTAATAAACATTTACTATACATACTTTTATTTTTTAAAATGTCTAAAATTTACCATATTACCATTTAATGAATTGTACTCTGTTCATAAATTAAATAATTATTATTCTATAAAAAATATAAGAGAAAATAATACTTTTCATTTACCCATTAAGAAAAAAATATTATTAATCCATTTTATCTCTGAGTAGAATTGAGACTGATGGAATAGTTGTAAATTCCTGTTCAATTGTCTCTGATCACTATTATTATTATTCTAATATCTGACTTGGCTATTATCTATAATATTACAATATATTTATATAATGTGGTTTATATCAAAGCAGAGAGTACAGACAATTTGACATTTGTAATCAAACTATAGTAATTTTCCATCAATGTAATATTAAACAAATGAAGTACATATGTGTAAGGGATTGTGATCTGATTCAACAGATAAGTATTAATTCAGCACAAAATGCAATTTTTGAGGTCATTAATATTTTTCATGTTTTTGATTATATATTGCAAAAATATAAAATGGAATAGAAGGCTGAAATACATCTAAAATATATATACATGAAGTTAAATTATAACATATGCTATGTAGTCTTACTCACTTGAAAAAAGTAAAATACATGTTATATAAGCATTAACATTAAAAGAGATTGGTATAATTTCTGGGATGATGGTTGGTTGAGATAGAATTGAGCTGTGATGAAAAGATGCAATAAGACAAAAAAAATTGAATATATATTGTGCATATTATTTAAAATTTTTTGATCAAAAATATTTATTTAAGTATTAAAAAAATATTACATAAAATTATATAAATAAATATAAATTATTCTAAAGAGTATTTAATTTATAATACAAATTAATTCAATGATAATGATAATCAGTGTTTCATAGAGCAATGTGATGCTGCCACTGTGCTTTGGCTTTAAAACATTCTTTTGTGGCTACATATTGTACTATTTTTCTGGTTTACATTTATTTGATGATAAAAATTGTAAATAAAGTAATATGTGTGGGAGATGGTGATCTGGAATATTTAGATATTTTTTTAAATGTTTCATTTTAAAAAATACAAGTTAAGAAATTTAAAGTAATGATAAAAAAAAAGACAACATTGATTGTTATGTTTTGTCAAAGATTAGTACTGAACACTTATAATAATTTAAGAAATCTAAATGTAATTTTAAATTTAAGAACTGGATTTCATAGTTTTGTGATGACTTTATAATTACTCATTTATGTTTAAAAAATACAATTCATTCAGTGAAGATATTGCTAATTTACTTTTTTCAATAACATTACCACAATTCACCAATAAAAAAATTTTTTTTCACTTTTTTATTATTAATATCATTATCATTAGCATTATTATTATTATTATCATCATCATCATTTTTTATATTTGGAAAGTCCAAATCATGATTTTTTAAGAATATTTTTTGTTCATAAATTTGTATTTATAACAAACCAAGCCCCAAATAGATAAAGGTTTTAATATGAAAATTAAAATAATCAACTATTAACTCAAACTGCCACCGGGAAATAATTAACAAATGTTGCAATGCAAAAAGGTTACAAGAAAGATCTGGTTGTTTATGCATTAAGAAAAAGTTTATAAAAAAATGATTATTTTAATTTGTTGAGTGAGTGAAATAACCTGGCATAAATTAAAAGCTACTTAAAATAAATATTAATGAATGAATGCTAAATGGAAGACATGATACTGAAAATCAAACAACATTTCTAGGAAAGCTCTTCAAATAAGTTATAAAGCATTAGTGTAACAATTCTATTTGAAATTATAAAGTAAATGGATTATTAGCCCAGTGTTTCAAGAAAAAAACTAAGCAAAGTTTCTGTTTAGTAAAAGTTTTTCTAAAATCATTCATATTTTTATTTGAGTTTATGAAAGAATTCTTGATTAATTTACATTACTGAACAGATATAAAAATAGCATTTATAGTTTCAATTCTATTAGACAAGTGCAAATCCTTAAATAACAGTCAATATTGTTACATTTTCCTTATGTAAGCATTGATGTGTAAAGTAATTATATACTGTTAAAAGAGTAATTTGAACCTACGATTTGAAAAAAAACAGATTAATAAGTAAATTGTTGAAATATTTTTGTAATATTACAAAATATATGTGTATTTATCTCAGGGTGAACATTAACATTTATAAATCTAAATCAGATAATTTTTGTTTCCCATATATTTAATAATATCTATATCATATTTGTAACCAATTTGAAATCATAAATAAGTATATGATACCACATTAGAGACATTATTTTAGACCTATCATTAACCCATTTTATTATTCGTTAATTAATAGAATTAATAATATTACTTTAATATTTATAATACAATTTTTTAAATACTAGATTTGATATTTGTTTATTTATATTCGTGTATACAAATTTAGTTTATCCTTTTGTTCTAAGTAAAAGTTAAGCTCTAGACAATAATAGAGTAGTGATGTATGAATGGATTTTATATTCACTTTGGAATTGTAAGAATGGCACTCTGGAATTACAAGTTATAATATGCAATGATGAATCAATTAGTAGCGCTATTGAAGGTCATCATACATACAAAAATTAGAGTTATTATTTATCTGGGTATATATATAATCATAGCTCTAAGCATAATAATCATCATGATCATTTGTAATATTTTTATCTAATAATTTTGTTCCAAATGACTCTACTTTTTCATTTAGATAAAATATACATACAGTCACTCACAATATGGGATTACTGATTATATATATGTTGCCTTGACAACAGTTTAAAAATTGTTGAATGTTATTGATATTGGGATTGTCTAAGTGACTGGTTTTTAATGATATATTTATAAGAGTATACATGTCAAGGTTGGATAGTTCAATGGTCAAAAACAATTGCTTCTTGTAAAGCCTATAGGAACTAAAATATTTAAGACCACTGGTCTCATGCTGGATTCTTTAGAAAAAAAAAATCAATATACAGTGTACACACAAAATTAAGACTAAAAATTCAACCACCACCCCCATCACATTAATTAATTACAAGGTGTATTTCTTAACCTCTACTTTAGTAATTACATACATTCTTTTGAAAACAGATCTTAAGACATTTTTGTATAGAATTCATTATTATAACTAACGAGTTCTAATTAATTTGAAAAATGTCAATTAGTTTCAAAGATTAAACTGACTTTTGGTCAAAAGAGTTTTCAAATTTAGTCATTTGCTTTCTTAGCAACACAATTTTGACAGATACTGAGTTATCAAGAATTTCTTGTTTAAATATTTATTATAAATAGTTGCCTTTTTAAAAAAATAATTCAAAAGCAAAGTCAAAGTATATATTAATGAACAGGATAATAATTAGAAAGCTTCAAAAATGTAAAGTTACTCTTTTCAGGCAATATATATATAGATAAATTACAAAATTTCTTGTCCTCATTTATAAAAATAATTTTAATACAACATCACAAACAGATATAAAACTCTGAAAAATAAAAATCTATCCTATGCTCAGGAAGTTAAGTAGCTCAATGTAGTAGGTATTAGCTTGCCTATCTTCATTTTTACCCCTAGTATTTATTATTTCTTCTGGTTTATAGTCTACTCTTTTTACTTTTACATCTTTTGAAACAATATCCCCTTTTGTAACGTCAACACAATCACTTTTATTCTTCACATTGTTGTCCATTTTCCTTAACACCTTGTATAATATTTCTTCCATGGAATGCAGCCTTTCCTCTTCTTTTGTTTCATTTCTACTATTACCCTCAACATAATTTGTACTTCTGTGGTAACAATAGGTTGGTTTGACATTTTTCGTTTTTTTTTTTTTGTTACAAGGGGGAATGAATTTGAAAAGTAAGCAACTACTACTATTGGTCTAACAAGCAATGCAAATAGTTATGAACGTACCCAAAAATAATCTGGAAGCATTTATGTGTAAATGAAACAAATATTGTTGCATGATTATTAATAATAAATCAGCGATCTCCCAACATTTTTTTTCTCTAGCAACTCTACTGCAGACTTATTTATAATTTCAGATCTACTAAGACAATATTCAAGCCAATTTTTCAATCTTTCTATAGAATGATCCTGGATACACAATCGATAGTTCTTCCAAATGTTAGACCTGTTGTTCTACTACTGGATTTTAAGATTTTTAACCTGCAAACCTAATCATAATCAATTGCAATAACAATAGAGGTAATAAGATTTTATTAACTTTTGGTAACTATAAATTAAATTTATTGCAGGCAACAAAATCATTTGTCAAGAATTTTTGCAACAAACTATTTTCCTTTTTACAGTATTCATACTTTCTCTTGCTAAAGTAATCAACTGAAATTTTGGAATCAGCTTCTTTCCACTTTTAGGCAGAAAATGCTGATTTTTTTGCAATTTCTTACAAAAAAAAAGTTGTTTTCATTGTGCCCTCCCCCCACCATTCATTTTTAGATTCCCACATCTAATATTAAATTTCACTTCTATTCACTTCTCTTTCCACATGACTGAATAATTTATTCTGCTTTTTTGACATGTTAGCCCAGATAGCCTCTAACTTTTTTTACAAGTTAGATGCATTCCTTAATGAAAAATTAAATACATCATTATGCAAAAAAATAAACATAAACACATCAGCACTTTTAAATAATACTATGGCTTTGGAAGCATTTGCTTTATATGACCATTAAGCACATACATTTTATTTATGAAATACATTGATTCACAAATCTGGAGGTCTACAACATTTGTAGATATCTTTAAAGCTTTTATTAAATCAAGTAAAAGATACTTCTTCAAGGTTATATCATATACTCTATTTTGAGTTTTATTCAATGCTTATTCCATAAAAGCAGTTCTATCTCAGAATCCTCTGTTGTTATTTTTCAATATTTTAAAAAACATTTCAGTGGTTTTCTTTATGTCATTTTATACATTTAAATTTTTATTCAATTATACAGTGGGCAACATCTGTTTTTCATTTTCTGTTGCATGGGGTTTTAGAACTTTTTCTATATATTTCTGCATTGCTGATTCCAAATCTGAATTTCGTTTTTTGAGGCATGCTCTAGTTTTCATGCGATTTTAATTTTTTTTTTTTTTGTTATAGTTAATGGCATGCATTGGTTTTCAAATTAGAGTTAAAGAGCAATGATTCTTGGATTGAACATAACCACAAGGCAATTAATGTTTTACAAACATCGCTTTTACATAATTGTAGTTGTTTTTAAATGTAAAAAAATATTATTGATAAAAACACCTTCTTATTTTGTTTTTAGATTGAATCATGTCTTCTTTGAGTAGGTGTAAATGTAAGAATAGTCCTGACACCTTCTGTTATATATGTGACTGTTACATACTTCATCGTCAAAGATGCAATATTTCATCATTTGTAACACATGCATATATTGCCTATTTTCAAGTTTCCCTTGGTGATCAAGACAAGAATTGGACTCCTCATATTGTGTGTCATAACTGTGAGAAAATGCTTCATGGACTGGACAAAAGGAGAATGCAAAGACATGCCTTTTGGTATTCCTATGGTTTGGCATGAATCTAAGGACCACAGCAGTGACTGTTATTCCTATGTGATCCATACAAAGGGTGTCTGCAAGAAATAACAGCATACTATCATATATCCTAATATTCCTTCAGCAATATGACCTATTCCACACTCTGAGACACTCCTGATTCCAGTTTTCAATGGCTTTATTTCTTCTAAGGACAAAGAAAGTGAACTTGGTAATCAAGTGTATTTTAATAAGATGCATGAGGAAATGGTTGTAGAATCTGATGGGTCTTCTTCTGAAGCCAGGCAGTCATTAACCCATCAGCAGTTTAGCCAACCCAAATTGAATGACTTAATAAGAAATTTGGGCCTATTAAAGAAAGCAATTGAGTTATTAACCTTCAGGCTTCAAGAAAAGAATGTATGTCACTGATCAGCTAAAGTATCTCATTTCAGGAAGCATGAATAAATTTTTGTGGACTTTTTTTCCAAAGACAAAACACTTTTTTTACTGTCATGATGTCAATAGTCTTCTCAGCCAACTAGATGTTACCACTTACAGTCCAATAGAATGGTGGCTATTTCTTGACAGATCTAAATGGAGTCTGAAATGTGTACTCATACACAACAGTAAGGTTTATACAGTGGTTTCAATTGGTCATTCAACTCATCTGCAAGACGATTATAATGACATAAAAATTGTCCTCGACTTACTGAAGTATGAGGAGCATAACTGAATCATTTGTGTGGATTTTAAAATGGTAAATTTCCTGCTAGGACATTGGATAAAATATGAGCATTACCACAGTTACCTTGATAAGCTTCCCAAAAATCTTGGAGCTGTTACTGATGAGCTGGGAGAATGCTTTCACCAAGATCTGAAGATGATGGAAGAGCATTATCAGATGAGATGGGACACAAATATGTTGGCAGACTACTGCTGGAGCATCAAACGAGATTGTTCTCAACAAGTACACAAATGCAAGAGCTACAAATGCAAATTTTTGCCTGAATAGAATTTAAATAAGTTTTGCACAAATTTTATGATTAAAATAAGTGTTTTAATGTGTTCTATTTCGAATTTGTAAACAAATTCTGATACAATCATATCTTTTATTATAGTGTGTATTTACTGCATTATATAAATTATATTTTCACAAAGATGATGCCCAAGAAGACATTTTACTTCATTATGTTAAAGTAAATGTTGAAAATTTTACAATAAGATGAAAACCTAAAATCTTGAATTGCAAAAAACTGTAGCTTACAGAGAAAAAACTAATGTCAGATTTGAAATCAGCACACTCAAATTAAGTAAAAAAAAGTGTTTTTGTGGATGCAACAAAAAATTTGTTCCCCAGTGTTATCAGTCACCTAAACTACTCTGACTTTTTTGTTAGATGATCGGAAAAAAAAATCTTTCAATGAAGAAATGCTATTAAATTAAGAAAATATTTGAAAGACTCAATCTTATCTGTTTCTTAAAAATATAGCTACATTACTTCAAATCGAATTTCTGTTTCATAATACTATAAAATTTCTAAACTACATATACTGAATATGGTTTTTAATGATATCTCTTATATGATTTTATCTCCTCTATTGCTAAAATGACTTTCCAAGGATTAAAAATTATCTGCACCTTTTCTACAGAGTTTATTATGTTTCAAAGGAAACTATTAGGCAAAAATTGGTTCCATCATTTTAGGTTGTACATTGTATCAAATATAATAAACTAGGATCCATCATTAATTACAGAAAGAAAAACTTTTTTTTCTATTAGAGTCTTTAGTAATTGTCATAGTTTTCATAATTCAGTTCTTACTGTTAGTCCATTCTGGCTTCCCATTTTTTCCGAGGTTATGTTTTGTGTATCCATTATAATGCTGCTCTTATTTTAAAGAGAGACCAAGTGGCAGCAAAAATGTCTGGTGGTGCAAGAAGATTGTCTCTTTAAGTTTCTCTAGCTTGTTATGACATGTGTTAGGATATTCTGTCTTCTTGTATTGTTGCCTAATGTAAATGTACATCTGGTACACCATAAGGCATATGCTGAAAGGGGCTGCACAAATTGTTGGTATTTTGTTTTTCTTGAATGTTTTTAGCATTTTTTCTATTGTGGTTTCACTTTTCCTATAATTGTTCAACATCAGTTGTCTAACTTTCACTAAGCCTCTACAGTAGTGTATCAAATGTTCTCGTGTTTCTTCATCCCTGTGACGCAAAGAACATATTGGATCTACATTTAGTTAGAATCTCCTGAAGTGAATGAAATGTGCTGTAGGTAAAGCATTTAGATTCAACTTGAGGATAAAGTCAAAAAATTTTGGTTATAGGAACCACCTTTTGTATTTTTTGAGTAGTTGACTATTATCTATTCCCAGTACTGTTAGCTTATTATTATCTTCTTGGTTCTGAGATAGAAAATCATGTATTTGCCAATAAGTATATTTAATGGGGTTCTTAAGTGTTATTTTGTTTTTAATAATTTCAATACTTATCAATAGTGCATTTATATAATTATCCATGAGAGGGAGTCAGTCAGTGTTTTGCTCTCTGTTTGGGAACCGTCTAAATATGACAATCAGTAGATTTACTGTTTTTTTGTGTGTAGAAGGTTTGTATTGCATGCAGTCCAAGGCCATTCCATTTTGTTGGTTGGTTTAATTGCTTTATTGAGATTGCTACTACTTTTCTTTTCCACAGCAGCTTGTTGCAGAATGAGTTAATTGCTGAAATAAATGATATTGTGAAATTTATTATTGGCAAATAAAAAGTGATTTTTGTCATAATAATCTGATTGTATAAAGACACTTTTGAGTAGATTGAGAGATAGGATTTTGAGAGAGATTCAATGATTTTCTCTGCTTCTGCTTTAAGTTTGTTTTGTATTGACTTTCTCATTTGTTTATTATCTTCTATGAAATGCTGATATTATGCCTTGTATATAGCTTAAAATATATCAATTTAATTTTTATCTTTTAAATATCATTTAAAATAAATTCATTTAAATAATGAATAAACATATTGTTTTTATTCCCGTCAATTTCTCATATTATTATAATGCTGATTTTTGGTTGTTTACATATATCATAATCACTTATTCTTTCTCAATTTCCTCTTCATTTTTTTAATGCTTTGCTTTATTTATTAAACAATTTTACCTAGCAAATCTTTTCTTCATATTCACTTCTTCAACATAATGTTAACACCTTCTACGATTGTTATCTGTGTTTTTTCAGCTATTAAGACATGAACTCCAAATAACAGATATAACAGAAAGATATGCAAAAATATTTATTATTGTGAACTCTTCTATATAAGTCCACACATACAGGCATATTCCTTACTGCAATTTTATTTTAGCTCTCTACAACTTTTTGTGAGAGGTTTGTCCTTTTGCAATTCCTCTTCAATAATAGTAATATAAAAAATACATTTCTGCCAAAAAAAAAAAGCTTCTATTCAGAAAATCCATGTGCAAAATAGTATATCATTTATAGATAAATATTTACTGAAAAATTTGTGATGTTTTAAATTTTAAAAATAAGATGAAAGGAATAGAGATTACCATACTAATTGTACTCACCCTGCCAAAACTTATTCTTTTGAAAAACTCAAATAAGAAATTTAGACAGTGATGATTTTTCCTTCTAACATCTGTGCTGCACTGTTTTATAATACCTCAACAATGTTTTGTGAATATATAGGAAACTCTTGAACTAAGACACAAGATAGAGATTTTAGAAAAAATAAGAGCAGCCATCTTATCATTAACCTTAATTTAGATTTATATAGGCCAATCTGAAGTATCTTGGTTTGAGAGAGCAAAGATGATACTCTGTCCACTTTTACATTCATTGGTTTCTTTCATATTTCAATATATACAAAATCTTTAGATTTACTATTAGAGTTAATATGCAGAAAGTAAAATAATGAAAGTAAAGTGAACAGAGAAACATCTTCATGCTTTTGAACTGAGAGGCTTTAAATTAGCCTATATAATTAGAAAGTAGGTTTAAAGATAAGACAGTCACTCTTATCTTGTCTAAAGTCTATCTTGTGTCTTAGGTGGAGAGTTACTTCAAAATTTAACAAGACATCGTTAAGATATAAAAACAGTACAATACATGTGTTAGAATGAAAAATCCTTACTGTTTAAATTATATACTATCTCTGCACTAGCAAATAAAATTAAATATTAAATAAAAAATAAAAATATTAAGAAATTAATAAATTTCATGCATATATTGTATAGCAGTAACCATTTTCTTGCCCTGCACATTCAATGATATTTTTTTTATCCCAGTGTGAGCATATGTATACATAATAATAATAATGCATTGCTATTATGAATTTCAATTTAAAATGGCCTCAAAGTGCAAACTTAATTAAGTTAGCAATTTCACCAATTCTTACTATCATACAGTAAGTTATTCAAATCAATAATATATATAATAATATGGAAATAATTATTTATTTATACCTCTGAAAACACTGCTTAAAAATATAATGCATTTTTCTTACATCGTGTTATAATAAAATTTCAATCGCAGCCAACCAATAATTGATCACTAAATGGTAACCTATGTATTTTTAGCTAAAGGATGAAATGAAAAAAGAAATACATAAATATTCATTACTATTTATGATAAATAATGATTTCTGATGTTGTTTTGTAGAAAAGTTTTTGCCTTCAGTAAAAAATTCCAAACTTATGATAAGCAAAAGCAAAATTATGACCTTAATTTCTAGAGGCTATAACGTTTTAAGTCAAGATAGTGACTGATGAATGAAGGTTGAAGAGTTAAGAACTTCAATGATTTGGGTATAATATTCATCTGAAAGGACATTTATTTTGACACTAAAATTATAGATCACTTTAAAATATTCGAATATTGCATTTAGTTTGTCCGAGATAAACTCTGTGGTATTAAATAAAATCATTTTTAGATTTAACAAAATTAATAAAGAAGAATAAAAAAGATTTAAAAATGGAGAAATATTTTACAGATACTAAAAAGCTAAAAGATGAATTCATTATAAATATATATGGAAAATTGATGATATATCAGAGAAATTAGATAGTTTCTTACTTTAATGAAAGATACCAAATGCTAATAATCCAAAGTTATATCTAACCTCTTCTTCCAATTTTTTTTGGGGGAAAAAATGGATGAATTATATATAATAATATAGAACATTTTCAAATGTCAAACTTAGCATTGGTAGTAAACATTTTTTAGCAATAAAAAAAAAAGATGTGGTTGTTAAAAACAAAAATGACATTATGGATTAAGTGAAAATTCTAAAAAAAGCTATATATATATATATAGTAGGAAACGCAATAAAACAAAATAGTTTATATAAGAACAATATCAATTAAAATATAAATTCTATATGAAGACTCATTGAATATAAACAAAAAAAAAATGAAAAAAATTCAGAAAATAATGAAATTATAGATATAGAAATCAGTGTTGCAAAATTATGCACAAAATTTCTCCTTAAAAATATATAAAAAGAAATATATGAACTTTTCATGCTTCATTCAGATTTTATTTCAGATCATAATGGTAGTAAATGAATGCTCTAACATGTTTTAATAGGTCTATTTATGGTGAAATCATAATAATCACAATGATTATATACAACAACTTTAAAAACCATTACACAATATTTATCCATGATGTGCAATAATTTAGAATAAAGTTATTTCTTTACATTTTTCTTTAAAAATTGAAAGTATCCAAAATTTTATTAAATAATACAACTTACAAAATGTGAACAATAAATAAGTTTTCTAAGTACCAACTAAATTTAACTATAAGAAAAATGTAATAATAGTTATCTTTAAAAAATCATAAGCTTCTATTTTTGGACAATATGAAAATAATATAAATTGCTACATGTTGATTTACAAGACTTATTCTATCCCAATTTTGACACAATCCACTCTAAATAAATACATTCACAATTATCACTGATCATTTACTAAACTAGATATTATCCCTAATTCAAATATAAATTATAAATCTCAATTAAAAATTAAAAAAAACATGTATTTTTAATTAAACACCCCCCCCCATTCCGAGTAATTCAACTGCATTTTCCTTTTTCTCATGCATATACTGTATTATTATTATTCTTATTATTAGAGTTGTCAAGTTGCTATTAACTTCTGAAACATAAAAATAATTTACTATTCATAATATATGAGAGTAGTTAGTTATACAATTGTTTTTTATCCCACTTAGTTTGGAATGCTGTTTCATTATTATTTCAAGTGATAACCTATTATTATCATCATCCTGCATTACTATATTCTAATATAATATTCAAGTTTTATTTCTAAAAAGCAATCAACAAATAATAAAAAAAGGAAGACAATAAGGATATAAAAAAGATAGACCTTCTTATGAAGATTTGTTCAAGGGAAAATGAAGTTTAATGTAAATTTCAATATAAGATGAAAAGTATAACAAAAGATGTAATTAAGTGATAATCACATTGAACATTCTTTCCTACAAAAAAATTACTTCTACATTTTAGAAATGATTATCACTGAGCAGTTATTTTTATTAAAATGATTTAAATAGAAAACGAAATATCATTAAATGAATTCTTAAGATTAAGAAGAAAAAAAACACCATCGGTCTGGCAGATAGAGATGACTATTGCTAAGTATCTGCCTATATAATATTTATTTATACCTATCGACGATTTGAAATGCATGCTAATGGCACTAATATGTAAAGGTATGTCAGCTGAAGATAAGAGCAACCTCTATCATTGGAGTTAGGAAATGGGATATTTTTTATTTGTGTTTCTTCCTTTTTAAATTTTTATGAAAATTCATCTCAGACACATATATAAAATTAAATAAAGTGTTTTTATATTTTAAAATTTTCTTTTCTGAAAACTAAAGAAGAATTAGAATTGAAAGATTAAATTTATGATAAAAATATTAAAATAAAAACCTGATATAACTTTATGGATAGTTAAGTAAAACTTGTTTCTTGAATATAAATTAAATTTTTGCTTCTAAATTCACTAGAGAATGTCAGTATTAATAGAAATAGAAAATTCAAATTGAGCTTTGGTGAAAACGAGATAGAGAAAAAAGTTTAATAATTTTTAATATACATTCTTCATTTCTAAAACAGTATATATAATTATATTGTTCTAGAAATGATTAATAAATAAACAAATCAATAAAACAAATGAAATCAACATTAATACGATATTAAATGAAGTAAATATATCCTGAAATTTATTTAACTCTATTTTAATTTAAATATTCTACTTTTTATAGAATCTGTTACAACACCACTATTTTTTTTTTCATTCTATTATTTAATTTTGAAAAAAAGAATTTTAAATTTTCTTTTCACTCAATAATTCAAAGCAATACAGCTTGCATAAAGTAATGTTTTTATTTAAAATATGAAACAAAAAATTATATTAATATTTTGAAATAAAGAATTTTTTTTTTACATAATCTGACAATTTCTTCAAAATAACAATTTCTGTTATAAACAATTTAAGATGAACTTAAAATACACTGAAATATATTTTATATATATTTAAAAAATACTCCAAAATGTATATAATGGAATATATCATTTAAACTTGTAGCTGAGATATAATTCCATCAAATAGTACATAAAAAATTAGACTAGAATTCTTTCACCACATTCCATTGTACTGTATAATTTAACACTGTAATAAAATAATGAAAACTAATCTAATGGTTCCTGTATTAATACTCAGCTGAGTAAAGTAAAAAAAAAAAATCTGTTTTGTCAATCGAATAGAACGATTGAGCTAAAGCTAGTCATTCAAGACTTCTTCAGTTAGTCTTTTATATATTTAATAATTTTGATTTATTTTATCTTTGTTCATATAAATTGTAGAATCATATAATCAATCACAGATAGAATTCAACTTCAACTCTACCATAAATGTATTAAAGCAACATATTTTAATAGTTTTTATTACATGATACTAAAGTAATGCTTAGTAACTATAGTTTTGGTACCTTAATAGTACAAGCTAAAGATAATAATGCAATGTTTTAGGATATCAAATAAAATATTCAATGTTATTATTTTTGTATCATGAGGATGGATGATGAACTTAGTAAATCATCCCACACTAATTTTTCTAGTTAGAAAGCATCCTCTAGAAATAAAAATCAGAGAAAAATTACAAAAAGTATGGAGCAACAGAACTCAACAATAAAAAAAAAAAGTGATAAAATGTTAAAATAATGTTTAATACTTTAATAATTTTATCATTATTAATTCATTTTGGGTTTTTAAATAAATATGAAAATTGAAGCTAGAGGTTTACAACTGTAAAATTTAAAGCTTTTGTTAACAGATTATGCAGCTTCAATTACAAGCATAATGGTTTGGATAATAATAAAATAAATTTTAATTCAATAAACCCAAACAAAATTACATTAAGAATATATATTTAGGCACTAATAAGAATAACATCTCATTATATATACATTGAACCGGATTGATATCCAATTCAAGGGTTTTACTACCAAAATTAAAAACTTTTCATTTTCGTTAAGTTTCTAATGTTAAAAAAAATTTTTTTTTTAATTATTTAAAAAGAGTACCTGTATTATTAATACACATACTCGTTTATGTTTAAAATATATATTTTTTTTTTATATAAAATTTATTTTAAAAGAGTTTACTGTTAACTCTTGTTTTTACTTTTTTTTAATCAAATTGATTAAAAACAAGCAGGCTTGATTATTACATTCCTATCTCTTTTATCATTTCTACTCATTCTAAAAGCTGAGATTAAATTTTGTGTTGTTGTTTTTGTTTAAAATAATCCCTGGTTAGAATTCTTAAATTAGATTGAGTGGGACATTAAGATTTGCTCTGCCCTTAGGTATAGAATCTGACAACAGGAAATGTAGCCTGGTATAAATGACTCAGCAAATTTTGGGACAATGGTTTTTGCTTTTATTCTTGACTAACAAGCTGCTTCAAAGTGAGAGATTCAGTATTCTGTACACTTTCATTATAGCCTGCTGAGACTCATACCATTTTAGATAGCAGTTAAGACATTTAATTCCTTCTAAAAACTTGTAATTATTAACAGACTTTGTTGCTTTACAAGATGTCCAAATCTACTGCTCTGAGTGTTGCCATCCTCAAAATGTTTTGCTAAGTTAAACAAAGGATGAATCCCTAACTTCCAACTCTCCTTCAGTCATACCATGAACATCTAGAAGAAACCGGAACCTCTATACCTCTATCTTGCTGCTGTCAAAAATTCTTGGAATTTGAACTAATACAAAAGTGCGCACTTTACATGAACATTGCTTTACTGCAAGGTAAATATTCTCTTTTATTCTGGCCAGGGTAAATTCTTTTAATTATATCTCTGCTCAATCTTAATAAACCTGTATTCTTAATATTTAACCTCATATTTAATAATTGTTTTTTTTTTCTTATGGTATTTTGTAGTATGTCTTGGAATCTTAGTTTTAAGATTCCCAGTTTGTGTTCAATTTTCATTTATCAGAGGGTGCATGGTGAGTGTATATTTTTATATGGTTAATATATGCCTAATTATTTCACTAACTACTGCTAAATGCTTTGGCAGTTTTCATAATTTTTTATTTATTCACTTGCCCTTAATTGTTGTTGTAAAATAATAACTTTTAAATACATTTAGTTTGCAATTTATGCAAACCGCAAATCTTTTTGCTGGTTATTTATCATCTTTATTGTTCTGGTTTTCTGAAAGTAGAGATTTCTTTCTAGATTACATAAGATCATAATCATATATATTTTTTGCTGTCTTGTATGTGAGATCAACCACATTTGCTTTAAAAGTAGTATTACGTGCAGCAGTCCTGCAGCATTATAAAGTCAGTAGTTAGAATGCTACTGATCGATCATCCATGCTGGTTTCATTGATTTCCTACAAGACTGTAACTGTTTTCATATCTGTGAATCAGGAAACTAGAGTTGCTGTTTTTTTTTGTAATTTTATAAATCACCAGCAGGAAGATATTATCCTATCCATTTCTTTATTTTAGGTGAAAAAATTTTGCTGCCAAAGCATTTAATGTTTTCATGTTTGCCATACTCATGTGCACTCTTTGATAAATATGTGTATTCAAATCTAAGTCACTTTTGTATTCATGGATAGCTTTCTTTATTCTATTGTCCAACTTTTAATAAAATTTCAAATTGTTTAAATTTATTTGGCTGACGTTTGTCTTGGTACTTTTATTTCTCAATTGTCTAAACAATCCATAAGATCTTTTGTTTCTCCCTAAATTTAGTCAGCGCAAACCATCACCCTCATCCATTTTGATCATAGTAAATAAATTTTCCAGGTATGTAGCAACTTGGTGGTGCCCTCTGTGATTGAGAAGGATTGAGTGTCCATTACAATATGGAAATCTTGAATGTGTGGAGTTATCCATTTAAATCAATTTAATTAGGAAACACTTAACCTAGCACAAATGCTCCAGGCCAATAATCAAAGTAAACTGACACTTTTCTTAGCCTGGAGACATTTGTTCTATGTTAATGCTTTCTAATTAAGTTGATTTAAATGGATAATTCCATATATTCAAGATTTACATAAAAACATCCATTAAAAATATTGTATTACAATATATATATATATATCATTAAAAGTCAGTCAACATTTAAACAATTCCAATATCATTAATAATTAACAATTTCAAACTGTTGTCAAGGCAACCTGCTTTTAATCATAAAGGTGGAATCCCTTTATAAGTATGCATGTATCAACTGAATGCATATAATTAAATAATATATTTAAATTTTTTTGTAAGACTGAATCTTTCAAAAGATAGTGGAATTATATTTGTTCAAATTTAAAATTATAAATTTTAATATTTTTTATTAAAATAACATATATAAATAAAATTTGTTTTCTTTTCATTTGTATTTGTAGTTATGTTTAGTTAAAGGACAGAAAATATTTTGGGTCAGTAACTTATGTATTTTTACAAAATAGCTATACATAAAATATCAATATCCTATCAAATTTTACTATACTAGTCAGGTTATACCAGGAATGAGTCCTTGGAGAATTCATTAATTAAATTTTACTTATGCTGAACAAACAATCAATATTGTGATATCACATAACCCTGGAAATAAAGACATTAAACATTAAAACAAAAAAGAATTATAATAATAGATGAATTTTGTTAATAGAATGTTTGAATTTAGACAGAAAGTTTACTTTAATAATATTAATTATATTAAGTTCATTTAGATATGCCAATTTAATTTGGATATTTAAAAAGCATAATATTTATGCTAATTCAATTTAAATATTTAAAAAGAATAATAGTGAATATCTCTTAATTATATAACAATTTTAATGTTTTCCTTGTTGCAAATCTTTATACTTTGAGTATCTTTATAAATTAATATATTCATATACAGATTAATTATAATAGTTTAATAATTTTTATTAGTCATTCATTAGACTAGAGATTATTCACTTAATGAATAATTCTGTAATGCAATTTTCACCACAGCATTCTCACACAAAATAGGTATTGTTTTCTATCTGCTTTTAATACCTCGTGAAGGGATGTAATTATATATATATACAACCAAAGAGATGCAAAAAAGATGTACAATGAAAATTACACTACAGAAATATTACTCGTTAATAATTTGTTTTAGAAACAAGTTATTTTATTATTGACTATTTCTTTAAAAAAAATCTTTTAACTTTCAATCTGTATTTATATAAATAAAGCATTTCACGAATGTAATTTTCAAATGAATCATTTTTAGAGAAAATTTACAACAATTTAACTCTCCATTCATGAAAAAAAAATATATAAAAATCTTGATCATCTTACAAATTCAGAAATATTTAATTAAAACAGGCAAAACTCTCCATACACTATTGCCACTCAATGCCAGCTAGAGTAATCAATGGATGCCAGAAGTCTTGTGCTTAAAATCCCTATCTAGTGCCTACTCATCCAATATCCCCAGACTAGTTTTTAGCTTGTGGCTTTCATCAGTGAGGAGCCTTGGATCTGAGAACACTGCACCTAGATCTTAGTATCTAATGCAACCCTCCAACAGCCACCTTTTATTGCTACTTAACTACAAAACTATGAGTCCAAAATTGAAAAATACAATATTTTCAATCAAAACTTATTAGCCCCATAGAAATGCGACACCTACTAACTGAGATGACAAGCCTTCGAATGGTAGGCAAAAGAAATCCAATTGAAACACCAGACTTTTTCTTTTGGCCTTGCATGGCTTAAACCAAATGTATAACTTACAATAAAATTTATTTTAAAACTTATTAGTATTGAGTGACAATATTGTATGGAGAGTTTTGCCTGTTTTAATAAGTTACGAGAAAGCATAAAAAATGGTGATCATGTGATGTTTAATGGTTTAAATATTTAATTAATTTGAATTAATGATTACTATTATCATTATTTAAATCCTCAAATACTTGTGTGTTTGATAGCTAAACAAATTGGAAGGATTTTTGACTTCTTATAAATTTATTAATCTTTATCTGTGTATTCATGTTTTATCTAAGTCAATTCAGTCATAGATATATGGGTGACAGAAATTAATTGTACTAAAGATATCTACAGACATTATATCATTCTTAGTTTAGCTGTCTTTATATGTTTTAATGATGGTCTGGTATCTCATATAATATTTTAAGATTAAAATATAAATGCATAATAGTGCAAACCAAACACATATTATAAAAATTAAAATGCTTGTCATTTAATCATGATAATCTAGCTAGATAGCTATTGCCACCTTCTGTTTGATTTAAATATTTTATTGGACTTTGAATGACTATTCATCATTATTACAATTGAAACAATCATCTCCAATTAATTTTGTCTCATCTACAAATATATTCAATACATATAAAATAGTGTATTAAGCTGTGGCTATTGATTGATATTTAATGTCTAAGGATTTATTTTATTTATACAACATAAGAGGTACTGCATTTTTATATAGGAAATAATAGTTCACATGTTATGCTTTGAATACAATATAACACCTAATTGTTTACTGTATTGTAACTGTACAGCAGCTTTCAACACACACACACACACACACATATATATATATAACAATAAAAATAATAAATATAACATGATTATATTTAATAAAAACAAATTAATCTTCTACTGAGTTTAAATTTTATATGTGGACTAAAAATGATATAATGATCTCTATTCTAATAAATGATTAGTAATAATCATTAATGGGCTTATGTAAAATAAATAATGGCAAAGATGAAAGTTTATAAAGATTAACATTTGTAAATCAAACTGTATATGTTCATACACATGTTTTCATGGGTTACAGGTATAAAAGACATATTTGGTGGGTTCATCAGTGTAAGATTTTAATAGATATTCAAACATTTCAACTTGCTTACACAAGCATGGTATTTTCCATAATGATAAAACCTCATTTCCAAATTGAAACAAATTATGAACACTGAACTGCATTTTAAAATATAATGCATTCAACATTATAGTAATATTTAAAGAAATTCCTGATGATCACTAGATAATAATGGATATAATCTCCCTGAAAAAAATCACAAGATATCTCCCTGGAATACAATTATTTTAACTTTTCATATTTCAAATGCTTATATCTATATTATTAAGATATTGCTTGATTTTTCTTTTATTTATTGACAAGATTCATGAAATAATTAATAATCATATTTTCTCAATGTGAAATCAAAACTTTATTCAAAGACAATATGTTTATTTAAAAAATCCATGTTAAGTGATCTCTGGAAAGCAGGATTAATACTACAAAGAGTCTATAGTAATAGCAGTGGAATCAATTAGAAATTAACATTAAAGATAGATTCTTACAGCATAATATGTTCAAAATTTATTATTAAAATAAACCATCCATAATTCATAATAACAAAAGCAGCAACATCAAAAATATATTTCTGATAGCATATTTTCCATAATTCAGGAAGTTAGAAACAAAAGAGTGTTTTCTTTGGATCTTAATAGTATTTTATAGTCACTAGAATATAGTTGACTTCTAAATAAATTTGCAATAGAAACAAATAGGATGTTTTTTTTTGCCTTTAAGAAATAATAATAAAAAAAACCCCAAGGCAGATGAAAATGATAAATGAGGAAATTTTTTTATCAATTATATAAATGTATCTTATGAAATAATCATATTAACTCAATTTTTTAATTTCAAATAAAATGTAAGTAATAAAAAAAGTTAAAATCAATATATAATCTGAGCTACATACTTATTTTAGTAATCTTTAGATTTACGTTAAATTTTTTTTTGGGGGGAGGGGATGTTAAAAAAAACGAAGAATAAAAAGTAATTAATTATTCAAATGAGAAAAAACTTTTTAAATATAGCTATTGACTTTTAAGTTTTAAAAACAATAGAAAATAATTTGACATTTTAATTTAAATAATAAAAAAGTCTATTATGAATTTAATCATTATAATAATCCTTTAAAAAAAAACAACACAAAAATCTTTTAAAATAAAAAAAAACTTTCTATTACTACACATAGATAGTTTCTGAACAAAGTTGATTTATTAACCAAGAATGTCTTGCATAATCAAGGATTTAGTTAAAAAAATCTTTACATATACAGTGGCCTCATTATATTTGTAACATTTGGTTCCAAGATCCTTGTGGATATTCTAAATCCATGTTGAATACTAAGTACTATACTATGCATTTTAAAACACACATATATAGGATAAAGATATTTTAACATATATTTATACAACATGTATATACTCCTATAATATTATTACTTTAAAATTTGTTTATAGTATTATATAGGTTTTAGCACATAAGTAGATATTTACAAATGGTACAAATATTTAAAAACACACATAAATTTCATATTAAAGCATAATTAATAAAAAAAAATACGATATAGTAGATAAACAATATAGATTTATATTTGACAAAAACTTGATTAAAAAATTATTAGAAAAATTCAAGATATTTTAACTCTTTAGAAAAATGACATTTTCTTTTGTTAGTTAATCCTGAAGTTTATATATTTCAAAGTTGAACATTTAATTTGAACATTTATTCTATATTAGAATTCAATAAATTAAGTTTGATTTCATTGTAATTTTTAAAGTTTGCAAATGAAATACAGTCTAAAAAATCATACTTGAAATCTGAAAAGTTTAAGGAAATAAAATTTGAGTACATAATGAAAACAAAGAACTTTCTTCTCATTGGATGATGTTCAGGAGTACAATCAAATACCAACTAAAAACAAAATTATCAAAATTTTTGTTGAATAAAAACTATATTTAAAATGGGAATAAAAAAAAAGTGAAGCTATCAAAAATCTATTGTTATCTTTTAAATTTAAAAATAAGCATCTTTGTA
The DNA here is from genome assembly GCA_028023455.1 of Epiperipatus broadwayi. Lineage (NCBI taxonomy): Eukaryota > Metazoa > Onychophora > Udeonychophora > Euonychophora > Peripatidae > Epiperipatus > Epiperipatus broadwayi. The sequence continues at coordinate 206,531 of JAQFVV010006961.1, read as the reverse complement.
AATGTATTTACTAATTACTTTTACAAGGAGTGAAAATACTACACCCATGATTTTCTTTGTTTAAATTAAAATCAAATTTAATAATTTATAATTTTAAAAATAAAATATATGTGAATAAAATCAAAGTATGTACATGTATTCTTTTGGTTTTTAATAATTACTATAATATTATTGCCTAAAACTAATTACTAATATTTAATAAACTATGCAAAACATTAACATTTTTGTTATTCCCAAAAATCTCTCAAAGTAGTCTCATGAAACATGATAACAATGATCAAAATCCATCAAATAGTGGATATGAAGTTAAGTCTCTTTTATATTTTGCTACATCCGGGAAATACTGATATCTTCAGATTTAAAAAAAAAATACATCAATATTATATTACTTTCATTTTCTAGCTTAGTTTAAGTTGGAAACTGGAAGAATAATGTTAAAGCTTGTGCACAAAAGTGTTTTAAGGGGGAAAAACTATTAATACACTTTCCAAACAAATAGACATGGTTGAAAATATGGTATTCAGTGAAGAGTTAGCATTTGTATTCTTCTTTTCACTTTATATTTTCTTTTTGCTCTGATAAAAGTATAAAACAAAAAAATCTACTTATCTTTTAACACTGTAATAATACTTATTTTATATTTGATCAATCTGAACATTCAACTAATTAGCAGTCTTTTTGATAGCTAATATATATATGAATATACAAAAAATAGTTCTTCTAATCAATATAAGCAATACTAAATAAACATTATATTCCATTATAAATTGAATCATTTTCCTATCATATATATAAACAAAATACACTAGAATAACTCTACAAATGTTGTATTGCTATTCAAAATGGCAAAAAAAATCATAAACTGGCTATAAGAAAGAAATTATTTTTTAATTTTATATACGCATTTTTAATTTTGTAGTTATTCTAGTGTATTTTATTTAAAACAGGCAAAACTCACTATATATATTGCCACACACAGCAAGTCAGGGTAATCAATGGATGCCAGAAGGCTTGTATTTTGTTTATTATATTTATATCACTTGATATATATATATTAAGTATATATCTTCAAAGTGTGTATTATATTTGTATCATAAAAAAGTTAAAGGCAATAAGTTCTTACCACTTTAATATAATTTACTTTTTATTATTTCTTATATTAATTAATATTATTATAAATTATAAAAATATATCTCTTACAAAACTTATAATGTTTTATTATTTATTAACACTTTATTTTTGTTTATTTTAAATTTACTTATTAAATTTCTATTATTAATGTAAATATTATGGTATAAACTTTTAATTCTATAATCTTTAAATTTAAGTTTAATAATTATTATTAAAATTATTAACTAATTTTATAAATTATTATTCTTATTATTATAAGATATGTTTAGTAAATATTTTATTAAATTTTTGAATAATAAAAAATTAATTTACAGAAGATTAACTTAGCAAAAATATGATAAAAAATCACCAGTTTACTTACATTCACTGGAGACAGGATATAAATATATTTAGGGATACCATTAAAATGATTCAGTAGATAAGTAACAAAAGAGAAAAAAAATCAAAGAAGTTAGCCTTATATATAGTATTAAGTCTATATGAAATAAAGATTTTGGTTTAAAAATATATAAATAAAATTGAGATAATTTCAAACAACACAATTACAAGAAACGTAAAATAAGTTATAGAAGAAATAAAAAGATAGAATTATTATACAACATTCAAGTGTTTAAAATTCAAATTTTGGCACTTAAGTAAAGTAGATAGGACGAGGAAGATAATTAGACAAGAATTCTAAAAATATTTATAAAAATATTTTGTAATAATAATAATTTATAAGATTAGTTAATAAAAAGTTTAACAATAATTATTAAACCTAAATTTAAATGTTATAGAATCAAATGTTTATATTATAATATTTTGATTAATAACAGAAATTTAATAAATAAATTTAAAGTAAATGAAAAAAAAAGATAAAATATTGTTTTTAATTTTAGATACATTTGTATAATTAATGATAATATTAATTAGCGTATAAAATTATATTGAAATGGTAAGGACTTACTGCCTTTAATTTTATTATAACACAAACATAGTATAGACTTTGAGGGTATATATATATATTAAAACTAATATAATGAGCATGCTAATAGCTCTAACAAGCTTTATCAATAAATGCCACAAGAGAAAGCTTTTAAAAATCTCTATCTAGACACATCCCCATTCCAAACAGGTTTCAAGCTATTGGATATCTTTAGTGAGGGGCTAGTTTATTCAAAATACCAACTTAAAGCCAGCACTTATCTATTGTTAATTATTAAGTAGATTTTTAAATGCTTTCTCTTGCAACATTTATCAACAAAGCTTGTTAGAGCTATTAGCACGCTCATTATTTTACTTTATAGTTACAAGTTTATCAAATTAATTCACATGATGTATGCCTTGATTTTATTTGCTATGAAATATATATATTGTAACCAGTTGGCTTACATCACACACACTAATATAGTGTATGTGAATATATATATGTAAAATAAAGGAAAAGTAGAAATAAACACAGACAAAAATTATAGTAGATATTTTCTACATTCATTGAAATAAATAATAATAATAATAATAATAACTCTGATTTAAAATATTGTTTTATAAATTAATATTTTAAAAAGGACTGAATAAATATAATGAGATATTGAAATTTCAAAACACCCTATTGTATTTTTGAAATTTTAATTAATTAAACAAAATTTTTATCTATTAGAAATTCCCTAAGTAAAAACATGTATTGAAGGGATTAGTGAGATAAAAATAGAAACTCTGTTTTTAATCAAAGTGTTGTTAACACCTCAGATGATTTTATAAAAAGAGCTGATAAAAAAATATTAGCCAGTCTGATTAATAGTTTTTTGTAAGAAGGGTCAGCTGAAAATTTCAGTTGGTTATATATTTTGTTGCAACTTGATGAAGTTTGCAGCAGTTGGTTTTAGCTGATCAAAGGGTTGGCAAAATAGCTACTTTGAAGTTATGTGGCTGAAGGCAAAACATTAGATTTAAAAGCTACTAATATTTCCTTCTCAGGAGTTTGAATTCACTTGGAAAAAAATGACCAACTTCTTTGTGCTGTAATTCATAGCCTTAAACAGAGAGGATAATTGCTTGTCTAAAATTTATTAAATCAAAACAGCTGCTTGCCTAGAAAAATCCTAGACAGAAAGAGACCAACTACAGACCAAGATTTTACATGGATTATGTACCTTTACCTGATAGTGACAACAAACTTGGATTATATTTTTATGATGGATCAAAAGAACCAGCTTGCCCAAGAGAACCCATCGGTGGATGAAGAATTAATTATATGTATGCTATTTCAGCTATATGCAGAGAGGCACACATAAACGTATATATAGCTGGTGAGTTATTTAAAATAATTCTTATAAAAATAGACATGTATAGAACAATATTATTTTTAAGTCGGTTAAAAATCTATATATTTCAAAAGAATATAAAGTAATTTTGCTAGAATTATAATTAAGAGTCAATAATAATTCATGGACCATCTCCTTTTAAAGGCAAAATAGACGTTTTTGAATAATAATTCTCTGGACATTATTTTGAAAAAAATTATTTATAAAAAAAAAAAACGTAAAGAATCGATGATTCAATAATTTAATTTAAAAACGTTGATAATTAATCAACAATACCTGTCAAAAATTGACTATACTTTTTTTTAAGAAAAAAAAAAGAGAATTTATAAATTGAGACTAATTTTAAATTATATCTATATTTTGTTTATACACACACGTATATGTATGAAATTTGTGCATATTTTCCAAAGAATTTAATAATGAAAATACAATATTATTGCTGTTAAGTTAAAATATGATGTAAACATCAGCGTGTGCACACACGCACACACACATATAAAATTACAGTTTGAAAGTGATGCGTGAATTTGCACTTTTTATGCTTATGGTGAGTGTATGGTTGAGCGGGTCTGTTTGGATGCAGAGTATTCATGATGCTCAAAAGTATATGCTCGGAACTATCCAGACCTGGATGTTGTGCTCTGAGAGTACTCCAGCCATATGTATATATGAGCCTCATGTATAGGCCTTGGTCTCATGAATAGACCAAATGATAGCGCTTAAGACTCACAGAAGTTGAGCAGGGTTGGCTAAGTGCCAAATTGTGTTTTTTTTTCTTTTTCTCTGGCTCCTACTCTTTGTTGGATGATCCTTCTAGGTACAAGAGAGGTAGTGCTTAAAAATGAGGTATTTTCTCGTGACATCATGAAGCTTTGTGTACTGATGGTCTGGCTTGGCCCTCTGCTTATCATGGCATGGAGAGCTGCAGTTCATGTATTCATTTTTACTATCTCATCTTGCCTACTTAATCAGCATTAACTAATCAAGCAAAAAGACATTTCAAAATTTATATATTTTTTTGGATTCTATAAAATGATATTATCTTTCATTTATTAAAAAGAGAAAAAGAGACATTTTTAAAGTAAAGCAAACAAACAAATAACTTCATGTATTAAAAGAAAGAAAAAAGTTGATAGAAACTAATCGATAAAGAGTGGAACTTACTATAAAATAAGAAAAGAAATTTATACATTTTCAACAACGAGTAATTGTGAAAATAACTTTTATTGTCATAACAAGTATGTAAATTTTACGAAATTATTAATTATAAAGGTATTGTGTGACAAAATTAAATTTGTTAATAATCTGTGCAATTCTATATACATGTTGTAGTAAACCTAGCATAAGTATTTGTATTACTTAAAACATAATTTAAAAGCTTAATCATGTATTATTTTTTATGTAAAAATTAAATATGTTCAGAAATCACACGCATGTATGTATGCGTATATCTGTCAATTGTATTGCAGATACCAATGCTTATCAATTGTAACACATATGTAAAATTTAATCATTTTTTTTATAATTATTTTATGTCAATTGTATTGTAAATAACAATGCATGTCAGATAGACACTTATGTGTAAAATTTTGATCATTTTTCTGAATTAAATGTTAATTCAAACATGTTTATTTTGTATCAAGCGACATGCCTGTGTGCTGAATGGGTTTGAATAAGCCTAATTTATTAATCATGTAACTCAATGAATACTTTTCAAAATCAGAACCCTTATAAGACCTTATTTATTTATTTTTTATTGTTATTAATAAACTTATATTTAATTGTTAAAATTGTATTCCATCATCTCTTGTTCACATACAGTAATAGAGCCCATGTTCTCTGAGCTAGATTTCAGACACGGATAAATGGGGATGTGTTTAGTGCTTTGGGCATCCAGTGATGATAAATCATTATCCTGGTTGGTGCAAAAGAGGATACTCTTTAAAGCCCATGCACTATATTTTATTTTAGTTCAGTCTTGTTAAAAATTTAAATTTATAGTTGGCCAGTACAAGTGGCCTGAGCATTGATGATGATTAGCATGTTTTAATGCCCCAGCATTATTGTTTAGATTTTCTAGTTGTGTATTTTAATGGATGGGCACTAAGCTGGTGCATCCAAGTCATGTTTATATAATTGCCCAAGCTGGAAAAAGGCTCAGTAGTTAGCCTGGTCTACAGAAGACCCATTTCCAACCCAGTCACAAGGTTGACTGTTGATTTATTGTACTGATGTATTATATTGTGAATCATTCATGATGAGTGATTATTTCTCTTGAGTACTCATACTTACTTTTATTTATAATGCAGGTTAATGATTAATTATTATCGTTGCTCTTCTGAGTTAGCTGGCTGATCTCATTGATCTCTCAATGTCCAGAGATTCTATAATCTCATACTCTTATAAATATATCTTTAAATATTTACTTAGATAACTTTATAAATTACTGATATTTCATGTTGTATTTAATTTACTTGGGGTTGATGATGATTTTGCCATCACCCCAGGTTCACCGCTTCTTTACATTATTGATACCCCCCCCATCCCCTTATAATATATATATATATATATATAAATGATAGGATATAAAAAGGATTCAATTTGTAATGGGATATAGTGTTTATTTAATATGGTTTATAAATGATTAAAAAAAACCTCTTTTTGTATATTCATGCACACACACACATATATATATTCATTCTGAAAAAAAATGCTGGTCAGTCAACAAAATTTGATTCATTAAGTATAAAATAAAATAAGCATGGTTATAAGAAATATGGATTTAATTTTTTTAAAAAAAATTTAACATTATACATTAGAGTGTAAAAATTATGCAAACTCAAATACCAATTAAATTACATTTCAATTTCTTTTCTTCATTCTTCTTGAAGTGAAAATGACTATTGATAAAATGCAAAAAATATAATCACTAGGTGATATTAATTATATCTTGCGATAATAAATACATTTCCTGTTTTAATAATAGTAGCCACTTGGCTGATAAAATATATTTTACAATCTCAGTAAATAAAAAAGTACAATTTGTATTGCAATATTAAAATTTCATTTTATTAATTTATACCCATTATATTATATTTTTTTCAAATCATAGATAATATAAAGTTGTGATTATCAACATCATTTGACTATTATAAACATTCAAGGTGTATATGATAAAGGTTAAAGCCTTTCTCTAAAATAAATTATAGATAAGTACATTAATGAATTTTGAGATAATAAATGCAGCAGTTCTCTGAATTTCTATTACAAAATCAAAAACATTATATATTAATTATTTACTGCTTTATTAAGTAAATATATAAGGACTGAAGAAAAATATGAAAAGAAAAAATTGAATATGTTTTTGTGTGAATACAAATATGAGGTTATGAAAATACATTAACTTGTTTTTTTTTTAAAAAAGTTAAATTAAAAATAGATCAAAAGCCATTATAGTTATTGTCATAAAAATTAACATAGTAGAATATTAACACAATCAAACAAGATGATATTCAATATAATAAAGAGAATTAACCTATAGCTCAAAAGCAGTTCATAATACAAAAAAATAAATAAATCTTAAAATAAAATTCTTAATAAAACTTTATATCCAAGATTAACACTATGAAATAATTTACATTCTGTAAATTACTAAACAGTATTTTTATTTTATTTTAAAGTAATTTTCTTTTAGGAAGATAAATATATAATGAGGATAGTAAATTCTTAATGCCAATAAATTCTTTGCTTAAAATTATTAATATTATTAGTTTATATTAACTTCATAATGAGATAAAATGGAGAGTAGTGGGTCATGTGAAGGTTTGTGCTCATATACCCTATATATTACATATATAGATACAGGTATATAATAAGCCTGTATTTCAGTTATATTAATTTCATAAAGTAAATTAATTAAAATAGCTTATATATTTAGACCTTCTTTTCAAAAGATGAGCCCATAAATACAGTGAAAGTTCTAAAATTATTTGCACAATTCTAGATTAATTAAAATTATCATGAGTGTTTAAACATAGTAACACAATCAAATTATACTTTTTGGTTTTAGTTGCTGTGTTGTGATTTAAAATTAGAATGTTTGTGAAAATCTGTATATCAACATAGAATAAAACAAACATACTTAAATCTTGTCCAATTTTGTTGACTAAAGTTAAAGCACTGCATATGATTGAAATAGAAGTGCATTATGTCCTCAAATAGTTTATATAGTTAAAAAGTAACAGTTTTCATTAATTATCACTATTGTAAATTATCATGAGTTAACCCAATAATTAGATATTTTGTGCTTAATTATACCTCAATATGTGTATAGCACTAATACATGGAGGGTCATGATTTTTGCAGAGGAGAACATGACACTCCTCTTTAAAAAAAATCTTTTGCAATTCCTGCATTTTTTTAACATAACATATTTTAAAATAAGAGTTCAGTATAAAGGGATTAAAAGTTCAACAACGACACAACAGTTGTCAAGATTTTGATGTTTCTTAAAGAAAGTTTACATTATAGAAATTCATTTCGAATTTCAAAGGGTTTAAAATATAACAATAAAGGTTAAGTTTATTTAAATGTAAAAAGACAGAACCAATTACACATTCCTAGCAAGATAATATAATACAGACAAATATATGTAAACTCAGACTGTTTTTATTGAATATCTTTTTACAGATTAAACTAAAAAAAAAATTTAAAAAATAAAAACAACATTGAAACAAACCTATTTCAAAATAAGATATTCAGAAAACATTAAAAAAAAAAATTATTTTTGAAAAAAATAGAATAATAAAAAAACAACAACATATAATTAATACAGTAAAATCAAGAACTTAAAACATATGAGTTTTAATGTATTTCATAAAAAATAGTTAGATTACAAAATAAATATAAAATAACATTTATATTATTCACTTATTACAACCATATCCAATGATAGCTTTATAAAAGTGTTTTTGTATTGTTTAGTATTTATATGTGACATTATTATTATTAATTACCAAGTTAAGGTTAAAATAAAAGTATATTTAAATGTAAAAATAAACATATTGACCTATTTCCAAAGTTTTTTTTTTTTGGGGGAGGGGTAATTTAATAAATGATTGCTTTTAATATCTTTTTTTTTTTAAAAAAAAAAAACAACAAAAATAAAAACTTCAATTGCTTAAGATTTTTTCATGTTTAAGAAAATAAACAAATGATTAATTGTTTTGAAAATCATGTGATATTCGACTGATTCTTAGGTTCACCAAGCTACCACGTTGGCTAAACAATAAAAATTTTATTATAATGGCATATATATGATAAATTCTTTTTTAATAAAATGCAATTAATTTTTTTAAAATGATTTTACAATCAGCAGTGCCCAGTTTTTAGAAAAGAATTGAAAAACTACAATTTTTTTTATTAATGAACTTGAGTATTTTTCAATTTATTTGAGAATATTAACATTAGAAATAAATATTGAAAAAGTAATCATATTGTTAATTTCTCAGAAAGTCATGTGATGTTTGAAAAATAAAGACACTAGGCTGAAATTGGAATAGGGATATTTTACTCTCAAGACTATCATCTATCATTAAGCTAATCTAAACAGAGCACAAAGATCAATTATATGTAAAGGTATATTTGTGATTGTGATCCATCGGTTGATCACAAAGCCATTTTTGGTCGATTGCGAGACCAATCTGAGTGAAACAAATTAAGTCAGGATTTTCAAGTTTTTTTGTTATTTTTGTTTTTGTTCTAAATTTTTTTTTCAATTCTAGATAGGTGAAGCCCAGTAAGCTGTATCATTATTCAAAATAATATTTTTAATCTTGATTTAATGTAGCTAATTTGAATTAATAAATATTGTTAATAATTACTCATATTGCTTTAATTCCCCTGACATGAGTTTTTTGGCCCGTTAAATAATCGGTAAGTCTATCAGCTATGACAGCAAGTTGATCGCAACATATTTTTAAAATAAAAAATAGATCTTATGAACACAAAAGTTGGCCGCCCTGCTCTATATAGATACAAAGTATTGAGTAAATTTAAAAAAATATATATACATGAAGTTAAAAATAGATAATTTATGTAATGACTACACTTTCACTGTAAGACGAATATGCAGAAAAAATATTCAACCAAATGAAGCAATCTAACAAATGATCCCCAAAGAATTTTCTCATTATAGAAACAATATGTTCAAGTGCACTAAAGGCACAATTTATAATGCTGACCTTGATATTTTCTCATCCATTTTATCATTCACTGTTTTCAACTTTGCTACAAATCTGGGTGAAATGTTAAAATTCTTGATGAATTTAATTCCTTTAGATTTTAACTTTCTAAAAATAAAATTACCTAAATATATAATTCTTTATTTGATGACATCATAAAGTATTAATAAGAATAAATTATTTTTTCTTCTATGTTTAATACTTATGTAACATCTTATATATGCCAATAAACATCACATGACCACAATCTCTTATGCTTGTGTATAACTGTTGTTAAAACAGGCAAAACTCACTATACGTATGCCACACACAGCAAGCTAGAGTAATCAATGGATGGCAGAAGGCTTGTGCATAAAATCCCCATCTAGTACCTAATCATCCAATATCCCCAGACTAGTTTCTGGCTTGTGGCCTTTGTCAGTGAGGAGCCTTGGATCTGAGAGCACTGCATCTAGATCTTAGGATCTCAAAAATAGATCGTAGGATCTAATGCAACCCTCCAGCAACCACCTTTTATCTCCATTTAACTACAAAACTATGAGTCTTAAACTGAAAACACCTTAATGTTTCCAATTCAAGCCCATCAGCTTATATCTAAGATCTAGATGCAGTGCGCTCAGATCCAAGGCTCCTCACTGACAAAGGCAACAAGCCAGAAACTAGTCTGGGGATATTGGATGATAGGCACTAGATGGGGATTTTATGCACAAGCCTTCTGGCATCCATTGATTATTCTAGCTTGCTATGTGTGGCATACGTATAGTGAGTTTTGCCTGTTTAATCTTATACATGTTGTAACAAAACATTTTGTTACGCTCTTAAATTTCATGAGATTGCAACATACGGTGGCCATTCGAGGGCACCACCAAACATTTCTGCCTAGACCGTATTATACAATTTCTATAATAATGGTTAATTTATTTATGAACGGCAATCACCAAATGTAAATCTTAAAATAATTTTCTTTTAATGGACCAAAAGATTGTAAAATGAATTATAAGAATTAATTATAATAAACAAAAAAAACAACAAATCGACACTTCACTATTGTTGAAATATTTATTATACCTTTATTCTATTTGTTGGTTATTCCCTTCCCTCGTACTTGTCGAATCAAACCCTCCCGATCCTTTTTCTTTGTAATCAAGAATTAACATGTATCGTTCTCGAAGGAACATGCACCGTCACTTTACCAATTATACAATATTTTCATCAAATATTATGGTACATAACTATGAGTGAACTCAAAGGGTGACTTACTATAAGAGTGTGTTTGTTAAAAACAAACGCCTACAAACCTCCTCTTTCTAATGTTAAATCTTTTCATCTTAAATTTTTACTTGTCCTCAGATCGAGTATACAATTTTTCTTATTCATATCTATACATTATAAGAACAACAATCATAGAAACTAAAGGTAAGTTTGATTAATAGAACGTAACCCCAAAAAATTAAATAATAAAAAAACAATATAATGTGGATTAATTTGAATTAGTAAATACATCTACTTAAAGACTACATATCCCTCCCTTTCTATTGCTGAAAACTTTGAGATATTTGAAGTGAAGGCTTTTCTTTCTCTTTTTAAATCTATTACGCAAATGTCTCTTGAAATTATAATAAAAAAAAGTCTATTTACCCTGATCGATCAGTGTAGATCCTGTGTGGGTGGAATATTTCACTTTATATTCATCGCGGTTTGTCCGTGGTCTTCTTCCAGTCCGTTCTCCTTGGCTAGCTCTCTATGTCCGGCATTTACAAGGCAGTTCCAGGTGGTAATAGGAAGAGGTTCCCAAAAAAGAAAGTTCTGTTAGATCTAGCCGCTCAACATTTTCTCTTTGCACTTTTTTTTTTTAAGTAATTTTACGATTTTTACTATTGACGAGTCCGAGCCAAATTTAAACTTATGGATTAGGTATTGACCTCGGCAGAAATCCAATTAATTTAAACAAAAGGAAAGTCCGTAATTTATAGTTTTTTTTTTAAAAGTCTCAGTTCACACCTTTAATGTTCTCTTCTTTTATTTCATATTTTATTTTAAAATCCCAAAGAAACATTCCAATTGATCAGCATAATAGATAGCATAAAATACCTTCACTATCAAAGCCCCAACAATAGAACTAATTGCTTTCTTTTCCCTTCTATCTTTAAGAATTTTTTTAAAGACTAAACAAAATACAAACTTTTATCACAAACATGCAAGATCTTGATCTAATTTATTTTAACTTCTCAAGAACTCCATTTTAAAATTAAGTGTTAATTTATTTCTTTTTTTACAAAATATGTATGTATATATATGTATGAGTATGAGCTGACATAAAAATACCAGCTCAATGTATATGTACATGCTACACAATAGTGCAATAACAGGATCAAAAATGAAAGCATAAAATACTTAAATAAATATATAATTAAATTTAAAATATATTCCAAAAGTGTCCATACTCTTTATTGTATTTTCATAGTTGGACTGATTTTCTGATTACCATCCAATTTAAAAGAATAGTTACTGCAAAGAAATAATAATGTAATAAAAAATAGTGAAATATCAAAATTAATTATTAGTAAATTGAAATAAAAATAACAAACAGAGTATATGCATAAACATATGCAAGATAAGCTTTAAATTTGTAAAGTTAGCAAAATTTGCCTAACACGCTTTCAACTAATTAATTGTACTAGCAACAGTCATGGCATTGACAATGGAAAAAAATTATGTGATTGTTAATGAGACTAGAATAAGTAATTAGCACATTTGAATGGCAAATTAGTTGTTTAAAAATGACCATCCTAAACAATTAATTTGCCATTCAAATATGTAATACTTATTCTTATTTCTTTAATAAATTCCCAGTTTTTTTTCCATCATTAATGCTATGACTATAAGAAGTGCAATTAATTAATCGAAAGTGCATTAGGTACATTTTGTTGACTTTATGCAATTAAAGCTTATCTTGCATACATTTATGAGTATATTCTGTTTGTTACATTTCTCTGCGATACTGCTTACTAAAATTTTCCAAAGTTACACGAAATAAGAATAAAAACTGAGCACAAAGATAGAATTTTGGTGTTAATACATACATTTAAAAAAAATACTGTTATTCTTATAAAAAAAATTATTTGCATAATTTAAACAAAAAATTCTTTGGAAATTTTTCATTTGCTCACAAACCATCATATTTAATTATAAAAAATAATATTAATTATTAAAAAAATATTTGTAAAATTAAAAGTTAAAGCAATTTAAATTTTTACATAACCCTATTTCCATAACTACCCTTTTAATTTCTTTTTCTCTGTCTTTAACTTTTACAGAATGTAAACAAGATATATGAATCACACTTAAGAATATATATTATGGAATCTTTTCTTGTAGATGTGATAATATATTTTTATAATTAAATCTAATAGATTCTGTTGTGATTCTATTGAAAAATGAGGTATGATACTACATTTTATGAATTCAATTTAATTTATATTAAGAATACACATTTTGAAAATGTTTTTCAATAAATAATTTTTTTTAGTTGGAAAATATTATGGAATAACTTCAGAAATGTATTTTGCCAATTGTGTTTGTTGAATATTAAAAATGTATCCACTATATTTTAAATTAATGCATCATGATCAAACAATTAATTAATGAATCTACAATCACATATAATTAGATCTGCATGGGACAATCATAAGGTTTTTATTTTATAGCAGAGGAGGATATGATTAAATATAGCTTTATATATTTTCATATACAATATATATATTCAATTTTAATTTTCAAAAATGTCATTAAATAGTGTGAGATAAAAATGATGTAATTATTATCAATGATATTTATTTCTCATTAATCTTTTATCAAAAATTGTTAAAGCCTAAGACTGGAATGAAAAAAACATGAAAATTTTGATATGATTTTATTATAAACTAATATATATATATGTATATATATATATATATGAAGTAATTTGGACAAACTGGGTTTCAAACAATCACTTTTTTTTTTCTAAGTTTTTTAATATCATTGTTATGAAAAGAGTCAAAATGTTTAAAGCAAGCCAGTATTTAATTATAAAAAAAATGCATTAGAAATATTTCTCCACAATCCTATAATAAAAATGGATGAAAAAATTCATGGGAATAATTGAATGACTATCATAAAGCAACTTTATTAATTTCATAAAACTAATTATAAATAAATTATAATAACAATATAAAAATCTTCAACAAATAATTAAGTTTACTTAATTGAAATGGAAGTAATTATCTTTCATTGAGTTGAGTGACATCAACAATTACCAAATGATAGAATGATATCATCTATCTTTTAGTTCTGTTGTTATACAAGCTTAATTTTTGATAGTTTTACAGTATAGGGTGAATTTGATCTATTATTTTAATTTATGTGCACACTAAGTGATCTAAAATCATTCTATCATTTAATAATTATTCAGATTATATAACTCACTGGAAGATGGTTTCATATCAATTACATATATTTAATGTTATAATTATATATTATTAAATTAAGTTTATTTGTATATTGAATAAAAAAAAATCCATTCTTTCATTCATTATCCTAGGAGCAAAAGCCAATGTGGAATAAATTTTTAACATTAAAAGAAAATACGACAAAGTTTCACCATATTAAATAAAATTGTGCTAACCAACTATAAATCATATTATTTGGAAAATTATTAATGGAAATTAAGTTAATCAGCAGTTTACTATCTTATTACATATATTTTTACTGCTTTTTAAAGTTATAATTCTTTAAAAAAAAACATGATTTTTATTGTACTTATCCTTTATTTTTAGATTATGATTTACATTACAATGTTCACAATTTATTTATTATGTTTACATCGTAAGAAATTATGAACTAATCATAAACCAAATTATTAATGAAAGTATATAGTCATATATTGAAAATTTAAATAATATGCATATTATTTTTAAAATAAAAAGTGTCTATATATACACCATATAAATGCCGTTTTAGTATTAAATAAATATATACTATGTAAAAAAGAAATCTTTGAAAAATTATATTTTCCAAAAGTAATACTCTACTGAAATATTAAATAGAGATACACATGCTTATATTAAAAAAAATAATAATTTATAAATATATAGTTAAGTTTTTCTTTCTTATTTTATTTTGATAACAAAATTTAGAAAACTTTAGATAATTAAGTCAAACATCAAATTATATGTTATGGTAAGTTTTACAATAACTTTTTTTTTTTTTTTTTTGTAAAAAGAACAATTTAATTTCTTTAATAACAAATTGAGATCTTCCACATTTCAAGTTGAATTATCCTGATACATACAATGATTTTTTCCCTTTTTATTTATTTTATTATTATTATTTTTAAGAAAAGGACAAAAAAGTTATTTTAAATGGTATAATTGTCTAGACATTAAGGGTTTTTATATGAATAAAAAAAATATTAAACGAATCAAAAAGCAGAAAATGTATAATTTGCTATTTTTATTCAAGAATCAAATTCAAAAAAAAGTTAAGTGAGATGGAACTAAATTCATTTATATTACTCAAAAAAAAATAAAAGTTTAGAAAAACTTTATATTAAATTCTCATGAAATGAATGTGATAGGATAGACCACATACTGTAAAAATGAACTAAATTAGATAACTAATTGAGCTAGCTTCATTTTCATGTGATTAGTGTCAACATTTATAAATCACATAACAATTACCCCCAAAAGTTTGATAAATAGTAACTAAGAGTGCTTGCATGTGAACAATGTTTCTGGATTAATGCTGTCTGATAAAAGTAATGAATGTGTTTGGATAATTAATAAAAGCTGATATACTCTGCAGACAAGTGTTTGAACACTACTTTGATTCTACTTTATTAAAAATCACTTGTAAATTAATATAACCATTCTAACCTTAGAAAAAATAAAAGTTTTTAACTTGTGTTTTTTTGTTTTTCATAAATGTACCTTTGAGGTCTTTCTTGCAATGATATATATTGCAGAGACTTCTACTATGTGGTGATGCTGAACTGATATCAGACCCATGTAGCTATCTGGCATGCGATGCTGAGTTTGAAGACATTATGTGTCTAAAAGATTCACGCTCGCAAGCTGAATAGAAACTGTTTCTTAAACGCTCAGAGTTTGTGTTTTAGATCTAGTTTCTTAATCCTGTCCCTCACTGATGATAGCAAATGGCTTGAAATCATGATATGAAGGTAGAAATTAAGTTAGAGATAGTGAAATAATCACTCTGACGTTTATGTAAACAAACGCTTGAAGGTGTTTTTGGTATAACACCATCTATTGTCATAAATACAAGCGTATGCAAGTTTTTAACTTGTGTTTTTTGTTTTTCATAAATGTACCTTTGAGATCTTTCTTGCAATGATATATATTGCAGAGACTTCTACTATGTGGTGATGCTGAACTGATATCAGACCCATGTAGCCATCTGGCATGCGCTGCTGAGTTTGAAGACATTACGTGTCTAAAAGATTCACGCTCGCAAGCTGAATAGAAACTGTTTCTTAAACGCTCAGAGTTTGTGTTTTAGATCTAGTTTCTTAATCCTGTCCTTCACTGACGATAGCAAATAGCTTGAAATCATGATATGAAGGTGGAAATTAAGTTAGAGATAGTGAAATACTCACTCTGACGTTTATGTAAACAAACGCTTGAAGGTGTTTTTGGTATAACGCCATCTATTGTCATAAATACAAGCGTATGCAAGTTTTTAACTTGTGTTTTTGTTTTTCATAAATGTACCTTTGAGGTCTTTCTTGCAATGATATATATTGCAGAGACTTCTACTATGTGGTGATGCTGAACTGATATCAGACCCATGTAGCTATCTGGCATGCCATGCTGAGTTTGAAGACATTACGTGTCTAAAAGATTCATGCTCGCAAGCTGAATAGAAACTGTTTCTTAAACGCTCAGAGTTTGTGCTTTAGATCAAGTTTCATAATCCTGTCCTTCACTGACGATAGCAAATAGCTTGAAATCATGATATGAAGGTGGAAATTAATTTAGAGATAGTGAAATACTCGCTCTGACGTTTATGTAAACAAAAGCTTGAAGGTGTTTTTGGTATAACGCCATCTATTGTCATAAATACAAGCATATGCAAGTTTTTAACTTGTTTTTTGTTTTTCATAAATGTACCTTTGAGGTCTTTCTTGCAATGATATATATTGCAGAGACTTCTACTATGTGGTGATGCTGAACTGATATCAGACCCATGTAGCTATCTGGCATGCGATGCTGAGTTTGAAGACATTACGTGTCTAAAAGATTCACGCTCGCAAGCTGAATAGAAACTGTTTCTTAAACGCTCAGAGTTCGTGTTTTAGATCTAGTTTCTTAATCCTGTCCTTCACTGACGATAGCAAATAGCTTGAAATCATGATATGAAGGTGGAAATTAAGTTAGAGATAGTGAAATACTCGCTCTGACGTTTATGTAAACAAACGCTTGAAGGTGTTTTTGGTATAATGCCATCTATTGTCATAAATACAAGCATATGCAAGTTTTTAACGTGTTTTTTGTTTTTCATAAATGTACCTTTGAGGTCTTTCTTGCAATGATATATATTGCAGAGACTTCTACTATGTGGTGATGCTGAACTGATATCAGACCCATGTAGCTATCTGGCATGCGATGCTGAGTTTGAAGACATTACATGTCTAAAAGATTCACGCTCGCAAGCTGAATAGAAACTGTTTCTTAAACGCTCAGAGTTAGTGTTTTAGATCTAGTTTCTTAATCCTGTCCTTCACCGACGATAGCAAATAGCTTGAAATCATGATATGAAGGTGGAAATTAAGTTAGAGATAGTGAAATACTCGCTCTGACATTTATGTAAACAAACGCTTGAAGGTGTTTTTGGTATAACGCCATCTATTGTCATAAATACAAGCGTATGCAAGTTTTTAACTTGTGTTTTTTGATTTTCATATATATATATGATATTTCCTGAAAAAGGCAATTATGATAGTAACAAGATATTGAGGTAGAAAGCACTGTAAATAATAAAAATAAAAAAAACTTTAGTTATATTTTATCATATTCTTTGTACCATATTTGTTTATAAAGGCTGAATAAAATAATAAATATATGTGTAATACCTTTATTGATACAATAGGGACCATCATTTTGATAAAAAATACTTCTTTAAATTCTGCAGAATTATATAATATTTAAAAAATATTCAA
Organism: Epiperipatus broadwayi; assembly: GCA_028023455.1. NCBI lineage: Eukaryota > Metazoa > Onychophora > Udeonychophora > Euonychophora > Peripatidae > Epiperipatus > Epiperipatus broadwayi. The sequence goes on along the minus strand of JAQFVV010006961.1, from coordinate 188,640 downwards.
AAAACTATTAAAGCATTCTATATCGATAAAAGCCGCAAGTTCTCTGATATGGTGGAAAATATCATTTTCATACAGAATAGCCCACAGAGATCTAAAAATAGTTGCATAAAGTAATCGGTAAGACCATCAAAAATATAACATTATCAACACTTTAGCCATTATGGGGGTTGCACAAATTGAAGCATTTGATTACAAACAGTAATTTATGGCAACAATATTTGCACTACAGGATAAACTTGGATAATGAAAAGTTTCAAATAGATTTTGATTGCAAAATGACTAGACCAAATTAATACTATGATACATCTGCCTAAATCATAGCAGTTTCATAGTTGAGAGTAGGCATTCTGCTTAAAAGGCATGTTTTGTTAACATTCAGATATAAGCCATTTCAGTATTAGAAAAAAAGATGTATCATCATATGATATACAAACAAATGTCATTCACTAATTCCATAATGTAACAGTCAGATAAAGAAAAGGTGATTTCAAAATGATAAATTAATTATAAATAGCCTGATGGATGTGTATCAATTCTCTCAGAAAGTATTCATTTTTGACCAATGAATTCTAGCAGATTTTACTTTCTTATATTTACAGAATGTAGTCATTTTCCAGAAAACAATACAATTTTCAAAACCCATTCTTCAGCAGCAATAATTTGTTCCCATAAAAATTTAGATCTGATCTTTCTTTTCTCAAATTTATAAGCCAACTTCATCTTGGATTCTCTTTACTAGCTCCTTAGGCTGTCATTTATAAAATAAGTTTACAGTGATATATATATATAAATGTGTTATATAAATGCCAAAATATAATGTAGAATTAATAGATGTTCCCATTATTTTGTTTAACTTCCACCATCTTGCTTCTTTTCATCCTTCAAAATACATCATACTATAATTTACAATTTATGTTGGAAGGGTGTGTATATATAAATACACACACACAAACTAAAAATAAAAATAATCTCTTGCCCATTTCCAGATGTTTAGTTTTTTATAATAAAAATAAACTCTAATGACTAATAATAAAATGTTATACTATATTCAAATGTTTTTCTTATTAAAATGAAATCTTTCAAAAATGTTGTGAAAACATGTGGGTTTAACACCAATTAAGTTATAAGTCTTATTCCCAAAGCTTTTTGGATTACCAATTTCCATGAACTTAAAAAACAACATACAATTTTCATATAAACTTACACATTTATATTTCACATGATGGTTATTCAGTTTTCATTAGGAACTTATTTATAAATACATGAGCATGACAGCTTTTACAATTTCTGGTGTCACAAGCTGCAGCAAATTTAAATATTAAATGTAAATATAGATACCAAAATCACACTTTTCTTTATTTTGCTGTAATATCCTATAAATAAACATCACATGATCACAATGGCAATACGTATAAAGTTTTGCCTGTTTCAATATGCTATAAATACAATTTATACAAACCACTTCGAACCCTTTTCAGCAAAACTCTTTATTTGTATGTATATATATATTGTACCGGTCAGAATTGTATGTTCATTTAACAAGGTTTAGAATCTAAGCAAAAGTACCCTAAATCCACTCATGCCCGAGATACACAGGTCAGGAGCAATCATGAATTCTGCCCTATTTGCTCTTCTCTAAAACTATAACATTATAAACAACATTTCTGATGATAACATGAAATTTTATTCATTCTGGTCCCAGAGACACAGCAGAGAAACATGAGATCTACAGGGTAATTAGCATAAATAAATAATGTTAAAACTTGGCTCAATCAAATATCTTATGTGAAGGGACAATTTATAAATTTTAAATGAATTGTACACAGCTAGCATTGCAAAAGAAACATGAATTATAAAATAGTATCCATCCAGAATGAGCAAGAACAGAATAACCCAGAGATAAATATCTATTTGAAGTAATCAGTTATAACTTCTAAATATTACTGACATTATTATAAATATTTAATGGAATTCAATGAGTGAGAGTCAGTAAGACACAATGCATGAGTAATTATTAAAACAATAATTTAATAAATATAAACAATTTAATTTACATTAGAAAACATAGCACAGATTTAATGCGGTTATTACTTTGCATATAAGCAACTGATTTAGTATGCTAATGAGTTGTAGTATAATAATAAATTAATGTTATCAATACAGTGATCATTGCTTTAAGTAATGATAAGGACGTTTACAAATTCATCTCTAAAGAGAGGTTTACTCTTGATATGATAGTCAATAATTTATCGTTTATGAGCATATTTGGGCCTGAACAAATGATGAATGGGTTAACCTAAATTAGCTTTACCGTGACAATCCTAAAATATTCGACTAATTATAAAATGAGTGGTTTATAAACATCACTGTGCCACGTCTTATAAATAAAATTAGAACTACATATAAAAGAACTCACAGTGCTAACTATAATGACAGCGTTTAAAATGGAAAAGATGTCTGTCTTTGGACTGGAAGGCTTTATCACATATATGATTCCACTTGTATTTATCACAAGGCAATATTCGAAAATATGAGTGGTAAGGATTCCATGGCATGCCCTCCAACGTGTCACAGGCAGAGCCTTAATACTCTAATATTTATCCTGAGATCGGTTATACCAAACCTCATTCCTATACGAGTTACGTGAAGAAAATCCGGATTTCGGATGAGTAAATATGATAAAGCAAAATATAATTCTTTAAAATGTTATCATAAGTAAGCAACGCGAATATGGCTTAGGTCTTAAATGACTAATGAAATAATTTAAGCTTAAATAAAGCAATAATAGCATGCGTAACACCATGATAAAATAATAACCCACTCAGCATCGTACGTATGACTTTAATAAATTTAGGATGTCTAATATAGAAGAGGGAAAATATTATTTTTCCTATTTAACAAGCCCAAGTATTCCTAAACGACAATATATTATAATTAATTTAACTCTTAATGGCGTATAAATAATAAATAGTTATTAAAGTATATTAATAATCAAATTTATTAAAAGGACATAAATTTCATTTAAATATCGTTAGTGATATGATTTTTAAACAATCCACCATTAACCATAATTTCAAAATATTTAACCGAGCGAACAGCGGTCAGTAAAAAATTTTACATTTAAACTATTTAAACATTCCAAAATATCGGAATGATGATTGAAATAATATAAGTTCGCTAGATTAAAACATTAGCACACTAAAACTAATTTAATAAGATATATATTTAAAATGAGTTTTGCTGCATGAAATAAAATAATTAGAGTGTGAAACTTAAAAAAACTAATAATAAATTTACAGTACATAATTCTGTGCTTAGCGTTTCAAAAAAAACAAGTTTAAAAATTTAAGAGAAAATCATAAATTTAACGATAATTAAGTTTATAATCGGTTATAAAATAAATAAAGATTACATTCTGATTACAATTAAGATTTAGGAAAGAAATGAAGTGAGGAGAATTAAGAGTTCATTCTTCGGCAAAACGGATTACTTTTAGAAATTATGGTGGCCATTTATAATAACGTATACGAAGTTTAGCAAGGCACAATATTAATAAAATAATGGTAGGCATCTTCCAATATTCTTTACAATTAAACATAATAGTTCTCAAGTAGCAATGGCATGGCAGAAGGCAGGACAGAGACGATTTAAGATCAGGGAGGCAAATTCCTTTTACTCACAGTCCATTTTATTACCACTCTCTACACAAATACCAGAGAGAAGTGTGATTTGAACTCCTTTTGGCATTCCTATAACTTCTGCTCCTCCTATACTTGAAATTTAGCAATATTGAACGATGTAAACAATACGTTCCAGAAAGCAGATTATTTAAACGTATTTTAAAATTGCAAATAACTTTAAAATATGATTTTTGGTTCGACTTGAAATGAGAATGACATTTTTAAATTGTAATAATATTTTTTTAGAATTTCTGGCATTGCTTTAGCTCTACATTAATTTTATTTATTTTTATATCTGTAATACATATATGCACATACACAATTATCTAAGTGAAGGAATTTACAAGCTTGAAAATAAAATATACTTAAGCTAAAATAATAATTCAACTGGTTACACATAACCTTTTCTTAAATAAACAGGGTGGAAGTGATATGTGTATATGTGTGTGCTTAACATTCCTGGATGACCAAATAAACATATAAACAGGTTCAAACCCTACTTTAAAGGTATGTAATATCATCAGGCAGTGAAGTTAAATATGTACTACAGATTTACTACTTCAATATATATATATATGGATAAATTGTATTTAAATATAGATACTAAATAATAACGTAATTTTAATATTCTAGAGTTTGTATTCTTTATAAAAAAATAACTGATATTTTTTTTTATTTTCTTCACTTTTTTTGGTGAAATTTATATCAACTTTAATGAAAGGATATAGTTTGAGAGTGGTCAAATATAAGTCAATGTATTCTATAGGCATTTCAATTGATTAATATGTAAAGTTCAGTATTCATAATTTTCCTAACAATCATGGTTAAATTTTATTCAATGTTACTACCTAATTGTGAGGGTTTAAATGTTTACTTTATTCCAGTGTTGCCACTTCAAGTTCAAATAATGAATACATATTAGGTAGTAGTGCTTACTAAATTTATATCTAGAGTTCTCTAAGATGAATTTCTGATTTACAATATTTATCAGTGAGGAAGTAATTAACAATAGATAGCAGCACTTGAGCAGATAGACAATTTGCTTTTGAAAAGTATTCTGTAAGCTGAAGTTACATGATATTTTTGGATTTATATTATAATTATATGTGTCTATTAATTTACATAAACTTCAAATTCATTATTTACATAACATTGATACACTCTTTTTAGTTCTTTGTATTTATTTTACCTTTAGTTGTCAAAATTGATTCTTTACCCTCGGTTTAAAAAAAAAGGCATATTTTTTCCATTAAATATGATCATTGGTTATATACTATTTTTTAGACATCTTTATATGCTTTTGGAGCAAGATGCATATATTTATACTTTATTTATATATAAAAATAATAAAAATGCAGGATAAAAATTGATTTAGAGTTTTTATTTCTTTAATTCTTTAAATAAAAAAATGTCAATCTTATTTTGAAGCAATTTGTTATATATTTAGAAATATTGGGAAACATATTATTTTATAAAATTGTATTAGACATTAGAACTTTAGATATTGTGTTATATTTTCTAAATATTTAGCTTTTTTTTTTGTATATATTTTTTGTTATTTGTGTAATATTATTATAAAATTAAATATATTGAGAAAAAGATCTTATTGCTATATAATTGAATCTAAAGACAAAAATTATTTATCTGTTTTTTAAATATATGATTAAAATGATAACAAGGTAATTTCTGAAATAGAGATTTTAAAATATATATTATTAACACCAATATAAATTAATTTTTTATGACAAATGTTAGATGACCAACAAAAATACATTGTCAAACAAAAAAAAAAAACATCTTTCACTCCTATTAGTTACAATATTATATTTAATACAGAACACAGTATGTTATCTATTTAAAATGATTGTTTTTCACACTCAAATAAATTTGATTAAATCTTTGACTTTATAAGATTTAATACAGTGTTGAAAAAAATTTGGATTTTGATTGACATTGAAGTAATAATATAAGATTTTCATTTAAATTTAACTAAATCTATAATAAAATTTGTTATGAATGAAAAAATACAAACCTAAAAGATTTAAAATCCTGTTTCAAAAGCAAAATTTTTAAAATTATTTTCTGAAAACAAAGATATAATTTTAGATATTACTAATTTGAAATAAATTACTCTATTTTTTAAAAACTAAAAGTCTGATTTCAAAATGTCAAGCAAATTGCATATCAACAAAAGAAAAAAAGAAACACTTCTTAATATAGTTACTATCATACTGTAAAAAATCATATCAACTAAGCAAAAGAATAATTAACAGAACTATATAATTTTTTTTAAAATCATATATTAAATATTCTAAAATTGAATTCATATCATTTGAAAATATTAATTTGCTAGTTTGGTATAGCTACATTTCACATAGCATAAAACTATAATTAATAGTTTAATTTGTAATTTTTTTTATTTACATCACTAATATGAGTAAAATGGAAGCAACAGATCAATAGTATTTGATTTCAAGATTACCATTGATAACTTAAATTTATAGATAGCATAAAATACACTGTTTTCAACATATGATGTATATATATTTGTACTCATATGTTGGATTATTTCTATTATATAACATTAAATAATGAATGTTTTTAGAAAAAAAGTATACTTTATTTAAATTTTCCAATTACATTCAATTGTTAGTAATATCACATAGGTTAATATCTACACAATGGTTTGAGTGAAATTATTCTCCACTTTTCTTCAGATGCAGGCCATCAACATCTGAAGAAGAGAGAATAATATCATTCAAAACAGTGTACATAGTAATATATATGCAATTATTAAAATGTAATAGGAAAATGTAAATAAAGTTCAATTTTTCTGAGTTGTCAGATGATGAAAATAGTCCAAGATACAAGTACAACTAAAATGCCATTATTACAAATCTTCAGGCAAATATATATATATTGAGATGGTTATGGATCTCATAGCATATAACAATATAGTAGTGTGCATATATATATATATATATATATATATATATATAAATTATATTGTTTTGAATAATTATATATATATATATATAAAGTTGAAAGGAAAAGTATAAATATACAGACAATAATTTTTTGTAGATATTTTCTATATTACACTGGAATAACAGTTAAGAGTTAAATAATTTTGAACATAAAAAAAATATAAATTAAATATTTAAAAAGGTCTCTTTAATATTCTATTAAACCTGATTTTGAAATTAAAGCAAGCATGTTTTTATGTTACAATAGATATACTGGTAATTATAAAATTCCACTATCTATTTTGATTAAAGAACTTTTTTTAATCAAAGCTCATATAACATATTGTGATAAAAAACCTACAAAGCTGATTTTGAAAAGATTAAAATGAATTAAAGAGTCATTAACTTTTTTCAATGAAGATAAAGAAAACATGCTTTTAATTACTGTTTTCAACCTTAACTATAAAAAGGTTGAAAAAAAGATTGAGAGTTTTTAGTTTTACAGTAGGAGTTACTATGAAGATATAACTGAAGGCAAGACAGTGCAAGTCAAGTTGCTGCTAGTAATTCACTACAGTAGTTTGAATTCACATTAAAGTAAGGTCTAGCATTTATGTGGGTCATAGACCATATATATGTATGTATTAAATGGCACAGAGAATGAAGGGAGCTCACTGCAGGCCAAGAAAAAGCCACTCTACTGTTTAGAATGAACCAGCTTATCCAGAAATAGTTTATATGTATACTATTTCATCTATACGCAGAGGTGCAGATAAAAGTACTGCATCTTATATATAAATTAGTACAGCCAGTGAATAGTATTATATATATTGAGAACAATAGTATTTTAAATACTTCCTTGAAAATACCAGTTAAAATCTCTAATTTAAAAGCACAAGTAAATAATTTTTGTTAAAACAGGCAAAACTCTCCATACAGTAGTGCCACTCAGAGTAATCAATGGATGCCAGAAGGTTTGTGCATAAAATCCTCATCTAGTGCCTACTCATCCAATATCCCCAGACTAGTTATGTGCTAGCATAAGAAATAATGATCATGTGATGTTTAAATAATTTTTGTTAAAATTATAAGTCTAAATACAAAGGATTGATTCATAGACAACTTTAATTTGAAAAAAAAAGTATAGACAATTTTAATTTGAAAAAAAAGTAAAATCAAAAATGTTTCTAGATTAGAGAGAGAACAAAAAAAACTTGGAGTATGTTTACAGATGTTTATAATTAATCAAGAGTAACCAGCTAAAAAAGAAAAAAATAAATTTATGAAGGATTGCCAAAGAAGTAATATTACTTTAAAAAAAAATTACCCATTAGAAATATGAATTAATAACTTTGATTCATATTATATATATTATTTATATAGACACATATGTATGCATTTATGTATTATTAAAAATATGTTCATGACATTTAGAACATTAATTTTTAAATTATTATACAGCACATCTGTGTGTTGATACATACATGTATTATGTAAACCTATTGACATATTGGTAAATCACAATATGATAATTTATTTCTTTTTGTATTAATCAAAATCAGAATGCCGGATTTATATTTATGGCATACTCAGCAAACCTTAATTTCATTTTAATTTAATGGTTATTAATAAATTTATATTTCATTGTTTAAATTATTTCAATGAATTTATTTAATCTTAAAATATTATAAATTATTATATGTTATATTACATCTCTTGATCACAGTAACAGTTATAGAACTTTTACTCAAATAAAGGAGGCATTCTACATTAACAGAGACATCCATGCAATCAACAGAAGAGACACGTGCTTCGACATCTCGAAAAAATGGGCTACGTAACAGTAACTCATTTGAATATTCTCATTTACATATATTAAGTACATTTTCACTAAGGCTATGAGTATGAGGCACGGTTCCTCGAAAACGTTCAGCCAAATTTATTATTAACTATATTCTTTTTTCTCTAATATTTACAATTAAGTATTTTTATTATTACAAATAAGGAGAAATTATAACCACATTTATTTCATAATGGTCTGTTATTTAAAAGGGTTTATATTTAGTGTTATGGATATCTAGTTGATGTTAATTTCAGTTCTTCTCTTGGGGCAAACGGGATATCTTTTAAAGTCCATGCACTACATTTCATTTTAATTTATTTAGAAATTGAGTTTATAGTATGACTAGTACATTACCAGTAGCAAGAGACTAGAAAAATGATGATGATCAGCATGTTCTAATATCCTAGTATTATTTTTTTAATTGTTACAATCTTATGAATTAGCACTTAAATTTGGGCATCCAAATTATTATTTAAATAATCTGCCCCAAGCTGTGAAGGAATAAATAATTAGGCTGGTCTATAGTAGACCCATTTCAAATCCAGTTGCAAGACTGATTGTTAATTAACCTTTTATTGTTGATAATTCATCATGATGAATGAGTATTGCTTTTGTATAATGCTGGTAAACTTACAGTAACTTATAGTTAGTTCTGTGTTGGTCTCTCAGGCTTATTCATCATATTCAAACGTCATTATATTTATATATTTAAATTTGATTAGTCAATGACTTGGAGATAATGATGATGGCTTTTCTCATCCCATGTTCACCCATTTTCCATACCATTACAATATATATATATATATATATATATATATGAGTGCATATACAATACAGACATTTTAACATAAATTATTAAGGTATTGCAGTACATATTTATGATATAAATTAATTTAAAAACTAATTAAAACAAAGCAAAACAAAAACAAAAGGAATGTAAAAAAGAATAAAAGAGTTTATATGTAATATGTAGGTTTACAAACATTTTTTTGGTTTATTAGACAAAACCCAGATAATGTAAAAAGTTGAAAAATATTTTTAATGATTCATCTGCAAACAGACTGAACAAAATTGTAAAAACTGAACTGTTTAAATTACTTTCTCTAGAATATTAAAAATTATTAATCTGTTTTAATTTTGTTTTATGTAATATATAGTAAAAATATTGACCTCTTTTTCTACATCTATTAAAAATTTATTAAACACACATTGATTACATAAGTAATATTTACTAAGGCTATAACCTCGAGAATATGCATGTAAAATGTGATCGTAGGGACCTCTACAGATGTTTACCCACAAGATTGTGGTTAAACACCTGTAGAGGTCCCTACTATTGCACATTTTACATGCATATTCTCAAGATTATAGCCTCAGTAAATATTACTTACATCTATTAAAGTGAAATAATCAGAAGCAACAAATATCAGCAATCATAGATATAACTGAGTGTGAACAAAAAAAGTTTTCTTTTTTATTTTATTCTTGAATTTACATTTTAATGATAATATGTATATTACAAAAAAAATGACCTTATATAATTTTTTCTCTTGAAATCAGTTGTTACTATCTCGACTCTTTAAAATCATTTTCAATCTTTATGTATAGCATGAAATGTAAGTAAGTTAAGGTTTAAAAATATATTAATAATTTGAATATATGTAGCCTTCAATTTTTTAAAAATTAATAAAAATATTGAAAATATTTAATAACATTTAAATAATATTGAGAAATCCATGATTTTAATTTTACTTACTGTCAACTTTAAATTTTTTTCTTGGTTTCTTATCTCATATGTTTTAAATGCTTCGTTATTAAAAATATTATCTTACAAAAAATAAAACTATTTTTAATCTTTACTAGCATAAAATAAAAAAAACCTGCCAATTGTTTCAAAGAGTAATGCTTGCCATTTAGAGCAAAGACAAAAACTGAATTACAGATTTATTACCATTAAAATACAACTTTGTAACTCATATTGCAAAAGGACTAAAGACATACTGATACAAACTATTATGTGTCTGATGCACCAGTTCAGTGTCTTTCCACAGTGAACAATACAAAGATCATTACACCATTACTTATACTTTTTCAAAGCATATCTTATTTACTGACTTTTACATATTTATATTACATTGTATGCTATAAAATTCTATTAAGTATTGATTAATAAATAATATATTTATTAAATAAAAAAAGTAAAAAATCTGGAAAATAAATGTAATTCAAACATTGTATAGAGAAACAATTTTTCATGAATTAAATGAAATATTTAAAATAGAAAATAAATACCAGTAAAAAAATATTTTCGTTTTGACTATTTTGAATATATAAAGTTCAAACACAATATGAACAGAAAGCAGGTTTTATCCAAAGACACTTTCCATTTAATAACCAAGGAAAGTTAATAACATGTAACAGATTTGAGTTATACACCTGGTTCTCATTTTATGCGGTAGATAGGTTCCACAAAAAACCCACATTAAAAAAATTGCACAAAAATAGACTTAACTTACCTTCAAAAATGGGGGATAGAGTCTATAATTTTCAGAATTTGCATAAAAGCAAAGGAACAAAAAAATACTTTAAAATTCACATTAAAAAAATAAAGAAATAAAGTATGACTAATAAAAAATATCAAATATGTGAAAAAAATTGATACAAGACAATCTTTTTTTACTTTTTTTTTTATTAACTACAGTATTATTGACGATATGCGGTTCGTTTGTAAATGGTAAGAAATCAGATTCATCGATGTGATATAGCTTCTCCTTGAACGAAGTCAAGAATTGCTCAGCAATTATACCCAGAGAAACTTGTTATCCACTTTATTTTCCATTCCCCACTCTAAGTTTTCCTATATTCTGCTCCATCCCATTTACACAACTAGTGCCAATTTCAGTCTTGTGCTATGTTAATGGTTTTCTGTTGATAACTGATTTTTATTACTGAAATAAATTTTAAATGTTCACATTTTGTTTCTATATTAAAAAATGAGATCTCAATCAAAAGAAAAAGATTGTACATTATCATTAGAAATATTATTTTCAGTTTATAAAATCAATAAAATCTTTGTTATTTATTTTAAAAATCTACATTATTTATTTCAGTTATACCTAACAAAATAAGTTTTAAAAGTTTACATTTTTTGAATATTTATTGCAATATTTTTATATCTAAGTATAAATCTATTATTATTCTTTACTCATTAGTATAAGTAGGTTATTTACATAGAAGCTAAAATTCTATATACAGCTTCAGGCCATATTCACGTTAGTTGCTAATATAACGTTATATTTCTGAAAAAAAAAAAAAAAGTATTTCAAGTCAAAATAAGTTATTAATAATTTAAATTTCTTGATATCTAATAAATATAGTGAAATATGAAAAATATTAAGAAAAAACACGAATTGCATAACTTCAAAATCGCATTAAAATAATCCGCATAAAACGAGACCCAGGTGTATACCAAAATAAAAAAAAAACTTATCTTTTGTGTAAAAATATATGAATTTAAAAGTTTCAAACTATATTTAGAATAAATAAATGATACTATTTTATAGTAGATACAATTTTTTATATTGATATATATATATACTTGAATTTTAAATAATGATGATATACTTTCTAGTTAGCAATTCTCATTTTTGGATAATGACAATTTCAAAAATATTTCATTACTTTTATATTATTGTCACAACATTACACGAAAACTCCAGACTATTACTAATATTTATTTGCACTCAAATACACTATTTGCTTTGAAATATGTATCATTTTTATCAGTGAAACAATGTACATCTAATTCTTTTTTTACATGATAGGTTGGTTTCCAAAAATTATGTTAAAAGAAATTTGTATAAAAAAATACACTATATATAAGATTAAATAAGGAGATTGTCTCCAAACCTAAGAAATCAATGAAAATAATTAAATAAACTATATATTTTTTTTGTTAGAATGTTATATTTTTTGAGTGCTATCAAATTTTACTTCATACATATTGATCATAAATAAAAATGAATTATAGGAACATAAATATCATTTGAAAAATAAAAAAAACTTGAAAATGATAACAAAATGAAACACTCATCAACAACTTTAAAGTTTAAAATGTATCGTCATATCCACATTATGGATATAAAAAAATTGAAATAAAGATATTAATGTAATTTATTGTCTTTATTTCATTTAACTTAATTTTTTTTTTTAAATTTAACAACTAACATATTAAAAAAGAGAAATGTAGGCATCATGGAACTGTACATTTATCAAACATATTGGTGACATTTTGCTTGTCCGTAAAACAGAAAGATACCCAAGATTCTATTCCCTGTAACAGTCCGACAATTGCTATCATTAAAACTTGCAATGTATAACTTACTATCTATTGATATTTGATAAAATTAATAAATATAAATTTAAACAAATTAATCAATTAAATTTAAACAAAATTAAATTTTTTAACATCAATAGCAACAGGAATTTTTTTTTTTTAAAAAAAAAACAAATGTCAAAATGTAAACAAAGCATCAATATCAAAAATGTACTCTGTCAAAACAAAATGACAAAATTGTTACAATGCAGATAACAAATTTTTCCATTTTCAGGAATACTCCTAAAAAAGGAATTTTTGTTTTTAAAATAATAAGAAATAAAGAGATGAAATTTTTTTAAAAAAAATAGATTATAATAACATACTCGACCTCAGAAACAAATACGTAAATAAACACCGAATTAAAACATTTACTATCTTCTAAAAAGAAAAATAAATTATTTTATATTACTTACATGAAATTATTTAGAAATAAAAAAAAAAGTTTAATAACAACTTAAGATAATCTAAAAATTACTTTGAGAATGTAAGATTATTTTTTTAAGCCTTCAAGACAATAAATAATGTTTGTTTCTTCATTCCAAACATGAATATATCACAACAGATCTAATCCCAAAGTACCATGGGTTTTTTTTTTTTTTTTTACAGATTATGTTATTATATAACAATTTATGTAGAAAGAAAACTTTTTTTTTTTTTAATTCACGTTATTTCAAAATCGTGCAAAATAATAATAATAATAATAATAAATTCATGTAAAAAGATAATTAATTAGATGTATTTCAATTGACTGACTTTTTGAAGCAGTTTTTAAAATTAAACAATATTAAATAATAATTTTAAAAAATCTATTAAATAAATGTGGATAACAATCCATAAATCATAACAAGAATTTTAAGTGAAGAAGTAACCAGTGATCTTTACTTACACTTTACAATTTTTTATCAGTTCTAGATTTAGTTTCTATATAGTTCTTGTCTAAACTAGACTTTAATTTAGATTGCATCTTTCTTTTTACCCATTTTAATTTTTTAGTTTTGCTATTTGGGGAGGGGGGGGCATTAAGTAAAGTAATATTAAAAAAGGAAAACATCAATTTCCATTGCGCATTTCTTAAGCTTGCTATTTTTTTTATTAAAAAAGATATTAACAAAAACTATACATAGATTTGAAACCAGATAAGAGATTAATAATCTTCAGCTAAGAGAGCTTAAATAAGAATGTATTGATCAACATTAAATTATTAGATTGACTGTATGCTGAATATTGAATAAATAATTAACTTAGTCATTTCAAAAGTTTTTAGTCCGCTTCTGGATTTGAACCTATAAATTAAAAGCATTATACATATATACAGATTATTATGATAAGTGTATTATTTTACTTAATTAAAACTTTAATGTAATTTAATAAAATAGAAACGTTAATTCGATTTCCTTTGCCATAGAATTTTCAGAAAACACCATATAATTTTATCAACTCATATTTTCACATTAAAAAAAAAACCCAAAAACCAAAAATCCTTTATGATTTTAAATTATTATCACTTATTATTATTACTTATTTTAATCACAGGCTTAATAGTAGATATTTCTGACTAATTTTACATTTATAATCAGATGCATGAGAAATATGTTATTAGCAAACATATTAGTAACTATGATTTTTTTGTTTTGTTTATAAAACATATGGATATATTAATATAAAGAGAGAGATAGAATTAAAGATGAAAATAAAACAATTCAATTTCTCAGCAAAAAAAATAAAATATTGTAGAAAATATAAAGGTAACAAGATGATCAGAGTTTAAGGTCTAACTCATAATTTTTATTCTTAATATCAACACACACAATCATCTGACCAATCCAGATTAATCTGCAACTTTTATCCTCTGGGTAAGAGCACACACACTCTGGCTTGACTATGACTATCTACCTGAAAGAATAATCCCGAGTCTGTTATGATCAAAAATAATTTCAAGATTTACTTGGACTGTGGGTATGGCAGTCAGATGTGCCGCTATTACAGAAAGAGGTTTTATAAAATTAATGATTGTGAAAATAAACTCTATAATTATAAATTATTCACAGAGGCAAAAAGATGATATACATATATATTTTCATTTTTATCCACATCCTAATACACAGGTAAAAGCACATTACCAGCTTTATAAAGTACAGTAGTTTACAGAAAGTACATTCCTGATTTTCTCAAAAGTAGTATATATTTGAACAAATTAAAATATTGATTTATTGACGGGGGGGGGGCAGCAAAATTGTTTATTCATTTTTTGCATAAAGCTTAAATTTGGAAGGAAAATATACAAAAAAATCAATAAACATTCAAGGTATATTAATTAGATATTTCAAATTCAATCTCAAATATTGCTATAACATAAAAATACTTTCTAAATTTTCAGTGAACAGAAAAAATTATACTAAAATATGATAGCTCTTTCAGATCTATATATATATCATCATCAGTTGTAGATAACACTAGCTATGAAGAGGGATTGCCTATTTAATACTACTCCACAAATATCACTTGAAACAGGAGTATTATTTTGCTACATGATACCCATCCTATTAATAGTAATAGGAAAACCATTTTCTTAAATAGATAGCTGAAGAGCAAGTCTTTCCAAAAGCACTCATATATGAACAGTTGATGAAAAGACATTATTTACCAAATTGCAATTTGTAGATGATGTAAATGTGGATAAATTAAGCATAGATTTATAGTTCAATGTTGAAAAAAATGAGCAACATTGATTACAAGAAAGCAACATGAAAAAAGAATATTGAGGCTGATTGGAATCTCAAGTTTTATCCAGTACATATTTTAATTGAGGTTATGGAAATAGAAAAAAGATGCACTAATAATATACTACTTAAACTTCATTTATACAAAAAAATCTCTTAAACTTTTTTTTATAATCAAAATTTTATTATACACTATGTTTACACTTATTATTCTGTTAATCCTTTGGTTGCCAGATTAACTCAGTTATCTACAATAGTTCTTGTGTTATCTGTGTTGGAGTTTCTTGTTCTCTCATTTGTTGCTGTCTCTAAGTTTATCAGCTTTCAAGTGGCTTCAAATGCAATTTGAGGCACAATATGTTGGCCTCTGCTTCTTAATGTCTTCAGCTTTCTGAGTAGGGTTTGTTGAGCTTCTGTATTATGTAGGCTGAAAAGCAATTCACATCTAGTGAGCTATATGATATACATCAAAAAAGTGCCACTTCTTATTACTCCAAATTCTCCCACTGCCATTCCATGTCTCACCAACGCCACAGAAATTTCTGGGGCTTCCAATAAGTATATCCCCTCTAGCCATGAGAAAGAATATACAGAACAGAATACTAAAATCTGTTGATAAGATCATAAAATCCCTAGCTAAAGTATATACTTCATTTTACAAGAAAACTGCATTGATGAACATGCTTGTGTTCCTGACAATAGCCTACTTCATGCCATTTATAAAGTTCTCCAAGAAATTTATAAACAAAACAAACTCTGTATGTACACGTCTACTTTGGAAGGGCAAGATTGTTGCCATCAGCCTGAAAAATTTTCGAAGGCATGCCAAATGGAATGGGCTTTCCCTTCACTCTCTATAAACACCCTGGCTTCAGCATTCATATAATCTCATTAGAAAACTATACTCCTTCCCAAATGCATTCCCTTTCTCACCAGTCATACTGACAGATACCCTTCTGCATGGGGAAGAGATCTGGCTGGCAAATATCATAAATGACATTGCAAAATAACTCCATCTCCATGCCAACCAGATTCTAACAAAATCAACTACTGGGGATGTACCAGCTCAGGAACAATTTACCCACACCAAACACAAGCCAAAGTTCTTCAACTTCCTAATCAAGTAAAATTTATATGCTCTGCCCAAGAGACATTTCTGGTTATGCACAGGGGATTTACTTCCTTAGACATGACCTGCCAGCTATGTCACAGAGAGAAAGATACAGCCTCTCACATATATAACCGATGTATGGCATTGCAGGAATGCAGAGTGCTCATCCAAAGAATATATTTTTCAAAACAACCACTAAGAGATCTCTTATACTTACATATACATGTTATAATGAGATATTATTTTATATAGCACTATGTTTTTATACTGTAGCAGAGATATTAGCAATTAAGCCAATACACATGTACTTTAAAGATAAATTATAAATGAATACTCTCACTTTTCCAGACATAAGATATAGTTTTTTAGAAAAAATGGAATGAATCCACCCATCCTTTCGACCCAAACATTTATGTATGCGCAAATCTTAAGCGTATGGAAATGAGCGTGTGAAGATGTTAAGCAATCACTTTAAATTACATTTATTATACTTGAATGAATTTCCATAATTTAGTTGCATTGTTAAATGTTTTTATAAAAATTTCAAAGCTACATTCTATTTTAAAAGTTTGTCCCATCAACCTCTACACACAAACTCTGAAATAGGTATGAAGATCTTTAAAACTGAAGAAATTCAGATAATAGCATGCTTCAACTTTGATGATTTATTTACTGCTTCTTTATAAGCAGACATAAACATAAACTGTAAAGATAAGGTGAAGTGGGAAAATGTTTGTATCATGTTAATTCGCCACCACTCCTTTTAAATAATTAATTTTTTCAATCTTAGAAAAGAAACTTAGTTATTTGTAAGCCTACAATAATTAAAAACATTGAAATATAGATTACCAACTGCAAGTCTTTACCAAGTACAACTCTGATTATTACATAACCTGTGTTATGCCTGCTATTCCAGAGTTATTAATTCACATTTTTAAAAAATTGAAGTGTAAAAATCAACACACATAGGCTGAAACACAATTTTATTCCATGCTACGTAGGTTTAATCTTAAATTATATTATAACTTATTTTCTTCATTTCTAAGGTTAGATTAAAAAAAAAAAAACATTTCTAGATATAACCGCCTTAAAAAACTGACTTGTCCATATTATATTTTTAGATACTAAATTAAATATTACCATGAAAAATATTATTGATATATGCATGCATGCTCCTTTAAATTGATTTCCTATTCTTTCACATATTTCTCCAAAAAATATTGTAAGACAAATTGCCTCATAAAAAATTTATAAAAAGCTTTTAAGTAGATTGAGACTTGTCAAGAACTCTTATAGTTCTATCACTTAAGATTTCATTCCGAATTAAAAACTATGGCATAAAATTATACTTTTTATTATGTTCCAATAGTCTTTTTATGAGGTTCCAAACAAATATCTTTTTCAAGATTTGATAGTAAAGATGAGTTTGATCTTCCTGGATGGTGTTATAATCCTATCAATAGTTTCAGGACAACTTATGATTGTTGTATTCTATCTGTGCCATAAATAAAGTTTAATAGACATTGTCTATGCAAGTATGGACAAACACAAACCACATCCAATATAATTAATGATTGTTGACTATAAGGCTACAAGTAAAATCGAAGAATTTAATAAAGCTACTAAGGAATCTATCTCATGGTTAAATTTTCTATGTATTTCTTTAAATTATTATTTTAAAATAACTAAACTGCTTTAAAAAAAATCCATAATGTGAATTAACAAAAAAAATTTTTTTTTCTATGAATCATAGTCTAACCATGTTATTCATTTATCTTTAATTGTTAAAATCATGTTGTATATTTTGACAGCATAAGTACTTTAATCTACACATTGAATCCTTCCTTGTCCAGACTGATAAAGGCAAAAGCTAAAGATCAATCTGGAAAGAGAGATTTTATATCACTATATTATCTGGAGACCAGTAATTAGAAAAGCTTGCAATTGATCATGTTTGGAAAGGTTGAAGATAATTCTTCTTACTAGATTAATAAAACTTTGATTTTAATATAGATCAATTTTCTACAATCCTATATCTCCATAAAGTATTGTACAATATTTGAAAAATATTGAATATATATGCAAACCCTGAATATCTCAAACCTCTTATTGTTGCCATAATATTGTCAAAAATCTCTTTACAATTAAATCTTTAAGTATTAAATGTTAAATCATATATTTATTCCAAATTTGTGCATGTGCAATAATAGTTGATCAAGTCCAATATATTTAAAGAGACATACAAAGGGACTCTGATTAGAAGCAGCATTGTCTCAGATTTGAGACAGCTATATATTTTTTGCGGTCATTCATTTAAATAAATAGAAATTGACTCATAATAATGAGAAATATTGTTCAAGAATCCATGTTTAAGCACAAACACAATAGTTCCACACAATAAAATAAAAAGAAATTATTTTATTCAGCTGAAAACTGAACCAAAAATCCTTAAATATTTACCAATATGCTAAACTTGAGCAGGCATATTGAATAACAATAATTAAAAAATAACATTTGATCATTGAATTGACAGTTTATCATTGTTGCTTACACACTCTTCATATAGTTTATCCTAAGTTTTTGAGCTATGTTATACATTTTAATAAGTCTTTTCATCATCAAAAAGTATAAGGTTTTAAATTAAAAAACAGGATAAGTGCTATAATAAAATGAAATTATATATTCAGGCATATTCTTTTGAAAAAAAAAATCATTTTCAGTTTACATAGGGTTACTAATGAATTACAGTAAAATACAAAACATTCATGAATACATCAATTTTATAAATTAACAGAGAAAACCCAAAATATTTAAATTAAGTTTGGATGTTAGATTCTATATAAAAAAATTATCCATATTGTTTTTCACTCCCTTTTTTGTACTTAAATAATAGGTGAAAATAAGATGTGATTTTTTTTTAAATTTTTGAACAAAATTTCTATTTAAAGGTATCAGAAAATTTATCATAGAAATAACTGCATTGTGACAATAAAGTGTGTGCAGTGATGACTCTTATTAATTCTTTGATATCAGTTTTTCCTATCATTGAGAACAAAATCAGTAGAACTTTAGACTGTTCATCTTCAAACAAATATATGATCCAGGTTACATGGATACAAAAAAAGATAAGTTTTATCTTATTGATAAAAGTATTCTAATTTCAGTAACTATTTTTATGAAACTCAAGTTTGGATGGTTGGTAGTTATATTTATATAAAATGTGGGTGACATAAAGCTGCATGTAATGGTTTATAAAAACTGGAATCTTATTCATATTAAAGGATGGTACCAAATTACAATTGAAATAGCAATTTATAAATGATTTCATGTTAGATATTCTGAAGTCTACCATGGCCCATTTTTCTAGCAATATGGATTATCAAATAAAATAAATATCTTCATTTAAAAAACCAGACCTCCTCATAAGTTAAACTCTCTGTTGAAAACAACAACAACAAACACAATCATGACTGGAAAAAGTCACAAAACAAATTTGTAATCAAAATATGTTTGTATCAATTTTCATCCAAATGATCAAATATCATGTATTAGATAGATAAAAATATTACAATGTTTAAATTTTAAGATCATTAACTTCATTAGCAAAATAAACATAAGTCAGAATAATTGAATGTGCAGTCATTTTGGTTGGTACTGCTTTTTGGTCTTGTATTGTAAAATCATTATTTGGAGAAGAATATGACAAGGAAATTTTAAAAATTTCACTCACAGATAATACAATTTCTTGGCATATTAAGAATTTATCTGAAAATATAGAATTTCAAGTAATGTCTCACCTAAAAACAAAAAACAAAACTTGTTTTATACTATAATTAATAATCCATTATCCATAAATACAACCTTATATAGAACATGTTTATTTGATGAAACTAAATGGAAAAATCAGAAATCTGATATTATTAATTACAATAATAAAACAAATTAAATGGCTTACTGCTCAGAAGTTCATAATAAGTTTAGGGCTGAGAAGTGACCGACTGGGCCTTCCTTATCCATGGACCTTCAAAGTTTGTCATTCTACAACTGACTTAAATCAAGCATGGCAACTACACTAATAAATTTTTAATTACAGTTTTTAGAAATAATAAATTTTAAGCAATACAATTCATTATGCAGAAAATGAAATATATAGTTTATGACAAAATAGTAAACTGGTAATTGTATAAAAAAAAAATCTAATAATAAATTATAAAGAAAATAAATTTCTTATTCAACCAAAAATAACAAATAAGGAATAGAAAAAGTTAAAAAAATAAATATATAAAATGGCAGAAAAAACTTTTTATATATATTAATAGCCATTATGTGTTGACGTTAGTTTATTTTTCTGAGATTCAAATTAAAAAAAAAACTTGGAAAATTTTCAGATTACTAAACTCAAGTTTAGGATTTTTTTTTCTTCTTTCAGCCAGATGGTTATAATAAATCCGAACTAGCTACTCCGCACTGATTGATAAATTTAGTATCCAAGTGTTCTTATCTCAAAAGTTACATGTCCAAAGACAATTTGGTTGGCTATCGATATGCTCAGTATACAACAAAATTTGAATACAATATGATTCAATCTTATGTCATTGTCAAAGACTTGTAGATATTGTATAACTTGCCATTATATATATATATAATTTAGATCATACTACACTAGTAAAAAAAGGTCTATCATTTGGCCAATGAAGTGTTCAACTAAAAGTAAACAAAAAATAAAAGATTCATCTTTTTGTTTAAGAAAAAAACACACACAACTTTATTTTTTCATAATTAGAGATTGTGATTTGAGAAACTTTTAGTCAAGAAACTTGCTGAAAAAAACTGACATGTAAAATAATAGTAAAAAAAAGCCTCCTATTATCTATGAAAAATAAAAAAAAGTATATCTAAAATGCTGTAGAACGAATCAATGTGCTAATAGGATACTAGATTAAAAAGAATTTCGCTTTTTTTTTTTTTAAAGTATAAAATATTAAGCCATTCCAAAAAAAAAAAAAGGAAACTTAAATTTAAATCAAAAAGAAGAAAAAGCTGAATATATATATAAAAAATTTAACAAAAGTATTTTTATTATACTTATGTCAAATGAAAAGAACAAATAACGAATAACAAAAAGAATAAAATATTTAAAGATGATGATCAATATTTAAATTCATTATTGAAATTTAAGAACGATGACAGTAAGAACTTTAAATGTCATGGTAAATACATTTTTATTTTAATAGAATACATTACTATTTAAATAATATATATCTACACTATACTTTTATAGCTGATTTAGAATGAATCTGAATGCTGGACTACATATTTATTTTTTGTTAACAGTTAGTTGAAATCCTAGTAATGGCGAACTATCATTTATGATCATGAAATATTTCTTATTTTAACACAGTGCTCTTTTCTAAAATCCTTGCTTTATGAAGATCACATAGAATATTTATATCAGTAACAAGTCAAGATTCTGATATGTGTGCTAAACCGCTAAACATCATCGTGTGCTTACGCAACTGTGAAAACAGAGACAAAACTCTTCATACAGCATGCCAACCAGAATAATCAAAGGATGCAAGAAGACTTGTGCAAAAAATCCTTATCTAGTATCTAGTCTATCCAATAACCCTAGACTAGTTTCTACCTTGTGGCTTTCATCAGTGAAGAGTCTTGGATATGAGAGCACTACACCTAGATCCTGCCCAATGGGATGATGGTGACTATGATTTTTGAAAACTGCAAAATATAGAGATGCTAAACTGGGTTCAGATCTATATAACTATACAAGTGAATGAACTTGTATTGAAAGCATTATTGCATTCTCACTTTGGAATCATACCTTTATAGTTGTTAAATAGAAAAAAGAAGGCTGATAGAGGATTGCATTAGAACCTAAGATCTGGTGTAATGCTCTCAGAACTAAGCCTCTGCAATTATGAAAGCCATAAGCTAGAAACTAGTCTAAGTATATTGATGAGTAGGCACTAAGTAGAGATATTATGCACAAGTCTTCATGCATGCATTGATTAATCTGGCTTGCACTGAGAGGCACTACTGTATTGGGGGATTTGTCTCTGTTATGTGGGTACAATTTTAAACAGATGTTAAATTACACAATATAACATTTTAAGTACCTTGAGGACTGTGTAATCATATTTTTATAATATTTAAAAAAAGATGGTTTGAAGGTTTTGAGCTGTTTTTTTCTATTTACTACTTTAGTGTAGATAGTCTCATCAGTAACAGATATTGAGCACAGAAATTAAAGCACTGATATTGAGATTAAACTGATAATTTAACCAACTAAAATATTTCTTCAAAGGTAATACTCAGTAGAAATTTTATATACATATCTATCAGTTTCTGATTTCTATACTTTTTTTTCTTTCAAACTCTAGATTAATGAGTCATCTCCGATCATTATAGATTTTCATACTGGGTTGAATTATGCATTACTTGCCATTCTCCTACATTCTTGGACAGAAAAAAAAGTCAAGAAAATTTAAAGAAGCTGCTCATATAACAGGTAAGTAATTGAATAAATCAACCTACTGTCATAATTCATATCTGAAAATCATTTATTAACTTTGCTTTATAAGTTACCATCATCTTAAATTCAATATTCACAGCATTGCATCTCAGAAGGGCATGATTGTGACCCGAGTGACCTCATGGTTGTTTGCAGAGAATACCATGACTTAAAAAAAAATCAAAGAGGCTTACTTTATTGCTAGGCACAATCATGCCATCAACAGAAAGACATGTGCTACAATATATCCAAGAAATGAAATACATGAGCTCATTTGCATAAATTTGCATTACTAGTTTTGTTAATTACAACATGGCTATGACTATGAGGGCCGTGTCCCTTAAAAATACTCAGCCACACTTGCATTTTTGTTTTAATATATAAAGAATTTTAAAAAGTCAGCATTGTGTGTTTATGCATTTTTAGGGCAAATCATGCTTATCTAAAGGCCCCATACTTGATTTCCATACTTACACTATCACTGGTCATGCTAGCAATGCCTGAAAAAGAGAGGAAAACATTGCCATTTGAAAAATAATGCTATATATTAACTTGTATGCTATTAGCAAAAAGTGAATATATTTTAGAAAAATATAAATAAAATATGATTTTTTTAAATCATAGTCTAGTATACAAGTATATTTAATAAAAAAAAATAAATTATTTGAATTACTAGCTTCCTGCTAATAGATAGGGAGTTCCCAACCTTTTTGTTCCCCATATCCCTTTGGCTTTCAGTAAATGATTGGGTAACCCCTATTCATTATAATAAAAAATAAATAGTAATTAAGTTTTCATAAAAGCTTTATTCGGTAAATAAATCTTAATGGATAATTTGATAATTCGATGCAATCTCTCTAGGTTTGGATTAAAAAAAGAGACATGAAATGTTGCTGGTGTGTCTGACCGACAAGTAACCAACATGGAATATTTCAGAAATGTTGATAGCAAATCTATTTTTGGAATATATTAATAGTATAATATACTTATTTACCTGCTATTTACTGTACCCCTTGGACAAGTTTCCCATACCTCGATTAATAAATGATGTTAAAGATATATTATTATTCAACTCAACTATAAATTTAAAAAAAAAAAAGCGAAATTCTTTTTAATGTATAATAAACATATATTTTTAAATATTTGAAAATAGCTAGCATAACACTATTATACTACTATTACATATAATTTCTTAAAAAGATATATACTTCTCTTATGATTGTAAAAACTTAATAAAAATTCACTCCATTAAAAACTTCACAACTAAAAATGCTCGTTAAGGCACTATTTCAATTAATAGCAATAAAATATGAAATTTTCCAATACTTTAATTCCACCAATACTCAATTTTTAAGTCAAATAATTTAATGTTATTAGTGAAATGATTGGTGGAAGGTAAATACCATATGTAGGATCTGTTAATAGAAGTCTTCAATGCAGTGGTCAATCATCACAAAAATTATCTAAGTCCATTTATCTCTATATGTTTAAAAGATGAATTATTGCGATTTTATAAGCACTTATCGTCAATAAACTTTTAATACCTCCATATATATATATATATGTTAAAACGAAGATTTGCACGGGTTAAATATATAAAATACATATTTTGCGGGTTCATCCGTGTTAAAAACTTTTAATATCAATATACTGACGTTTCGACTTGGTCACACAAGCCATCCACAGAGTTATAAAAAGGTAGAAAGACGGTTGTAGAGGCGCTACAATCACTGGTTTGAATAAAACATTAAAAATCCCACCAATAGCAAAAATGTTAAATTTAAGAATGTTTTTTAAAGAAATCTTTCCAAATAGGAGGAAGTTTGCACGTATCATCTCGCTTATTGATACAATCTGGCCTTTTAAGTATCTCAATGGCTTCTCTGATTTTGCATTGGTAGAGATTATCACATCTGGATATGATCCTGGTACTAGAAAAATCTATTTTATGACCTGAATCTATAGTATGGAGTGAGAGTGCTGATGATGATGAGTGTTGTTTAACTGCATTAGCATGCTCATCTCTCCTAACACTGATGCGACGATTACTCATACCTATGTAAGAAGCTTTACAATTTTTACATGAGATTTGATAGACACCATGAGATTCAAGAGGGATTGAATCCTTAGGCTTGGTTATTATATTGCTGATCTTTTGATGAGCAGAAAATGCTGTATCTATATTATAGCGTTTTAATATACGTCCGATACTGTCTGTAGTTCCTTTTACATATGGAACACAAATCCTAATAGCTGATTTATCATCTTTTTGTTTCCTATTTTGTCTATTTTGGCTTGAAATAAGGCTTTTTTTTATAAATTTGTAATTATAACTATTTGCTAATAAAACACTATTAATATGATTTATTTCTTCTTTCAGATGTGTGCATCTGAAAGGTTAATTACTCTATTTAAAAGAGTTTTGGCTACAGAAACTACTGAGTTGGGTGATGAGGATGGTGTAAATATCTGTCTGTGTGTGTATCCTTTCTGTAAATAGAAAAAGATAAACTATTTGGTGTTCTGGTGACAGAACATCAAGAAAAGGGGTTTCCATCAGACCTGCCCTTGTAAATTTAATATGAGGTGCATATTATTTAAATGTAAGAAAAATCATCTAATGTATTTTTTCCATGTTGCATATGACAAAGGTCATCTATGTATCTGAGCCAAATGAGAGGTTTAAAGATGAGATCTAAGCCTTTCTATATATTCCATGAATAAATCAGCATTACTCCTGAGATAGGTGAGCCCTAGGGTACCAAAACTTGTCTGTATGCTGTCCTTGTATACAAAATATGTATTTAAGAGACAGTTTAATCAAAGCAATAGGTCTGGTAATTGCACGTTGGAGATTATATTTAGCTCATCAATTGGATGTTTGTAAACAAAACCGACATCAAAACGACCAGAGCACTAGCATTAATTTTAAACTTTTAAAACAGAAATAAAGAAGAGTTTTTAATATAGATTTAATAGATGGGATTGAGTTTAAGAAACCTAGATCTGCTAAAATAGAGTTGGAGACCTTTGCACTTACTATGGACGAGAGGGACTGGTTTGTGAATTTTGCCAAAAATTTTGGACAGACACTTTTCACGAGGTTTTATTTATCTCTGTTTCAATAGGTGATTTATTAATAATAGCTTTTGTTGTTTTTCCAAATATGTAGTATGATCTCTTTTTGATAGTTTATAGTTTTATCACTAAGCGCTAAATTTATTATGGTAAATTCCGATCCATTACAACTGTGGCTTACCTTTATCAGCTGGAAGTACAACTTGATTTGTCCGTTTTATATTATTTAGCTTGCTTTCTTCTTTGAAAAATTATTTTTAGGGCGCTTTTAAAATAACAAACCGCCTGCAAATCGCCGAGAGACATTATCAAGGCGACAACATACGACTTTTCTCAAAAGGTATCCGAGTGTAAAGCAATGACCTTTCTAAACCACATCGTAGAGAGGCTTTCTAGATAAATTGTAAATTTTGATTTGGATCATAGTGGGTTGGTTCAATTGCTTCAACCTCTGAACTCATGGGCATCAAACTCATGAAAAGAACTCACAAGGTGAAACCACGTGTTAGGGGGGCAGCGTAAACAACACTCACACATCAGCACCCCCCAACGATTCGGCAAAAGATTTCAGTACCGGATCAATCCAGATGTGAAACCACCAGCAAATCAGAGGCCTTGAGAACTTAAAGGCCAGATGTACAAAAGCGGGAACGGCACCCCCTTGGAAGACTTAAAACCATTAACATTTTTGCTATTGGTGGGATTTAAGTTTTATTCAAACCGGATTGTAGCCCACAACCCTCACCTTTATAACTCGGGGCTGTGGACCAGTCGAAACGCGAAGATATTAAAAGTTTTTAACACGATGAACCCAAATATGTATTTTATATATATATATATTTACTTTAATAGATAAGCAATATATATATATAATATAAAATATCCATATAGAATTCTATAATCAATTTGAATAATATAATAGCTTCAATAAATAACATCACAAAAGACAAATTTAATAAATTTATAAACATAACAAAAAATATGATTAGTAAAACCAATTCAACAATTTTAAGAATAATTAAAATTTTCATTATTGATGAGTGATGCTTTCTCTTTAAAGAGCTAAAAAGATTTTTGCTCTATAGTTGTTCAAATTGTCCTTTTTACTATATTAATATTATTGTTAGATGATATTAGATATATATATACATCGACATGCAATAATACCATTAATACCAGAATAAAACATAGTAGAGGCAATACAAGTTAAGAGAATCAGTTTTAAAGATATAACAAATCTATTTTAAAGTTAAGTAGTATCTCATCAGATACTCATTGCAAATACAATAAAGCTTTAACAAAAATAATAGTAAATCGATCAAAATGGCACACAATTGAACAATTGTGGATGTTAAATACCTATGTTTTAATATAAAATGAATGCATACAAGCAATGATGAAAGAAGCCTATAAAAATCATAACAGAATCATTTTTGAGTGAGTTGACTCACAGGTAAATGCTTTTATTTGTAAATTTAGAAAAGTGTGCATTTGAATAATCAGAAAATTTAAACTGAAACAGCAGAATTATGAAGATAAAAAAATATATTTCCCCGTTTAATTTTGTAATTAAAAAAAGCTAAATTTGTGGATTATTTTTACGCACATATTATATAAATGTTTTTTTGTTGTTGTTTAACTATTTTTCTAAACAGATTGATATTTGACTTGTATGCGGTCAATATATTAGAAGTAAATATTCTCTCTACTCAAAAAGTACAGTAAACTAACTCCAATATTAAAAAGTAATTGTTTAAATATGTCATAAAGAGGACAAAATGATCTCATATAGTTCAAGATAAAAACTCAAAAAAGAGCACACTTTTCACTACACCTTTTAAATGTCATGGCGATTGTCTTCTCCTTTTAGTTAATTCATTTCCATATTATCTAGACCTATACACATTGTTATTAAGATAAACTTTTGATCAAATAACAGTGCTGACACTTCAATTCAGATCAGTTTCCTTACAAACTCCTAGTAAATTAATTCTTTTAATATGAAACTATTACCCTCCTTAAAACCAACTAATAATTTTTTTTCTACTTTTTCTATTAACCTGCCAATACTTTCTCAATTTCAAAGAAAATGCTAAATCTAATTCTTTTTCTGGTTTTTTCCTCAGTAAATAATCTACTTATATCTACATGGAATTTTTTTTTCTAACATTTTTTCTATTTCGTTCAAATTACATGTCCAAATCATTATTATTATCAGAAGCTATGCACTCTCAATATCTCCAGTTTTCCCCTGCAAGGAGACTGAATAAACAGATACTGATCCAAACCATTCTTTAATGTTTTCTGCTATATTTTAGGATTTATACTTTTTAAAATGTATACATGTGAAATATTAAGTATTTTTTGATATTCAATCATCATTAATTCAATAAATGTGTTCAATACAGCAACAGCTTCAGTCCATAATCTTCTTCAGTAATTTTTTTCTGATTACTTTTAAACAATTCTTCACTAAATTTTTAATTCATCTAACTAATTTTCTGAAAATTTTCTTCAGAAAGTATTTTAAAAATTCCAAGAATCTTCTCGCAAAATCTGTTTACTCCATTTACATCAACCCAACTTGTAAATACACACCCAGTACATCTAATTTTTGTAACAATTTTATTAATTTTCCAAATATTATTCATAATAAATAAATGTGCTTATTCTGATTGTTATCTAATTTAGTTTGACCATTTAAATCAACAATAATTTTAATTCCATAATATGTTAAACTTTTAATATCATCCAATTTACTTGTGACAACTTTAGAATTTCTTTTCCATTTTTTTCTTCCTAAGTATCACTGCCTTTGTTTTTGTTATATTTATGCTAATATTGTACCCACTATCATTTTAACATTAATATAAACATTTCTTCATTTAAAAATCTTAATATTTTCATGCTAGCAGTAATATTCCTTTATTTTATAGTAATAAACTTATTCATTGCTACTTTCATAGATTTAGTAAGTCTGCTTAATAAGACTGGATCTTCTTGCTTATCACTTTTCCAATTTCAAATCACTCCACACAAATCCATTAATCACATGTTTTTTTAGAATATTAGATAGTTGAGTTTCCACATAATGTCCAATCAAAGCCTTCAGAATGTAAATAAAGCAAAACTATGAATTATTTGCTTTTCTTCTAGTTTTCTTTCCAATAATGACAGTATTTATTGGTTGTGTGGTACTCATCTTTATAAATTCTTTTTGTTCATATAGGATTAAGATTTTGCTTAAAATATTATTATTTCTAATTTTTTAATTCTCTTTTCTTTTTGCAATAAGATACAAAAAATGACTTTCTTTATTCCATAGATAATATATAAACTTCTTTACATGCAATATTATAAAATATGTCCATTTTTGCAGTAAACTGTCTTCACTAAATTTGACTGTTTCCACAATCATTACATCATATTCATAATCTTTCCCTTTTGAACTCTATCATTGGAAGATGACAAGATGATCAATTCTTTTATTTATTTATCTGATACTTTTCTACTGAAATCTATTTTACCGTAATTCGGAATATTGGTTTATACTGTTTAATATTTTATTCTTGCTAATAAATATTTTTCTATTTTCATCCTTCAATGTCATTAACTGTTATTTCTAATTAAGATCTCTTAACTTTTAGTATATATTATATCCTAACAATTATCTATATTTTTACAATGATCTTCTTGATAATTGAATATATCTGTGTTTTTTATTTTCTCCTTAATGCATGACTGATAATTTTTCAATTATTTTTGCATTTCTAATTTGATTAGATTGTTTCATTTTTAAAAATAAAAATAAAAAATCAAATATTTATTGAGCTTTAATGTGATATTTATAATTACTAAATTATAAACTAAATGAAATTGATCTTTCCCCAAACAGTTCACTATTATAGTGATGAAGACCATATTTATCATATATTTAGTATTTTTATCATTTAATCTTCATGTCCATATTCTGCAGTCCTTGGAATAATGCACAATAAATTATCATATAATAATCAAAGCCAAAGTTCTAAATCTCTTTCATTATGTTCATTTATTTTTTCAAAAAAATATATATTTGCTTGTAATAAAATTTTATTCTCCATTATTGATGGGACTAATTCAATTTATCTGGGTTTCTCTAGACATGCAAAAAAAATGCCAATGCCTTCTAGAAAATGGATGATGAAGAGATTGCTATCATTTATAAAATGTTTGCTTCATTCATTTGGATTATAAAATATGTTCTGATATTCAGAGTAGTAGTTCTGTTTTTTGGATTACACTCTATATAAAAAATTATATAAAAACATTTAGAAAATCTTTTCCCTGAATCTAATTTCAATTGAACCACAAAACATCTTCACCATAATAAAAACTTAATTATCCCCATCAATTCTTGTTCTGACTTCTTAGTTATTTCTTCAGACATAAATCATTTAATTTTCCTAACAACTAAAATAATAATTAATTTTCATTGATTGAATTTTTATTTCAAACTTTCTACAAACTCCTCCAATCTTATAACATTTTATTAATTTCATTTTTTTTTTTTTAAATTTCCAAACACTTCAGTATAATAAACAAAAATGTTGACTCATCTATCTTCAACCTAATTATGACTTTCAAAAGATCAATTATTAAGTAACTCAATTACATAAATATTAAACAAAGTGAGAAAAAAACAACAGATTACTGCTTTACAGATATATTTAGATTTACCTCTTTTGTGAGACTTCTATTTAGTTTACTAAGTTTTATCTCACATGCAATTTTTAAGAAAAAAAATAAACAACAACTTTTCTGCTAATCTATATAGCATTAAAGAAAAAAATCAACAGTTATTTTATTTGCAAAATAAAATATATTTTCAAGACATTCATCACTCAATAACTCAATTCTTGTTTACCTATCTTTTTAAATTAAAATTGCTTTTCAGAGTGAATCAAGTCTAATTTATTCCTTTAAAACAACTTTAAAAAAGCAAAGGTAATTATGGAATCTCTGGTCATAGAAGGATAACACCATCTCTCATTAGTAGTGTAAACAGTATCATATTAATTTATTTGTTTTTACAATCATCAAACACAGACTAACTTGCCTTTACCTTCTAACCAAGAATAGGTAGATACACATTTACAAATCATTTTTGAATGGCTGAGAATATTGTCATGGGATGAGTACTTGAAAAAACAAATTCTAACCATGATTGGGTCAGGAAAAAATTACAAGGTTAACCTTGCCCAAATATCTGCTCTTGGACATAAGAAACAAATACACTAACCATTATCCATAGAAATCCTTCAAACACTTTAACTATAATACATTAATAAGTTTAATTTGTAAAAAGTCCATTATTAAATAGAATTAATTTACAAAAAATAAAATCCTGCTATTATATCAAATTTTAAATACCACATTTTAATATATATTAAAAAATTGCTCCTGTAAATTTTACTAAATATGTCATTCATTTTTTAAAGGATATAAATTATAAACTAAATGAAGAAAACAGTCCTCATCATTAATCATGAAAATAATTTTGAAATTTCTTATATAATATCTGCTAATTTTTTATTTATTTATTTAAAAATTTATAGTTTACTTGACTCTTTTCCCTATTAAAAAAGTTTCAAATGAATAATATAGATTTAATCAAACTAATTATAACTGAAAAATTTCACACATATTCAAAATGTGAAGTTGTATTTCATGTAAAAAAAAAAAAAAGTGAAATGGAAAATTCAAAATGAATGTCCTAATTGCAAGATATTCAGAAAATGAAAAGAGCAACAAATCAATAGTAAAAATATTCAGCCACCAATGAATTTTCCATAATAAAAAGCTATGATCCATATTTATAGAGCCTAGAGATGTATTTATGCAAATATGATTGGTTCTAATAAAATGCAACACTTTATTTCTCTAGATTTGTGATATTGGTTTTTAAATAAATTATTAATAAAACACAATTGCTTGCAAAAATAAAAAATAAAAAGCTTACTTGAAAAACACTAAATATTTATAAACTTAAAACTTATATATATATATATATTAATTTAATCATAAATGGAATTAAAAAGAGCTATAAATAAAATAGTTAGAAAATTAAAGAGATAATCAAATAGATAAAGACATTGTGAGAAAGTATGATTGCATAAAATAGGAGGGGGGGGGGAGAGTGAATAGATAACATAAAAAAATAAAATAAAGAAATAAAAATGCAAAATTTAGTTATGAAAAATTCTTAATGGATATGAATATAATCAGATGAAAAGGCAACCAGCTTTCCTTCCT
This sequence comes from Epiperipatus broadwayi, assembly GCA_028023455.1. Taxonomy (NCBI): domain Eukaryota; kingdom Metazoa; phylum Onychophora; class Udeonychophora; order Euonychophora; family Peripatidae; genus Epiperipatus; species Epiperipatus broadwayi. The sequence continues at coordinate 156,041 of JAQFVV010006961.1, read as the reverse complement.
TATTTTGTGACTTTTTTCTTTTTGTTTTACTACATACAATGAAATATGCTAGGATAAACTAATTGGTTCTAGAATCTTATTCATTGAAGGATATGTTCAATTCATAATAACCTTGAAATTTATATACTTTTATCCCTGCCATAAAGCTTAGCTGATTCTCCAAAATGCCCATACATCATAATCTTGCATAAAACTATCACTTATAATGAGTTCTCCTGAGAAAAAAAATACTTTCTTACCATAAATTCAAAATATATAAAAACCTGATTAAAAAAATAATTTGAAAAAAATGCTAATTAATGAATAAACATATTATTAAACATATTATTATTTTTTTAAAAAAGTAATGATCTGTGGGTAAATATACTATATAAAACATTTCAGTAGCTATAATTTAAAATTATATATATATAATTTTTTCATTGACAGTTCACCATTTTGCTTCTTACATAGTCTGAGAGTATTTCCTAAATCATGATTCATTAAATTAAAAGAAAGCATATACAAAAAAAATTAACATAATAAACATTTATCATTTATTTTTGGTGCACTTTATGTTCTATTATGAAAGTTTTTATAATATCTAATCAATAGAATTTTGATTTTTTTTTTCAGTGGCTATTTTATCATTTTACATAAATGCAGTTAAATTTAATAATGTACAGTTGACTACTATAGTTTTAATAATGTATTAAATCTTTTTTTTAGGCCAATACTGGAATTTTTATGTTTATAATAAAAGTTATTATCACAAATATGTCAGAAACAAATTATGAGAGTACTGATTTAAAATTGAGCAAATAAATGACATTTTAAAATTATGTTTAGTAATCTTTGATAAAATAATGTTGATTATTAGCTGCATAATACATAAAATATTTTTACTCAAAAGTAACTTAGAATTGTGATTATGTTTAGTAAGTTGATTATTAGCTATATAATGACATAAAATCATTTTTTCTCAACTCAATTTAGAATTATGACGATCATTTTTAATAATCATATTTCTGCACAGGCAATATAAAATTCATAAGAATTTTAATCCATAAAATTGATAGGATAAATATATTTAAAGTATTATAAACATTTAAAAATTTAATATTAATGCATTTTTTGTTTTACATGATCAAATTATGTTTTTGGTTATATGCTGTACTAAAGGAAATTGCATTTTTTAATTTTAATTTTGTAGTTGTTGATAATAAAAATCTTATTTATTTTGGATACATCATAAATGAAAGCATGCAAGAAGACTAGATGAAAATTAAATAAAATACATTAATCATATTTTAACTTTATAATCAAAACATAATATTATATACTATATAATGTATAAACTATTGTAATTATACATTTAGTCTGGCTATTGCCATTTTATTTTCAATACCTTTAATAAAATCACTAACCAATGATGTCACTGATTTTACAAAATGATTGCCATTTTGAAAAAAAAAATGATAGTTGTTTTTTTTTTTAAAAAAAGTTTCACATTTTGTTTAAAGATCACAATTGAATAAATGATTGCAAATTAAAGTAGTATGTAAAAATTGATAATGATCACTATGGAAAATTTTTGTATAAAGATCTGATAAAAACTGGGATACAGCTATATATTTAGAGATAATCCCAAGAGCAAAGTTACCATCCAACACAATCATTAAAACAAAAAAATATATAATACAAAATCAAAAATATATAGATAAAAATAATATAAAATTAATAAGAAAAGCATAAACAATCTTTGCTTACTGAAAACTATAATTAAACTTTCCATAATAAAAGCATAAGAAATGTTACACACTTGATAAATTACAAACAAAATACTTTATTAATAATTTTTATTAGTCATTCATTCAATTTGACATTATCCACTTATTAAATGTTTCTGTAAAGTAATTTTTACCCCACCACAATCATGTAAGATAGGGACTGGTTACTATCTGCTTTTAACACCTTATGAATGGGTGTAATCATAGCCATATGATTAAAGACATGAAAAAGATGTATCATATTTAAGAAGCACACATTTTGTACTGAACCAGTACTCATCAGTTAATTCAGGCCACAATCAATTAAATATATTTTTATCATTCTTCAGTATATATAGTTATTTATTAGACTAGACATTATCCATTTAATAAATAATGTAATTAATAAAAATTATTAATATATGTCCATCAAGTAGTTTGAGTCAAAGTGATGAGGACAATAATTTTGACACATTAATTAAACTGTAGTAATAGGCTATACTATATATATATATATATATATATATATATATATATATATATATATACAGATAATAATAAAGATATGTGTAAGGAACTGGTGTCAGCCAATTGATGCAGAAAATATACATTTTGAGTATCATACATCTTTTTCACATGTCTTTGGTTATATGTTTATGATTACATCCCTACACGAAGTATTAAAAGTAATAGAAACCAGTCCCTACATTGATTCAGCACAAAATGTGTATCTTGAGTATCATACATCTTTTTCATGTCTTTGGTCATATGTTTATAATTATATCCCTATACAAGGTATTTAAATCACACCTTGCATGAGAATGGTGTGGTGAAAATTACACTACAGAAACAATATACTTTAATGTTTAAATTAATTAAATTTCTAACTCTATTTTGCAATTCAAGGTTAAAATTATATAGCAGATTAAATATTAAAAAAAACATTTTCATTTCTAAAGTTGCAAATAAGCATATATCTGAACCTTATTCTCTAAAAAAAAGACAATGATTCATATTGTAATCAAAATAGAAATACTTCAATAGGTTATGGGAATATGAATGATATGTCAGTTAACAATGATTTGCATTCATTATAGAATCTATTTTCAACATGGAATCTTGTTTTATTAAAAAAAAAGTATATTTAAGTTATTGCAGCATAAAAAATTGGTTTAATTTAGTAGTGAATTTCCTGAATTCACTAATTTTTCTCTGGAATACTGGTCTATCAATCTATTTTTAGTCATTCACTTTGGAAATAAGTCAAGTCTATTTTCTTTGCAATAATACATTTCATCTTAATACCTTTTATCTATAAATTATCAATAAGACAAATTTTTAAATATTAGTCATTTATTATAAATATTTAACTGATATAAATTTAGTGAGAGTGAAAAAAGATTACTAAAAAGTTTTAAATATTGTTCTCTCTCTCTATATATATATATATAATTATTGAAGTAAACCACTCCCCTCACATCATGAATAATTAACAATCAAGCATAAAAACACAATGGTTCCAAGTGGAACAATTTTTCTTTAAATTTCGAATGTTCCTAAGCTTACCCTTACAACACTGTTAGAAATTCATTCATGGCCTATAATTAATTCACTTACTATGCTGACAACTTGTAATTTGCAGTAAAACTTAGACATTTTTTTAAAGCAAACATATAATAGCTAATATGTATATAACATGCCAATTACTGGTTACTGAATGAATATCTAGCTATGCAAACTACTGAGTAAAACAAAAATAAGGAAAACAACTAAATCCATCATTATCCAGTAGAGAATTAACACATGAGTAATATATTCTTTATGGCTGTTCATCTTTGAAAGAACTCTAGAAAGGCCTTTGTCCTGCAATGAATATTTAAAGCTTTTTTACTTTATTATATAAATAAAAGATATCTCATAATGTAAGACTTTAATGTAGTTGATTCCTAATAGACTTGGAAGATATTTCTTTCTGTTATTTGCAACATAGCCAGTTCAGATAGTCATGTAATATTAGTCAATAAATAGTATACAAATTATAATTGTTAGAGGGCAAAATGAGAGAAAAATATGCAACTTTTACATCTTCCAAGTGGTAAGCTGATAATACCTACATTGTTCTTTTATAAAAGGCTTTTAAAGCGGTTTTTGCTTTGCAGTGAGTTATTTATAATATTGCTTTTATTCAGCTTTACATATTGGGAATGACTTACAAGTACTCTTGATTGTAAAATCTTTAAACAATCTAAACTTTGTAAATACCACGGTATACATTCTAAAATTGGTCAATCATGAAATACGTGAGATCATTTATCCTTTTCACATGTGTGTGTGGTCATGTATATCAGTTGAATGAGATAGAATGGATAGCTAAAGGGAGCTTGAAAGTCTGTGTTCAAATCCCCTATAATTATTTAGAATAAATATTAAATGAAAAAAACAAAACAACAGAAGTCAATTAAGCATGCAAATAATCATCTTAATCTCTTCACAAAAGTAAATCAAAACAATGGATCCCCCCCCCCTTCCATGATATATATATATCCATAAACGTATAAAACGCCTGCATTCATATGTTCTAAGCTGTATATATATACAAACTATACACACAGACTAATTAATATGTCGTTTAAAAAAAATAGCAACATTTATAGAATATATGATTAAATTCATATTTTATTAAAAAAATAATTTTAGACAATAAATTATTTGTTTTAAAAAAGTTATTTTCTAATTATAGACGGTTATTTCAGGTAATATGAAACTTTCCTATTGTAAAATTAAAAAAAAAAGTTTTTAGATAATTTTTTTTCCTAATAGGCTTTTAAGTTGAATTTTTTTAAAAACTAAATAGAAAACAATTACAGATGACATCCAATTTAAATCGTCAATACTCATTGTCATGAAAAAGACTGAACGAAAATGCAAACTTGTTCCTGAACAACAAGTGGACTTTTAAAAACAAAGATTAAATTTCCTTATGTGAAATTTAAGACTAGAAACTAATTCTCACTCTATTGTTTTCTTTAAAAGAAAACAATCAATAAAAAAAAATAATTTGAACAATTTACATTCAACTTGCATCTCCAATATATGCATTTCCTTGAATTTGTTTTGTGACTAAGTTCTCCATTCACAGTTTTAACTGCATCACATTTCATGATAATAGAAGTTAGATTACAAAGAGATCACTAATAGGATTTCTGCATAATGCTTTGACAATACAATAACGAGCTAGAGCTCCAAGCTTTAAAATAATTTCTCTGGGAAAATACAAAAAATATACTCTTTACCATTAATCTGTATTGTAGAATATCTAATAATAGCACAAGTTTATCACTATGACTATGCACGTAAAAACGATAGCTATTAGCAAACAATGTAAGGAATAATTTAATTTCTATTAAATACACAAACTGTTAAATAGCATAATAGGATGAAAAATGCATGGTTAAAGTAAATAATAATGTATATTAATTAAAAAGAAGATTTGCAATTTTTTACAAAGAATTTTTTTTTTAAAATTCCGCTATCTGAAACAGCTGTTACACGGAAAAAGAGCATTGGCAAACTGTTCAGCAACACACATCAGCAAGCATGAAACTTTTACTGAATTTTACTTCTTAGTTATGACTATAACAACATGATCTTTCCCAGATGTCTGAAAGTTTTTAATTCAAATAACAGTTGGGTTTTTTTTTTCAAGAAGAAGAATGGATGTGTATGAATATCCATTCTATTTATATATATTCACGACAGAAAAATAAAATATAGTCATCATATCGTAGACTATATAAATAATCAGCTGAGTCAGTGATTGACGAAAGTAGGAGATGGAAAGAATAACCTTGCGATGAACTTAAGTTGCCAATTGACAATATTTTATTTAAAAACTCAATAAGGGAAGATCACATTGAAGTGAAGGGTGATTGCATAAACTGAGAGAAAAAACTATTTTATATTAAAATTCAGACAATGTTAAATTCTATATAAAAAAAAAAAGATGAGACGATTTGAAAAATGATAATTCAGTTCTATTTGCTATAAAAACACCAAAATTAAAAGCACAAGTTGAATGAAATCACTTATAAATAATAATTGAATGATTGATGATATCAGATAGAGTAGCAATAATTAATTTTTCAACTTAATGAAAAATATCAGATATAAATTATACAGACATACAACCCAATGAATTAATTCCTATTCTGATGAAGAAGTGCAGGGTTAAATGCAACAATTAAAAAACAACTGAAAAATTAAAGTGCTGTAAATAAATTTAGATATGGTGGTGTAACTGAAAGTAGGCATGAACTTATGGAATTAGCAGAACTTACATTTTGAATTACTTTTCTTTTTTTTTGATAAAAAAATCTCAAAGTGGAAAAAAAAAAGTGAAAACATCCAAAGAAAGAATTGGTAGAGAGGAATTATATTTTCACTGTCAGAAAAATGTATTTGAACAGTATAAAAACATTTAAAAGAGTTGAGAGATGTAAAATATTTGTTAATGCAAAATTAGAGAACAAAGATATTAATAAAATATCAATAGTTGATACCCTAACATTATAAATATTCTAATAAATTTAAGTAAAAGTAGAATGATTCTAGAAAAAATGCTAAATACATAACCTTTCAAAAAATAACTCATTGACAAATTCTCTACTGATACAAGGCAATGTATAAAAAAAATGTATGAAATTACATAAAATAATAAGAAAAACAGTTAATGATACCATAACTACAAAATGATAAAAACATATACAGAGGCAAAACTCTTCATAGTGCCACTCAGTGCAAGCCAGAGTAATCAATGGTGATCATGTGATATTTAATTGTTTAATGATAAAAAAAGTTATAGGAAAGAACAAAATTATAAAAATATAAATATCTTGGTATTGCAAAAAAAAGTTATTTCAGCATAATTTAAAAAAAAAATGACATTTTCTACAAAAAGATACAACATCATGACATACATAAAAGAATTCCACAACAACTAAATATAAATAAAGCAGCTCTCTATAATTACAATAATTTTTGAAAACCCATGTAATTTGAATAAAGAAGTACATCATGCAACTGAATCGATGAATAAAGAATGATGTTTTGCAACAGGAAATGATAGCACCATTGTAAGACTTTAAAAAAGTGTCAAAAAATAGTAAAATTGTTGGTAAAGTTATATATCAAATGTATAAATGATAAAAATATATACAAAGGTTGAAATCATCAAAAAATAAAAGAAAAATTAGAGATATAGTCATCTTATTACAGTTCTATATTTAATCCTCTCTAAAGTCATTGCAATTCATCTTTATAAAAAAAAATGAAGTCAAACCAACCAAAAAAAAAAAAAAGACAAGCTGGATTTAAGTTCTTACTTACAGTCCAGTAGATTATATCCATTAATTAAAAAAATTACAGACAGAACCAATGAATATGAGTTGTCATTTTTATTGGATTTATACATTAAAAAAGCATTAGACTCTTTAAATATTTCTGAAATGATTTAACTTTGAAACATTAAGATATTGACCCAAAATATCAAATTCTGAAAATAAAACTAGTAATATACCATTTTTATTAATAATAATCATGCCTCCAAAACTTGTTACAAAACTATTATATAAAATATTTTATGGATTAAAATGAGAAGCTATGAGATTAATGTATTACTAAGTTTTTTAGATTTTGCAACTTATATGATTGTTTTTGAAAATAGTACTTTAAAGCTATAGGAAATAATGCAAGAACTATCAGGTATAAATACAAAAGTAGCATTAAAAATAAATGCAAAAAAAAAAAAAAGTTCAATGACTTTCCAGTTAAAAAAAAGAATGATGATAAAGAATTAGAACATAATAGAAATGTTCAAATTATTAATACAGATAGGAACAAAACTGATGAAATTAATTAAACTTGGAGATCTTCAGATAAAAACATTTAAGTAACAAGTTTTTAAATGTATGAATCTGAATCTTGAACACCCAACAGAAAAACAATACAGAACTTGTAGAACAGACAGTGAAGTATGGAAGAATATTGAGATTAACAAAAATAAAAAGTGGTTCTATTAGAATGAAAATAAATAAATAATAAAAGTCCAAACAGTTTTCTTTATTTTACATTAGAACTATCTACTCTAATGTTAATTAATCAATGAAAAGAATATAGTATAGTGTTATTGCACTCGTCTGTACAACTGAGGATTAGTATTCAATGTTATGTGCAATGCACTTAAGTATTTAGCATTCCCATTTTGCTCTTTATTCAGATTAACTTGAAATTAAAAAAAAATATTAGGTTTTAAACTCAAGCTAACTTATAAAGACCTAATCAGATCAAGTTCCTATATATTTTAGAGACTTCAGTTTTCCGTTAATTGAAGATATTTTTTCCATTGGCTAGGAAGATTAATGTCAATAATAATATCATGATTTAATCATATGTTCATTCATATATGAGAAAGCAAATGAATAAATTATTTGAATGTTTGTTGGAATATTGAAAGTCTTAAACTGGACTTCAATAGATTGTAGGAGATTAAGAAAGTTTGGTGGAATGAAATTAGAATAAACTTGGAAAATATTTTATCAATAATATTTGAAAATGGCTGCAAATTAAAATATATGATTTTCAATTTGACTAAAGTTAATCAAATGAAATATCAAAAAAAAAAAATGAATGAACTAAACACTGATTATTACTGGGAAGACACTCCCTTAACTTAATCCAATTTATTTTAACACCATATCAGCCAATGACAAATATAAATCAAAGGTACTGTTAAGCTATTCTGTTACTTTTGGCACATTAATTAGACATCTTATGTTTAGAGTTATAATCACAATTAAAATAATAAAAACAACAGTAATAATATTTATTTTTCCAAGATTATATCAATCCTCCTTTTTGGCATTGTTTACATTTATTTATCTCTACAAAAAAAAATCATTTCTTTGTACTGTTCACGATGCTTTTTATTCATTTAACTGACAAATTAAAGTTATTCTAAATAACAAAATCTACAATATCATACTTTTCAACAATATTAAAAAAGACATGTCAAATATTTCAATATCTTAACTCTTATTTCAACATTTTTTCTCATATACACTATATCATACAGGCAAAAATCTCTATAAAGTAGCGCCACTCAGTGCAAGCCAGAGTAATCAATGGATGCAGATAGGTTTGTGACTAAAATACCTATAATGCCTATTCATCCAGTATCCCCAGATTAGTTTCTAGCTTGTGGCTTTCATCAGTGGGGAGCCTTGGATCTAAGAGCACTGAGTGGCGATACTGTTTGAAGAGTTTTAACTGTGTGTAAACAGCTTGTGTACGCATAAAGAATGGTGATCATGTGATGTTTGATGGTTTAATACATTATATTATCAATGATCATTGAAATTCTAATATCCTTCAACCAGTTCTTGATTTATACCAGATCTGTTTTTAACAGTAAATTAATGGTATAAGAATTATAAGCATTGGAAGCATATATATATATCTTTATAATGGGATATAATATATGGACACACGATATATACTAATAGTTAAAATAAGCAATATAATACTGCAAGTATTACAAATTATTTTTTATGAAATAATAAATTTATTATTATTCTTACTTGTGTTTGCAATATATAAAAATAAATTTAATAATATAAAAATTCCATTTAGGATAGTTTATAAACAAACATTAAATAGTAATAAAAAATCTTTTCCTTATGGGTTATCAGTAACAGTAAATATTATTTATTTCAAGAAAGGCTGAACAATAACAGATAAACAAAATGACTTTTAATTACTATATTTATACATTTTAAAAAAGATATTATATCTAAAAAAGTTTCATATATATATATTAAAAATATTAATCGTTTTTACATAATTATATATGATTCTGCAATTATTCAAACATATAATTATTGAATTTATCACTAAATATTAGCATAAACATCTACAACTATATATTTATCAAAATCATGTATGTATACAGTATAAGAATAGAATATTAATGTAAGCCTAAATATCAGACACTATGAATAAGTAAAATAATATTTAATTATCATCAGTTGGTTTGCCATATCTTTAATAGTATTTATATTTACATATTAAAGTATTTGCTTATTTAATAAACAATTTTGTATAAGAAACAACTTGAATTATTAATAAAAATTATAACAAATAATAAAAATCATATATATAAATATACTAATAATAATTATACATAAGAAGCTTTTTTCAGCACATGGTTTCATACCTTTTTCAAATGTTTATCATCTATTTTAATGTTATGTGATGTGATGCGATGCACTGTGACTTCTCCTTATACCAAGTCAGTAATCTCTCAGTCACCATGCTTAGAGAAACCTGTTAGCCACTTTACCTTCCCTTTGCATTCCCTGTCCAAAGTTTTTCCATATTCTTCTATATCTTGCTCCATCCCATTTCCATAACATAATCATTGACAACTCAATAGCCTTTATATTTTAAATTCTCCTTATCTTTTCCCAAACCCAGCATAAAAACCAATAACCCACTTTCTGTACAATCACTTTGTTTATATTTAAATTTTTTCCGCAACATCATTATTTGTATCCTTTCTGCTTTCAGGCATTTACATTCAATTAATAGATGCCTAATATTTTCTATGCCTTCCTTGCACAACTTGCAGACTAAATCATGCTCTTTTCCATTTATGTGTATGTTCCATGGTTGTTAAAGACACTGTTTGATCGTTAAACAGTAAACTACTTTCCTTGCTATTATCATAAATTAACCCCCCCCCCATATTCCATTTACTTCTATACATATTTACACTCTTTTTATTCTCCATATTAGTACTCCAACTTCCTACTTTTATTAAAGCATTTATTCTTCTATCACATCCCTTACCACTATAACACTCAACAATTCTAAAATATTCATTACACCTTTTGTACAATTATACTGACATATATTCTTTATGCAAATCTTCTGCATATTGCATTACCTTACTCACCCATCTTGTTGCCTGCCCTTTATTCACAACTCAATTAAATAATATTTTGGCTATTCTTTTATTATTCATAAACTGCAATTTACCAAACATGTTCATTTTGTTTTTTGCATCTCTGATATAAAAATATGACCATCCCACTTCTTCTTGAATTGCCTCTTTGCCAGTCACACATCTGCATCTAATGCATGTCTTCCTGCTTTTCTTTGTACTTTTCTAAGTAATCTAAAACCTCTTTACTAACACATAGTGCATCATTACCATATGTTAACTCTGCTACTGCCACTCCCTTCCATACAATTTTAGTTACATCATATGTATTATATGAAAACACTGTTAATTTCTTTACCAATCTCTTTCTTTTCTTTGCTTCATTTATCAATTTTTTCTCCCATTCATCCAAGCAATTTTTCTGATTATTTAAGATGATTCCCAAATAGTTGTAGCTATTCACCACACTTAACTTTATATTCCCCGATAAAAATTCTTTGTCTTCTCTTTTTCCAGTATTAATCATTACTTTGATTTTTCCTCACTAAATTTAACCCCATTTCTTTGCCCACCCTTATGCATGAAACTTCCATATCTTCCCTTCTTTCTATGCACAAGATGACATTCTACTCAAATAAAAGACCCAATAATGTATATATTTCATTGCCACCTATTAATGGTGTCTCTACCCCTCCTCCTAGTCTTTCTATTGCTTTCTCAATTTCTCTCAAATATAACAAAAACAATATAAGTGACATAGGGTGTCCATGCTTTAGTCCCACTCCATTTTTAATTTTAAATGACTCTATATTCCCTAATTGATACTTATAGTAATTATTTTCATATAATCTCTTAATATCCACTAAAGCTTCATTCATTCCCAAATTTATTAAACTTATCCATAATCTATTTCTATCTACTTTATCATATATCTTCTCTATATCTATAAAACTCATATATAACTGTTTACCTGAATTCCTACTCATATCTATAAGATGTGTAACTACAAATAAACTATCTGCTATACACCTATCCGATCAAAAACCTCCTTGTATTTCTCACTCTGTATTATTTTCTTACATCCATTTGGTCTCTTCAGTCACCATATTTGCAAAAACTTTATATAACACTGTCATTACCACTATCAGTCTATAAGTGCTTAACTTTCTATGATCCTTACTCTTTCCTTTAAATAGTAGCCTTACTCTTGTATTATTCCAACTACCTGAAAAATCATTCTTTTGTGCCATATTATTAAAATGTAATGAGTTTTAATTTTGCCCTATGTCCTAAATTCATTACCATCTCTGCTGCCCATCCATCCAAACCTCATCTTTCCAATTTTCAGTTTCATCCCTGCCTCATTCAGTTCATTTTCTGCAAACCTAATATTTTCCATTAGTATATGCTTTTATGTTTTTTATCACTCTGTCCTTCACATCTAACATCTTTTCTATATTCATTACATATTTATTTAAGATTGTCTCTAATTGTTCTCTATTCCCTCATCATCTAGTAATACTACTTCTCTCTTCCCTACATTTCTTTTTTTAATGTATTTCCAATTTTTTTTACTCCAATCTCCATTTTTATTAATATCCTCAGAAATTGACTATTCAATTTCATTCTCTCTCTATAATGATCTATTTTAGCCAACTTCATTTTTTAAATACTTTTCCCATTTAACACTAACACCTTTTCTACTTTCTTTGTTCTTAATAGCATACTTATATTCTCTGCATGCTTTTTCTCTCTCTTTTACACTTTTACTAACTCTCATTTTCTTATTACTTTTATTCTTCTCAATATTGTCACTTAAAACCCTATTTGTCAATTTTTCTACTTCCTTATATTCACCTCCAACTAACTCTTCCATGGTTTCTTCAACTTTTATTTAATATTTTTCTATTCTTATCATTCATTCTCCATCCACACCTTTCACTATCCTTTCTACTTTTATTACTATTTTCCACCACATTACTAACCATTCCTATTATAAAGAAATTATGATCACTATTACATACTCTTTCTTCATTATCAAACACTTTAATTGTCCATACTTTATTCATTCCTTCTTTCTCTACTAATACATAATCTATTGTGTGAAATATATTTTTCTAGACCATGTGCATTGTCCCTCATAAACACTTGATAAATTTCCAATGCTCAAATTCAATCTGTGACAAAAATTCTTCAAAAGCTGTCCATTCATGTTGTCTACATCATCAATTTCTTCAATATGTCCATTCACATCCACTATAATCATTATTCTTTCCCCCTTTTCTTTAAAACTTTGTATATTCTTAACTAAGCATTCGTATATGCTACTGTTCCACTCCATTATAGTTGGACTATCTCCAGTAGCTATATATACTACAGCTACTCCACCCTTGTCTTCCTAACTTTATTTGAAACCACAAATGTTCTTTACATTTAACAGTATTTAAATATTTTTTGACATACTCCTATATCACCACCCTTTTTTTCTTTTCTATTCATATCCTGCCATATCAAGCCTTCCAGTATAGGTTCTTCTTCTTCTCTTAGATGTGTTTCCACTATTGCTAGTATCTCAAGCTCTTCATTTTTAACTGCATTGTTTAATTCTAGTCACTTTTCTGGTCTCCTACCATCATGCATATTCAAATATCCAATTTAAACAATTTCCTCTTTCCTAACTACTCTTTTATAAATTCTTTTGACTCTTTCTTATCGATTACATTTATAAATAATTTGCTTACCATTAATTTTACAGACCCATTCACTCTCCACATCTATATTTATATCTAAATCAGTTACCCTTTGATTATTTCATTCATTTCATCCATTTTTGTTCTTTCTGATAATAATACTACTTAAAACCGCACCCCTTTATAAGCTTCCCAAACTATATTCTTTATAAACCAAATTCTCTAAAATTTGTTTTTCTAAGTTCAATCCATCTTTACTATATAACTCCCTCTTTCTAATAAAAATACCCCACACATCTATAATATAACATCATTTCTCTCACACAATTTTTTCAATCTCTCAGTTATAGAACATGTCCTATCTAACATATACCTCTTGTCAAATCTTGGTAATAATCCAACTATTCCTACTCTTCCATTAATCTTACTCAAATTCCTAATCAATTATATATACTCATCCATTACTCTATCTGACAAATTATTAGTCTCTACTATAACATACACATCTCTACTCCCTTACTTCTTTACCTTATCTGTAACATCACTAATTCCAGCAGCAGGCAAATATGCTCTTGCATATGTACTTCTATTTTCCCGACAATTATATCTCCACATTTTCTAATTAGTGAATCTCCTATCAATACTGTCTCATAGTCTACTATCTTTGCTTCATTCATAACCTTCTCTATCATCTTCTGGACTTACTTATCTACTTCTTCCTTATCATTCCTACTCAATAATACCTTTACTCACACTTCATCTCTAACAATTTTAATTTTACATACTTTACATTTTCCTCTACCTTATTTATTCTTTAGCTATCCATTTCCATTGCATTATTAATATCTCTTATCATTACCATAAAACCATACTTTATCCTATCTTCCTCAAGTACATTTTGCTCCATTTCCCCTGATTTTCTCTTTAAACTATCTACACTTAGAAACCACATTTTCCCCTCTTTTATAATGGAAGTAAAATAATAATAATAATAAAATAAAATATCAGTAAAATACAATAAAAGCTTTATATAGATACAATATAACTTCAAATAATTGTTTATATAACATAACAACATACAGAATAAATAATACATACTTTATATATATTATCTTATATAATTTTCTATTCATCTTTAACTGATCAGTTGTTAACTAATTTTATTGAAGTTTTGACATACTCATACAATTATTTAACTTACGTTTCATATATTTGTCATCTTTTGGATCTTTAATGTAATTTAAAAATTTAATACTTTTTGAAGCATCTATTTTATCATTATATGTTAAGTAATTATACATATAAAGCAGATTTAACAACATGACTATTAATTCCATTGTTATGTTCTAAGACTCTTATTGCTAACTTTTTCTCTGTATTATTGTAAACACATTGCAAAGGTCACAGTTAATTTTAGATACAATTCCTTATCATCTCTCAATTTATAATTACCCATTAACTATTTAATCATCCAGTATTTATTTGTTTATCAATATAACCATTGTTTTTTTATTAACGCATTATACATTTTGGGATAATATAAAAGTTTGATTCATTTCTTATATTTGAACTATTATTACTATCATCTTATAATCATTTTGCATAGAGATATTATCACTTACTATAGATTTTTTAGAATTAAAATCTATGGTTGTATCCATAATTTTTATATAATTTAATATATTGATTCTTTAAACCACTAAACAACACATGATTACCATTCTTTATGCTTACACAAGCTGTTTTGCCTCAGTGTAAATTAATTCTTTTGTAAATGAACTAAATTTTTATCTGTACTATATTTATCATTTCTATAATAAAATTTTTAAATTCCTATAGATTCAAAACAAGCATGGGTACAAAATATGGCAATCATTAAACATTTTAAATAAAGACATGATAAATATAACACAGATAAAAATGTAGCTCTATTACAAAAGAATCAATTTATTAAATTAAATAAAGATTATGGACACAATCATAAAAATATATACTTTTTAATTCTAAGAAATTTATAATAAATAAAAACAACTCTATGCAAAATAATTATAATGATGGTAGTGACAACAGTTCAAATAAAAAATGGATCAACCTTCATATTATCCGTAATTTATAATACATTAATAAAAAAAACAATGGTTAAATTGAGATACACATAAATATTAGATGGTTGAATAGTAAAAGTCTGGATAAATCAGTAGATAATTATAAATTAAGAGCTGATATAAATAGGAAAAAAATTGTATATAAAATTAACCGTGACCTTTGCAATATGGCTTACTATAGTCATACAGAAAAACAGAAGTTGATAATAAATCTGCTTCATACATTCATTACTGAAGATATAGACATAAAATAGATGCTACAAAAATATTAAACCTTTATAATTACATTAAACATCAAAAAAAAAAAAAAAGACAAGTATATGAAACATATTACATTAAACATAAATAATTGTATAAATATTTACAAAACTTCAATAAATTTAGTTAACAACTGGTCAATTAAAAATGAATGGATAATTATATAATATATGTATTATTTATTCTGTATATTATGTTATATATGTAGTCAATTTTTTGAAGTTATATTGAATCTTGATATGAAAATTTTATTCTATTTTACTAATGTTTTATATTATTTTATTTCCATTATGGATCATTAGATGGTGTTCTACCTACAATAATTGGTTAACATTAAAATAGATTATTAACTTTGAAAAGAGCACAAAACCATGTGCCAAAAAGGTTTTTTATTATTTATTGTAATTTATATGAAAGAATAGCACAATGAATTTTGCTAATTTCCATTTTTGATGATATATATATATCATCATCATCAACCGTTATCAATCCACTGCAGGATGAAGGTCTCTCCAAGTTTAATCCATCTTCTCCGATCTTTAGCTTCTCTCCTCCACAACACCCCTGCACATTTTCTTATTTCATCCATACATCTCACATGTGGTCTCTTTCTGGATCTTTTACAATCTCTTGGAATCCAGTTGAAAATTTCAATTGTCCATCTATTATCATCTCTTCTAGCAATATGTCCAGCCCAACTCCATTTCAATCTTTTAATTTTTTCAATAAGGTCAGTAACACCTGTTTGTTGTCTTACCCATACATTGCATTTTCGATCTCTTCTTGTTACTCCCAACATACATCTCTCCATACTCCTTTGAGTGGTCTGAAGTCTCTGTATTGCTCTTCTATTAAGTGTCCAAGTCTCAGATCCATAAGTAAGAACTGGTAAAACACATTTGTTAAAAACCTTTCTTTTCAAACACATAGGCATATTTCCTTTTAGTATCAAGTTATTTCTACCAAAAGCACTCCAACCAAGTTTAATTCTATGATTAATTTCCTCCATTATGTTTCCATCTGTATTAATAATCTGACCAAGGTATTTGTAACTGTTAACTTCTTCTAATTCTTCATAATCAATCTTTATTTCATATTTTGAGCAAATTGATTAAACATTACTTTAGTCTTTTTAACATTTATCTTTAGTCCTACTTTTCTACTTTCATCTGCTAACTCCTGCAACATTTCCTGCAGCTCTGAAGCATTATTTGCAAAAACAACTACATCATCTGCAAAATCTAAATGACTTAAATACTCTCCATTTACTTTCACTCCCTTAGTTTCCCATTTTAATCCACAAAATACTTACTTCTTGCAGCACTGCTGTAAAGAGTTTTGGAGATATGGAGTCACCTTGTCTTACACCTTTCTCAATATTGATTTTTCCAGTATCATTATGTAATCTAATTGTTGCTGTTGCATTTTTATAAATATTCTTTAAAATATGACAATATCCTGGATCTATACCTTGATGATCCAATGCTTTAATCACTGAAGAAATGTGTATAGAATTGAATGCCTTTTCATAATCTACAAATCCAAAACATAATGACAACTCATATTCGTTTGTCCTTTCTATGACTTCTCTCAATACCTGGATATGATCTATTGTACTAAAACCACTTTTAAATCCAGCTTGTTCTCTTGGTTGGTGGAAATCCAAAGTTCTCTGTAGACGAGTTGTAATTATCTTGGTAAAAATTTTATATAAAACTGATAAAAGGCTGATAGGTCTGTAATTTCTAATATCTTCTTTATCACCTTTTTAAAATATTAATATTATTACTGCATTCTTCCAATCTTCCGGTACATCTTTATCATTTAGACATTTGGTATATAACTTTGCTAAAATTGTTTCTATTTCTTCACCTGCTTCTTTTAATATATCAATTATAATTCCATCATTTCCTGGAGCCTTTCCTTTCTTCATACACTTAATTGCATGTCTCACTTCTTCATTTAAAATTCTGGGCAATTCGGAAGATGTAATAGATATAGGAGGTACTTGTTCTTTATTACTATATAATTCTTGATAAAAATCTTCTACCAATTTCATGATGTCATCTCTCTTTTTAGTAATAATTCCATCTTTTTTTCTTATTGCAGATATAAATTTCCTACCAATACCAAAATGTTGTTTAACATTTTTGAGACTTTTATTTTCTTCTGCAGCTTTCCTTGCTATTTCACAGTTATACTTTCTTATATCATTTTCAACTCTTTTCCGTACAATTTTACAAAATTCGAGATATTCAATTCTTTTTAATACATCATTTTTGTATATCTTCATATTCCTTCTTTTCTTCATAAATTCTCTAGTCTCAGTAGAAATTTTATTAGTCAATTGCTGCTTTTTTCTACCAGCTATGTTTGTTGCAGTTTTTAAAAGTGTATCAGTTATTTTCATATTAATTTCATTCAAATCTGAATCATGTTCAAAATCTCCTAACACTTGAAACCTATTTGTAAGTTCTAATTTAAATTCATTAGAATGTTTCTGAAGATTAGGAATATCAACTGTAAATATTGTTTTTCTTAATAATTTTTGTCTCTCTAGTTTTACATTAACACGTAACTTACACCTTACTAATCGATGATCACTTCCTGTGTTAAATTTATTAAGAACATTACAATCTTGAAATATGTATTTTCTGTTAGTCAAAACATAATCCAATTCTGCTGTACCTTCATTTGGATGCTTCCATGTCCATTTCCTTTTAACATTTTTATCAAAAAATGAATTCATAATATAAAGTTTTTCTTTTTCTGCAAACTCCACAAGTCTATGTCCTCTCTCATTTCTATTACCATAACCAAAATTACCTACAGCAATTTCATCTTTCATTTGTCTACCAATTCTAGCATTAAAGTCTCCCATAACAATTTTAAAATATTGTTTACTCTGATCAAAAGCCTTTTGTACATCCATATAAAAATCTTCTACTACTTCATCACTATGAGAACTTGTTGGGGCATAAATCTGAATTATCTGTATTTGGTATCTGCTATTAAGTTGTATAACTAATCTTGCCACTCTGTCCGATACACCATCAATCTCCACAACATTGTTCTTCCACTTTTTATTTATAATGAATCCTACTCCACTTGTATTTCCAATATGTGTGCCTTTATAATAGAGTATATGTCCACCTTTTAAATCAATTATTTCTTCTCCTTTTCTTCTAACTTCACAAAGTCCAATAATGTCCCATTTAATATAAGACAGTTCTTCTTCTAATTCTTGCAATCTTCCTTCACTTGAAAGTGATCTGCAATTGTAAGTACCTAAATAAAAAGTCATCATCAAATGGCAGCCTGGGTCCACAATCAGGGGATTCTTAGCACCCTCCGCCTTCGGCCACCAACCGCTGCCTTGGTTGGTGACTTTACAGCCTCCTGGGAATAAGGGCCATGCTTTATTTTTGTCTGTCATAATTGTATATATGTATTGGAAAAATATTTATCATTTACACAAACATTCATTCTGCCTTATCAGGCACTGAGAAGAAAGACCATGGTGTTTCTTGATCTTAAACTCAGAGGTAAAAAGCCAATAAACTCACCATGCTGGATAATGCGTGTTGGTGAGCAGCCCATCCATGTTCGTATACTATATGAATAATCACATACGACAAGAACGTATGGAGTGGACATTAGGAATTTGCCCTGCTCGGTTCCTTTAAGGCCTCCAAGAGGAATCAAAGGGTCTCCTTTCAGTTAATAGCAAACTCCTTTCTGCAGCCATATATATATATAATGCCTTTTTTATTGGTACCCCACCATCATAAAATAAATTGGAAATAAATTTTAGGGAATATAATTCTAAATTTAAAAAAAAAAAATTATTGATTAAACTAATAAAAATAAAGGTCATATTAGTTGTCAAAGAGTTTAAACTTGGGATCACTTCATTTGAAGTAACATAAATTATATAAATCTTGGTTAAAGTATTATTTTAAAAGATATATGAGAGAAAATAATAAAATATAAATTAATAATATTTGATAATCATTTAACAACATTTAAAATTGTAGTGAAGTTCAAATCTAATATTATAAATAAAAATATGCATTATAGGAATAGATAATCATGTCTATGTACATGTAATATTATAAAGTAATGACAATTCTGGTGAAATCTTAATTCGTTTTAAAATAAATAAATAATATTTATGTTATTAATTTTGTGATGAAAAGTTTATAAAATTAATCTAGAATATAATCTGTATAAAAATAAGATTAAAATGATCTAAATTGATTTAAAGTAAATTGTATTTTTTTAATGTCCATGAAAGGTATTGCTTTTTTTATTAGGAAATATTTTAAACAGATATTTGTTTTAAAAATAGTTAAATTACATGTAACTAGCGAGTAGAAGAATTGACAAATGGGAGAATGCAATTTGGAACAAATTAAAAATGAGCAGACAATGTTTTTAAGAAACAAAAATCGAGGGAAAAATGGGATAGGAAAAAAAAGATTACAAATCAGAAGGAAAAGTAACTTCATTTTTCTCCAAAAATTTGTTTAAATTCTTTTAAATCTTATTATTATTTTAAAAAAGCAATTGATTATGATCTATATGAGAATTTAAAACTATATTTTATAAAGTTTTTTTAAAAGGAAGGAAAGAAAATAAGTTAAATCTCTACTGGTGAAATCAGCAATTTGTAATTTTTGGAAAATATCTTGGAGTCAGTATATTGAAAAAGAATATTGGAAGAATAGAAGGAAAAAGCGATAAATTTATGCCAAAGTGTTAAGTAATAAATGAACTCAAGGAAAACATTGTGAGTATTATGTTAATATATAATTTAATTAATAAACAGGATGAAATATTTATGCATCGTGGCTATCATAGTAGTTGTACAGGATTAAGTTGGAATCAATGGATAAATAAAAAGAAAATTATTCCTGACAGAGTTAAGTATAAATTTTTAAAGATAATTAAAATGAAATCAGTAAAGAATAATAGTGAAAATATTTGCATATGGAAAAGTGTACTTAGTATTAAAAGAGAACATATAAAAGTGTATCTAAATGAACATTTCAATGGTATAACAGATCTTTATTAATTTTAGTATAACTTCCATGCATAATAAAATTTAATGATGAATTAAATTATATATATGATAAATAAAGGGTTAAAAGTTACAAGGATGTATGAATATAGTACAAAGCAAAATGTAAAAAGAAAAATATAAAGAAAAATTATATTTGCATGTGTAATAAGACTATAGTAGTTTGCTTTGAAAATGAAAGAATTATTTATCAAGCCCATAAAAATGGACAAACAAGAGAAGTATAAAAAATAAAATAATTACCGAGTACAAAAAAAAATGAATAAATATGTACAGGAGGAGATAGAATTGATAAATTAGTGGAATAAATATTATCCTATTTAAAGTATAAAATGGATATTAAGGATAAAGTCAGTCTATATTAAGAAAGTGTAAAATGCTCTATCCTAAAGGATAACATTGATAAAGAATATGTAAGAAATAATGCAGACTGATATATAATAAATGTGACAAGTATCTAAATAAAACATATTATGCAAGTTGAAAATAATCTTTGACGGTTAAAAAAAAAAAAGTACCCCAAAATTTGTAAATAACCTGTTGGCGCTGGAATTTTGTGATATTATTATGAGAACAAGAAAAACAGAAGGAGAAATACTAAAGCTTAATTAAGTAGTCTGAAGCATTTGGAAAGATTGGGGTACCATATAAATTTAAAGCTTTTTAAAGATGAACTTATGTTGTTGTTTTTTTTTTTTTTAAAAAAAACAACTTGTAACATAATTTTATACTTTAAAATAACCGCTATAAATAGAGGGGGATAAATAAATAGATAAAAAAATTAATAATTAATTTGATTTATTTATTTATGTAATTAATTGTTTAAAGTTTTTATTTTATTAAATATTGTTAGATCATTAGAATAAATAAATATAAATACTGAGCTAGTAAAATACGTATACATATAAAAGTAATTATATATGTTATTATAAGAAGACGGAATATGTCTGTGTTCGAATATAATATTGAAATGATAAATGATGATATTTACATTTTGATCTTATGTTTAACTATAAATAATTTAATATAGCTGTAGAGGAGTCATAACTAATCCTAGTTTGTAATTCTTTATAGGCTAGTATTTACAAGAAATAAATGAAACAAGTATAGACTGGAAATAGGAAGTTAATAGCTGAGTTGTTGATTTAAAATGAAGATAAGAATTTCTTATTTTAGGATGCACCAAAGAGTGTTCTCTCAACCTTTAGCATAGTATCATAAACTGTAAATTGAAATTAGTTCAGAAAGACATAAGTTGTCATATTTGAGAGTGTATAGTATAAAAATTTCATTTATTGTATTTAGTTATAGAGTTTGATAATAAAGCCATAAGAAAATTGAGTGTGATATCAGAAAACAAATTAATGATTCCATAATTATCGAATTAATATCGTCTTAGTTCCAGGTTGAAAAAAAAGAAAGATGAAATGATAAATATCATAAGATATAAAAATAGATAAATATGTAATATTTCATAATATTACAATAAGGTTACTTTATTTAAGAAAGAAAACAATAATCCATATTTGAAATCTTATATTTTGAAGAATAATCTATAAGGGGTAATGAGTGTAAATCTAATCCATAAAAAAGGGAACTGATTATTTAATAAAGACACATGATTTTGTTATATAAGAAATAAAGTTGACTCTAGCAACAACACCATATCTTATGAGAAGGGAGCATTTAATTTCAAATCTCTATAATTGCAATTAAAGGGAATAGAGATGTTTAAATGTTTATATATGTCACTGTATTACATTGTTATATAATATTAATATTGTTATTTATTAAGTTATTTAGTAGTTTAAAATAATTCTTGAAAGGTCTTGTAAATAGTATTATTAAAGTTAATGTTTAAAAAATAAATGAAGTATTTGAAGTTGCATTTCTTTTGTTAGAGTCATCATCACTACACCATCATCAAAGAATATAAATTGTAATATACACCTTAATTTAAGCATACAGATTAAGATTTGAATAAGAAATTAATTCAGTTTAAGATATTGTATAACAATTATTTAAGAAACCATTTCTTAAAAGGGATATTAAATAACTGCAAATTGCTTTGATCACAGAAGTCACCCATAAGTATATAATTTAAATACATTAAAGGAGGGTTACTGGTAGTAAATCAAATTATTAAATTATTTACTATTGAGATGATATATTATTATTTGAGTGGAAATAAAAGGTTGTTTATTATTAAAATATTAGAGATCATAAAATGAAAAAATAGTAATATAATTCAAGTTATAAATTAAGGTAGGTCACATCTTCTTAACTGATACACTACCTATGGAATTAAGTAAAATCCCTTGTGATATTCTATAAGTGGAATAAATAGCTAATTAAAAGTCAATGATAATCCTGAGATCTCCTTTGTATAATATTATTATGGTTATTTTTAATTACAATCCTATAAAAGTAATAATAATAAGAGATAAATGTACAAAAAAATGATAGTTTAATCTTATTAATTAATTTAACTTAAGGTAAATTAATAATTATACATGTTTTATTATATTTCTTAAAGTATTATTGTTAATCATGGCAATATTTAGATACTTAAAGAAGGAGTGTCTTAGTATTCTTATGCCATTGAGCAAATACCTCGGTATTTGTTTAATGTTAAGGGTATGTGATCCTATCTAATAAGATAAGTAGGTCTCATAATTGCTGATATAAATTAAACATAATTTAGTAATAATTAAAAATATACAATTGTACCTAGAAAAAATAATAGTATAGTTTAATTTAGAAACTTGTTATGGTTTCTAGACGTCATCATCCTATTGGCAGGGTGCAGCTACCTTTTGATATATATACAAGAAGGGACCCAAAAATAACTGGAATTTTATAATAAAAAATTGTTTATTTATTTTTAAGTGTTATTAATTTAATCTCTTTCAAATTATTATGCTTTGATGCAATATACAGATCTAAAAAAATGTTTTTCAAAGTCGTCTTCAAAAATAATTGCACAATGAAATGTTTTAACACCTCTATTATTTTTTTACACCACTTCTAAATACACAAGAAAAAAAATACATTTTTTCATTTGAGAGATTAAAAAAATCACAAGATTGCAAATATGGCTAGTTGAGTCATGGTGAATTTAATTAAAAAGTGTTTCACATTCAAGGCTTTGAAAGATGACATTTTGTTGGAATGATGTTTGCCCTCTTTTCTTTACCACAAAATGTGATGTTTACATTTTACTGCATCACACAAATGTTTCAGAACTTGCAGATAAAATGCCTGACCATTATGAACTAAATCTGAGAGAAAAATGTTATTTGTGTAAAAAAAAAAATCAGCATTGTTCTAACTCAGACTTCACTTGCCAAAGGTCATGGTGAATTTAATACTTCATTAAATCACTCATAACTTTGTGTTTTTATGAGATCAGCTTGTTTATAATCTGTTTTGTTTCAAGCATTACATTTATTTTCATTGCTATTTTCTAAAATGAAAACAGAATTTCACATTGTTCAAACTTTTCCGTCATTATAAAAAAAAAAATCAATAAAAACATGGAACACAATTTATAAAAAAATGTGCTATGTAGACCCATAATTTCACATGATGTTATTTGGCACATTGATGCAGAAGGATCTTTGCAAGAAGTATGTAACAGAGTGTAGCATGTAAACCAGAGAACAATTCTGGTTATTTTTGGGTTCCCCCTCCTACATAATAAAATACAAAAAGGAGTCAATTTATAATGGGATATAATGTTTGATTGCATTGTTTATATGATAAAATATTTTTGTATTCATATATATATATTAATTCTGAAGAAAATTACTGATCAATCTGTTAGACTGATTAAGTTAAATAAAACAAACGTTACAGTAATAAGAAAAGTGGATTTATTTAATTATTTATATTTAATTGACATATATTGTTACTTTAAGTAGTAATAATTTTTTATTTAAAAAATGAAAAAAATTAAACTCCAATCTTTATTTTCTTTTTAAAAAAACTTTTTTTGCTTTTTATTAAATTAAACAAATCAATATTATGAACAATAAAAAAAAAAGTCTAATATTTTGATAATTTAAAATAAAATAAAATATTTTTTTTTAGGTACTACTTATTATTACTTGATTGACTAAAAATTATATATATAAATAATAAAATAAAAACATTTCTATTTTTTTAAAACAGAGATATTTTTATCCTTCTTTCAAAGTTACATTTTTAATTATTTTAAAAAATGTAGCTTGAAAAGTAGAGTAGGAATATATATATTTAAAGAAAAGGAAAATAATTATCTTATATCATTTGTAATTCCAGTAGTTTTAAACTTTTCTCAAAAAAAAAAGTAATTCAATATAAATAATAAATACAACATCCCACACTAAGAAAAGCTGTTTAATACTTTAAAATAGCTAAGAGTATGACCACCTGTTAGTTGAAAGCATGCCCAGCATACTATGTTGATGTATTTAAGATTTTTATTTTAAAATATTAAACAAGCTTTTCTTAGCATACATCTTGTATGTATTATTAATATTGAATTATATTACTTTTATATACACTGACATATTTTTTCAGATATTTTAGAATATATTTGTATTAATATTTTATATTACTTCAAGTCTTTGAAAAAAGACTATATTAAATAGTTGAATATCACAATGACGCTTTATTACTCATAATATTGATTCATTGGAATAAGACAAAAGTAAAAAAAAATGTTTTTTTTTCTTTTTTTAAAAATAAAGAAAATAAAAATTAACTAAAGTTTCTTGGATATAAATTTTAATTATTAAGATTGTTTTTTTTTTAAAAAAAAACAAAAAAAACAACTTTTCTATATCAAATAAGAAATGTACGTAAGATTGTTTGAGGAATGTATTTGGTAGCAAACTATATGTTCTTCATATTTAATTATATATATATATAAAGAAAATTTCAGTATAAATATACTTTATCAAATTTTACTAAATAATTTACAAAAAATATATTTTTCTATATTAAAATTTAAAAGAAGTTTTATAAATTTATATTTTTGTTTCTTTAATTTAATTTCAAGAATTAAGTTAATTTTAAATTCAGAATTGAACAGTATTCATTATTTGAAGAAGTCATCTTTTCTCTATTTTTGTTATTATATAATACTTTATAATTAGTAGGGTGGCAGGCTTTAGTTATGATCTTTCATTGAGACAGCACAAATCATGAATAAATCAGTTTGGATCAGGATTGGAATAAAGGAGTTATGACTGGCAACTATTGTAATTTTAGGCAACCCTTTTTAGAGTCCTGCTTATTATGGAAATATAAGAGCTTAAAAATGTGGACTGAAAATGGTTTGACTCACACATTCTGGCTAGTTTGGCATGGCTGATAAATTAATCTTATATGAGTAAAATAATAACAATAGTAATGATAAAGCACAAGGTAGTGGCAGTATTAAAGTTGGATATTATAATCAATTTTTTTTGCTTCTAAATATAGATAAATTACATAGAATCTACAAAATATGCCTTGCACAATATTACTATGCTCACTTTATTAATGTTTAAACTCAAACTTTACATTCAAAGGAATTCAGAGAGCAAAAAGCTTCTGTTCCTTGTGGGATAGCATTATTACAGAAATACATTAAAAAATCAAATTTTCTTCTTTAAAACTTTTAATGACCAAGATGGTATAAATAGTAGACTTTGGCCAAATATTGGTGTTGCAAATTCAAATAGTTTGTTACTAAATTTTTAAAAAAAAAAACAGTTTAGGTAGAAAAAACATTTAATTCATATTCAAAACAATGGCATTTAATAGATTTCATTATAGTTAGAGGTCACCAATACAAGAGAAGTTCACATTAGATTGTTTCAAGATTAGAGTGATATATGCATTAAAAAAGTAAATATTATTCCAATCATATTCATAAGAAAATTGATTTTCATTCTTTAAAAAATCTAATATATGTACTAAATTTCTGCAAATATTAAATAAAAAAAATGGACTGTTATATTATCAAAGTATGGATTTTCTAAGGAATGTGTTATGAATAAAAGTACATCTATTTTTAGATTTAATTAAAAAGAAATCATGATGGATTTTTGGACAATAATCTTACTATTAGTGGTTAGATTAAAAGGCAAAAAGGTGTCAATTTCTGCTTGGCATAATAATAGATTAAATGGGGAACTTTATAATAAATATAATGATCTGAAGGCAAAAGTTCAAGGACTAACAAAAAGACTTAAAATGATTAGTGGATTAAAACTGCAAAGAAGATACAGACTCATGTATCATGACCATTTCAGATCTTTTCTTTTGAAGCAATGAAAGTGACATAGGAACCTGATAAACTGTACCACAGTCATATTAAATCCAGAAATGGCACTCTCTTACATGATCGCAATGGGCAAGAAATATTTTGATCATCTTTCGAATAATGCTACAAGAATTGAGATATGTTTATTTTATGTACTCAGATTTGGAGAAAATTATCCTTATGAAATACCTAGAGAAGTTTTAAAATATCATGGTGATGCTATCTTCAAAAATATTGGTATAAGTTTTTAGGATTATATGACTTATGAATTTGTGCCATATCTTCTTAAGGATGCTTTTACTGTTTTAATCTTTAAAAAGAAGAGGAAAACAAAAGATTGTAATAATTCTTATGGAATATCATTATTATCAAATGTATTTTAAAAATTTTGTTGATTAGTTTGCTTCCAGTCATGTTGTGTTATAGAATGAAGAACTCTTTCCAAGCAAATGCAAGAAAAATGTCAGGATTAAAGGATTGATTTATATATGGCATTATTTAAAATTAATTGAATTGTCAACAGTTTACTCATATTTCATAATTTCTATATGATGAAAAAAGAGGATATGTTCTTACTACAGGTGAAAAATTTGAGGCATTTGGAATGAAAACCAGTATTAAACTAGGATGTGTACTTGATCCAACATTGTTTTCAATTTTTATAAAAGTGGCATTTGGAATTGTTTATAAGTGGTTTAATCAACCAGAGATCAAGATATGATACTGGTGTGATGGTGACATTTTTTAATGTAAACCAATTAAAAGTGGAAGCAAGAACTGCTTGCATTTTTGATTTACAGTATGCTGATGATTTTTCTATTTTTTCTAGTTGAAAAGACAGTTTAAATAATATATTTAATGTTTTAAATACAACATATAAAGATGTTGGTTTATTAATTAATGTTCAAAAACTCAATTCTTTATCAACCAGTTAGTGAAGAAAAATCTTTTACCTAGGAGAGTTATCAATTTGAGAATGTAAATCAGTTTAAATACTTCAGTAGTTTTATAAATAGAAAAATGAACTTAAATATTGAAGTACAACATAAACCCAGTGTTCTGCTTTTAACAATTAAAAAAAGTATTTCATCACAGAGATACAACTACTGTGATTAAATTAGCTTTATATAGAGCTGTTATTCAATTTTATTTATTATAGGAAAGTTAGATTTGGACATCCTATCAATGCAATATAAATACATTAGAAAAGTTTAATTTAAGGATGCTTTAAAATTTTTTTCAAAATACAATGGTTGATGAGATCATATAACCTATTAATATGTTTTTCAATTTCTTGGATAAGAGACTATAGAATTCACTATTATAACATCACTCCTTCAATGAATTAGGCACATAAAACAAATGAACAATGCAAAATTTCCTAAATGGGTGTTTTATGGTATAAGCATAGTTTCCACGACCAATATAGACCCATCTTTAAGGATTATTTCAAAGACATTCTGAAGCAGAACAATATCACATTTCTATTGGGAAGTATTGAAGTAAATATTTCAGAAAAAAAAAATTCTTGATGAAAAAAATAGAAAAAAAAAAATCATAAATATCAAGTTAATAAAAATATTATCTCTCACTTGGATCCTTTTTAAGATAATTTTATAGTCAAGCATAGATTTATTTCTTTGAATGCTAAGTCTAAGAAATTTATGCATTGATCTTTATTTTCCAATTCCAAGATCCATTCAGTGGAGATTTTTTATTAAATTCTGAGAGAATGTTAATAATTTTATCTTTTGAAGCACATACAAATAGATTATTTACGTATCTGAAGTGTCATTTATAGCAGACTCTAAATATTTCAAAAGTCTTTAAAAAGTACTGGAAGAATTTTAGTAAAAAAGTAGAAAATAGTTTTTATCAAATTTGTAAACAATTAGATTTAAAAAAAAGACAGTCATAAAATAGATAACAAAGCTAATAAAATTTTTTTAAAAAGGTAAAAATAAAATTAACATATACACACAAACAAAATAGTAAAGCTAATTGGCTTTAAATCTCTATAACATACACATTATTTTCCAATAAATCAAGGGATTATCTCTATAGAATAATGTGACAATATTCATTTTTGATTTAATAATCAGTACTGCCATTCACATGTTAAATTTAAATTATTATTATTTCTTTAAAAAAGAAACATCTTTGTTTTTTTTCTATGCTCTTCTTGCTTTCAAGAAAATGTTACAGATAAATATTCTTCACTTTTCCCTGATATTTTTCTTTTCTTCTTTAATAACTTTCGCATTTTCAATAAATACTAGATGGGCACAAAGAAAGTATAAATTATTGATCATATGAATTGCTCAAAATAATCTCCATCAAAGTTACAGCATTCTGGAAATAGTCTCTGCTGAATATGGGACATCTACTTTCAGATGTTTATGATATATATATATATTGTACCATTCATGGTCTAATTTAACATTCACAGTTGGATTTAGGCCTTCTTTTATACCCTAGAAAGTGCAAGTTAATCAAGCTATGAAATATATATATATATTCCTATCATTTACGAGTCCAAATATTGCAAGAACGTAGCTATATTTCCTGATTAACTGGCCTAATAATTATTATGATTTAAAAAGCTGGGAAATCAGTTTTTTATTTATTTAGAACACATGCCAGAATTCTATATAGAATTCACTGATCTGTTGCACTGCATCATCATTTGGGAAGCAAATTATTAAAAAATTGGGATGTACATTTTCTTAGCATTTTAAAGCTTTTATATGAATCTTTCCCAGGGCTTAACTATAAAACAAGTATATTGGCAAAGTTAATTTATACATTTAAAACTTACTAGTAAAATAAATAACTAAAATTAAGAACATACAAATGAAAGAGTTATATTAAAGGTAAATATTTTATTATAACAAATTAAAATATTTAAACGATAAATTATTAATTAAAATTGGACAGAACATATATTGATCAAATAATTAAAAGTTCTTGTTACAAATTTCTCACACTTCTTCTACAAAGTTCCTTTAATAATAAAAATGGT
The DNA here is from genome assembly GCA_028023455.1 of Epiperipatus broadwayi. Classification (NCBI taxonomy): domain Eukaryota; kingdom Metazoa; phylum Onychophora; class Udeonychophora; order Euonychophora; family Peripatidae; genus Epiperipatus; species Epiperipatus broadwayi. The sequence goes on along the minus strand of JAQFVV010006961.1, from coordinate 125,842 downwards.
GAATGTCTATATTGGTATTAGAAGCTGACTCTATCAGTATTAACGTTAGTTTGCAAATATTTTTAGTCACAAATTAGGATATGAATATTATTATCAGTAAACTTAGCAAGTTTATTTAGATTGTTGATTACCATGCATGGGTTTTCATAAGCGGCAGAATGAGCTCATGGCCATTGGCTTTTAAACTGTTCTTAGTCCCTCCTAAAGCTAGACTCAAAAGTTATTTCAGTGACCTCTTTATTATGAAAGATGGTGTCCACAATAATTCACCCACTCCCTCATGAAGACTTCATTCAGGAGGTGAGTGGTAGTCTTGGGCAGACACATTTCACTATCCAGGATCCTCATGGGAATAGTCAGCCAAAAGAATAAGACAACAAGATTGCATTATTTTCTTCTGTTTATACTTGTGATCAGGTTTTAGACCTCTCTGCACATATATTATCTTTTGTTCTTTTATCAGAATATAAGATAATAAATAATCTTGTATATTATTTCTTATTTTCAGCTACAAAGTCTCTTTTTTACAAAATATTTCTGGCATCTTTAATTAGCATTAAAAATTTTCACTGATTATAATCCTTTGTGTTTGGAATTTCCTTTTATCTGGATAAATAATCTGCAAGTACTTTTATTCTTTCCCATTTTAACTTATATTTTTAATTAAATAGATAATTTTTTATTATTATTAAGGAACATATATTTACAGTATAAATCTTTTTGGTATAGATTTGTTTAGGTTTGTTACACTTATTACAATAATCATTAGTAAATAATTTTCCAAATTAGAAAATATACCCATTTAATACATTAGTTACAATTATTATGACAAATTAATTTCATGATCAGAGCAGGAATCTCTTCGTTCAAACTTAGACTGTAAGTATTGTGTGACTAGTTTTATATCAGAACAACTAGCTCTTCATTTAGTGACTTAGTCAGTGGTCATTATGCAGTTCATATTTTGATTGGGAGCAATCCTTTGTTATTCTCCATCTAACTGGACCATTTATATTTTAACCTTGAATTAATATTTAATTAGCATGTCTGAGGATAGGCTCTTCATCCAGTGGCCTAAGTTGCTGCCCCCAAGTGTCCCCAAAGACTTTCATTGCATGTTATCTAAAAATAAATCAAACTAACTACAAAAGAAAATTACATTGCATCTTTTAAATGATCTTTAAATTTTACTTTTTTAAAAGCTTTTTTAAATATTACCAAATGCCAATATATTTGAACCATATGTACGTAAAACAGTTCAATATATATACATGCACAATCAGCTTATGTATTCTATATCTTTAAATATTTTGTTGATTAAATACATGATACAATATCAATTTTTGCAATTTTTAATAGAAAGTTATGCATTATTTATTTTTAATAAATAAAATTATTTAATCCAGAAAAATAAATGGTAGTAAATAAAAGTGTTTGTAAAGCAACAGCTAAAATATGGATTAGATTTTTTTTTTATTTATTATCTTATTACTAAAATAGTGATGATGAAAAAATGCCATATAAGAAAAAATTATGATAAACTTCATAAAATTAATCCATAGCTGCATTTCAATGGATAAAGATGATAGCACAGATCCTCAAAACCAATATAAGAACAAAAATGAGGGAAGAGAAGTTGCTCTTAGATGAACATAATTTCAAATAATGTCCAAAATATGAGTATTCAAATATTGCTCTCAGTAGTTTTATCACATCACAGCATTACATTTAGGTTAGAGATTTTTAGAAGTGTATCATTAGCAAAGAGTTATTTGAAAATATTTTGTGCTTCATATACAAAGTTTCAAACCATCTCCAATACAAAAAGCAGTAGACTTTAAGAGGGTATTATAAGTAGGTGTTATCCAAAATGAAAATGGCAAAGTTATCAACATCTTTACACATCTGGCAAGGTATTCTAATAGGAATCACAATTTACTTGATTTTCATCATCACAACATTTCCAAAAAAAAATGCTAAGGTAACTGCCTAAAAAAGGTTTGAAAACTTTTGGGTTATATGGGATCTGATTATAGGTTCAAGAAATCACCTTGAAAATGTGATAAAGCACTTCTTTCAATACTACTTCACTTAGCTTCATAAGAGATCAATTCTCCCAGGATGTTGACAATTATATGGAGATGCTTTTATTCATAGCTCAGAAAAGAAAGACTCTTAAATAGTTATAATGAGTAACTTATATTTGCATTTTTATTCATATGTATATTTTTTGTGTGCATGGTAATAGTAATATTTTATTTATTTTAATCTGTTGACTTTACACTTTAAGTGGATTATAGGTAACAAAAATAACCATTTCCACAAATTACTATTTAATGAAATGTTTTTTTCCCCAAAGATATTCGAGTTAAGAAACTTTTTGATAAATGTTAAACTTTTTTTTTAAAATTAGGGAATAAACATAATTTTTATATACACTTCTATAGCTTATAATAAAATGTGTAACATTTTCAATTTTTAATCTGTTAATAACAATAGAATTATTAAAAACTTATCTATTGAAATTTAGAATTTATATAAAAAAATAATCAATGTTAAAATCCCTTTTTTGCCCTATTTTTTTAATAGCAGTGATTATATTTTATAACTTTTATTACATTCTTTAGTACTTATATTTTCTGGAAACATAGTACTGTATTTGATTTTTCAGTGTGCATATTGAAACTATTATAAAAATTCTGTCTTAAACCAGCTCTCTAAAAATTCAATATGGTTGCTGTAGTAATCAAAAGATTATCAATAGAAATCAAATACATAATCTTTCATTAATGCCGGTATTACTGTAATAATTTAATTTTGAAGTGGCAAATTCTATCTCTTTCTGCCAATTATTGTAAGTTTGAATAATCATAAATCTCTATCCAATGCTGTCCCTATCTTTTTAGACTAATTTCCAGCTTACAGAATTTATCAGTGGTGAGTTTCCTTTTGGATCTAGTGCATCTGCATTTTTAAATATATTACATTATCACCATTTCTTATGCTTGCTTATAACTGTTATTAAAGCAGACAAAAACTCACAATATGTTTTGTCACACTGCAAGCTAGAGTAATCAATGGATGCCAGAAGGCTTGTGAATAAAATCTCCATCTAGTGCCTATACATCCAATATCCCCAGACTAGTTTCTGGTTTGTGGCCTTTGTCAGTGAGGAGCCTTGGATCTGAGAACACTGCACCTAGATTTTAGAATCTAATGCAATCCCCCAGCAGCCACCTTGAAAACATCTTAATATTTTCAATCCAAGCCCATCAGCTTATATAGTCATATAGGGCTGAACTCAATTCAGTGCTCATACATTCTGGTGTCTTTGGTTCCCTAATAACCATAACCATAAATATCCCACTAGGCAAGATTAGTTTTAAGTCAACAAACATCACATGATCACCATTTCATATGCTTGCTTATAACTGTTATTAAAACAGGCAAAAACTCACTATACATATTGCCACACTGCAAGCTAGAGTTATCAATGGAGGCCAGAAGGCTTGTGCATAAAATTTTTGGCTTAAACCAATCCTGCATAATAGAATATTGGTGGCTATGGTTATTAGGGAACCAAAGACATGAAAATATATGGGTACTGAACTGAGTTCAGACCTATACAAGCTGATGGGCTTGGATTGAAAATATTAAGGTGTTTTCAATTTAAGACTCATAGTTTTGTAATTAAGTAAAGATAAAAGGTGGCTGCTGAGGGGTTGTATTAGATTCTAAGATCTAGGTGCAGTGCTCTCAGATCCAAGGCTCCTCATTGACAAAGGCCATAATCCAGAAACTAATCTGGGGATATTGAATGAAGTAGGCACTAGATAGGGATTTTATGCACAAACCTTCTGGCATCCATTGATTACTCTAGCTTGCAGCGTGGCAATACGTATAGTGAGTTTTTGCCATTTTTAAATATGATGCACTTTTCATTTATTACTTTTTTACTATCAATGACCAGCTTAAAATTAAAAAAAAAACCCTTAATATTTTGATTCCATACTAACATATTTACATGGTTATATAAATCTGTTATCAATTAAATATCTATTTATTTTAGTATCCTCAATTTATTAATAATTGTAGACATGCCTAACATTGGCAAAATTGAACAAGACTAACAAAATTAAGCTGAATAAATACCAAATTATATTGATTGATAATCAATAGATGATAATGCTTATTCATTACTTATCCAGGACTATCTTATCCACATGGTTTTTTGTTTATAATCAGTGGAAGAACAGGGAAAATAAAAAAGAAATTAGAACTATTGTGCAATCTGGATCATATGGTAACTACAGATGTTTAAAAGAGAATCCCAAAACATAAAAAAATGATGAATTTGTGACAGATCTATATAACTAAACAAGTAAATTGGCTTTGATTCAATTTATTAAGATATTTTTGAATTTCAGGCTACTAATTTGATTAGAAACTAATGAATCCAACTGCACTCGACCAAAATCCAAAAGTAATCACTGATGAAAGCTATAATCCAGAAATAAATATGGAGAAATGCATTTAATAAAAAGTACCATTTAATTAATGAATGCTTCCTATCAATAGAAGAACTGTAGTAAAGATAGAATTTGATAATGAAAACATTGTGAAAGTTAAGATCTAACAAAGTTTTATAATTTAATATTGAAGCATATATTAAAGTTTAAAATGTTTCAAAAATATTATACTCTACATGCATATTTTTGTTGAAAAATGATTTTAAAAAATTAGATGATTGCAAAGATTAAAAGTAGTTTTCCAAATGAAAAAAAAGATAGAAATAACTTAAAAAGAGCAAAATAAAAGGCATGATACAGAAACAAGATAATGATGATAGAAATAAAATATAAAGATGTGAAGTCTATATAAGGAAGAACTACTTAACAGTGAATTAAAATATAAAACAAAATCAGGAAAAAATATCTAGAAGAAAAATCTAAACATTTTATTTAATATATAATAGAATAAAATAATTTGAACAGACAAAGCAAGATCATAGAAATGAACTAGTGATTTAAAATAGAAGTGCCTAAATTATTAATAAAGAAAGTAGACAGCAAAAGATAATATAAATGACTTGTTCAATAAAAATTATAAATATCATCCAATATTAACAGGAAAAAAAGTCAGATAAATAATGATGAATTAGATTGTGCTGTAATGAAAAAAAAAATATAAAAGCTTTAACTTAAAAAAATGACAAAGTATAGGAAACTGACAAGAATCTAGTTAAATTCTTGAAGGCAAAAGTGTGATTTGAGTGAATTAGTAAGCTAGAGTTTAATTTAAGACTCATGTGAATAACTGGTAAATTTTGTTTCAACAACTATCATTCCACTAGGCAAAATATCTACTTTAAAAAAAAAAAACTGAGATATTTGGAATAATTAATTCTATCTTCTTAAGTGTTTGATGAGGTTTTTGAGATATTTTTTTGATAAAAAAAAAGAAACAAATATATAAAAATACAATTAGAGTGGTAATAACTATTGTTGGAATATAAATATAAAAAAGGTCAAAGAATGTCATGCATAAAAATTCCTTGGGCTCCCAATGGCCCTCTCCAAAACAGCGATGAGGAGGGCCATCCAGCAGGATCTTTTGGACAAAACCAAGAAGGTAGCAAACTCACTCTCAATGATCTCACTCTCACTCCCAGGCAAGATGGCATTGTTAAATATGATGGTGTTTCCACATATAAACTACAACTTGCTCATCTTCAAACCGACCAAGGGATTTCAGAATGCTATAAATTCAGCCTGCACCAAGATGATGTGGAAGAGAAAAACTGTATCCATCAGTCTGGCCAAGGTGCAAAGACCACATGACCTGAATGGACTTGGTCTCCATGGCATCCAGATGTTTTTTGTTCAAAGAGCACTTTTAATGCTCAGAAAAATCCACAATAAAAGAGAACAGGATCAGAGTGAAGACTCTGTGGAGCCCACAGATACACCACCACCCATACCCAGTAAATGGGTCAAAGAGCTACAAGATCAACTGGGGACACTATTTTCAGTTACTGAGAAAATAAAGAAAGCTAAGCAACCATACTGGAAAGTGTAAAACTCTTTTTCCCAAATCAAAACCCGATATCTACCCGATTAAGATTGTCAGTGAAACAAATGCTCAGAAAGTCAAGATACTGGTGGATAGGACCAAAGCTGGTTGATTTTATAATCAAGTTTAACTTGTCCTCTTTGCCCACCAGTCACTTTTTGGTTATGCAAAAAGGATTTTGTCAAATAAGCCCCATGTGTAAACTTTGTAATATGCATGAAGAAACACTAGAACACATCTTCTATGTTTGCTCATACTTCAGCTACACTAGAAACAAATTATCACAAGCATTTCCTCTGGTGTGGCAATGTCCTGTCAATTGATCTAGCAATTAAAGAAAAAAACTATGCAACTATCAGGCTAGCGGCATGCCTACTACATGCCTTACGGATCACCAGGTGCCAACCTATCTTCAGACAAGGACATAGTGATCCTTGGAGAACTTTTTAAACTAATAAACATAAAGAACAGAGATCACCTCCTTGTGCCAGAGCTTCTTTTTGTAGACACATGGGCACAGATTACCATATCTGAGGATGAGATGACATCTCAGACTACTGCACTAAATACTATGATGACAATGCCACACAGATTGGTTGCAAAGTTTTGAACTTCTATATGAAACTATTGTAATTAGCAAATGTAGCTGCCTGACACTGTAAATTTTTTCTTAATAAAAAAAAGGCACTTAATAGAATAAATTAGAATAGTCTGTTAGATATATAGAAAAAATAAAAGCATAGATTGAAAGGATATATATTTATTACAAAATTAAAATATGGACAAAAACCTATTTGTAAAATTAAATGGTATTCTTTCAGAAAATTTGGTTATAAAAAAATATATAAGGCAAGAAGGTTGTCTATCTCATGTTTTATTTAATATACATAGATATTTAAATGAGTTTCTAAATGAATATAGTTTTGATAAAAATAGAAATTATTATTCATTGCATCATATTTTCTGATAAAACAACAGTTTTTTTGAGATAATGAGAACAAAGCAAAACAAAATGTTATGCAGAATTAAATAGGGATTGTCAAATCTTCAGAAGAAATATAAATAAGACTAAAGCAATAAGATAAGATAGTAAGAGGAAAAAAAGTTAAAAATATTGCTCAGAACATTGTAAATCAAGTCAGTACTTCTAAATATTTGAAATGTTATTTAGACAACGAAGGAAGTAGAAATTATGAAATTAGATTAAGAATTATATGTTTTTTAATGGAAAATAGAATTTCTGTGGTCTATTGAAATGATGTTTTGTTTAGAGTACAGTATTAATGGAACAGAAACGTGGACCATTACAAATAATGAAAAGATTTGAGGTTTTAAAATATATATAACTGGAAAAAAAAGATTGGTAATGTAAAAGTATTAAATTTAAAAAGTGTGTGTGTGTATGGTGAAGGGAATTAAATAGGGAATATATGGAAAATATATGCTGGTATACAGAGTATATAAAAAAAGTAGAAAAAGTTTACTGATCTTAAATAAGAATTAACTGTGAATATTTGAGAACTTATAAACATTTTTATGGGAATTTACCCCTTCCCCAGTCATTACAATTTGATCGATTATGCTACTCTTTGAAAAGCTATGCATCGCGGTGAACAAAGGCCATTGTTCTATATACATCTCATAATATCAGAATTTTTATAAAATATTTCATACAAAAGTTAGTAGTAAGTTAACTCTAATGATAATCATTTTTCATAAAGGTTTTTCCAAAACAGTTTTTAGAGTAATAAAATTCACATTTCAAATGATCAGTTATCATATCTACCTAAATAAAACTATAAATTACAATTATATTTTTAACTAATGATTATAAAATTATGGCAGCTAAAGTGTTAAGATGAGATCGAAAGTTAGTCATACGGAAAAAGAAAGTCACTGGAAATATGTAGATCTGCTCTCAGACAAAGAGCTTAATAATAAAGATAATGTTTAACATTTAAAATTAAAATGTGTTTAACTGAAATGTGGTTTTTATTTTTAAACAAGATTAATAATAGAAATCAATATTCTGAAGGAAAATTATAATTCTCACTCATAATTTAAATTAGTGCATATTTAGAAATATATTTTTTATTTATTGATTGTATTTTAATAGCTGATATACTAATTCTATTAGTATTAATATGTTTTTAAAAATATAAATAATATCGAAATTACATATTTAACTTTGAAATTTGAGTCAGATGCCCCTAAAGCTGAAATAGTTCTAAATTACTCCACTGAGTCAAGAAAAACAGAATTCATAAAAATCATGCATAATTATGGCTCTTTAAAAACCTGTAGTTTTTTCATGCTCATTATCACAATTTGAATTAGATTTCCAAATTTAAAAATGATTCTTCACAAAAAGTATTAAAGCATGTTTTATTTGTTTTCAAATTTTTTTAAGCACTTACTTATTTTAATAATAGTTGAATTATATATATATAGCATTGTTACAAAAAATAACTTGTATTAAAAAAAAGGCTTAACGTATCATTCTATGAGAAAGATAAAATGAGCCACAAGACAAATTATAGATATAATAAATAATTATATACTAAATAATTGCATATTAAATTTTATTTAAAATTTTCAAATACAAACAACATGTTAGTAATAATATACAAATAGAAAACACAGGTTAGAAATTACACAATGTTTTGATTAGTATTATCTTCCACTCTTCTTCAGGTGATGGTATTAGCATAGGAATCAAATTCACACTTTTAGATTTTTGAATATCAGATTTAAGGCAAACACTCTAACCAAACCGAGCTATTCTGTCAAAATCTCAGCTGGTTAAAGAATTTGCCTTAAATTTGATATTCAAGAATCTAAAGATGCAAGTTTGACTCCTATGCTAATACTGTCACTGATCAGGCCAATGACACCTGAGGAAGAATGGAAATACTACTACTCAAAACATTGTGTAATTTCTAGCCTATGTTCTCTATTTGTAAGTTATTACTAACAAGTTATTCGTATTTGAAAAGTTTAAATAAAGTTTAAAATTTTCTATACATTTAACAATTTATTAATAGATGATGAAAATAGTCCAACACATACTAAATATTTCAATTATTACATCAGAAATAGGATGTGCTTTTTGATCTAGGAAAAAGGTATATCATTATTAAACTCTTTAAATAGTGAAAATATAGCTATGCTTCTACAAAATGAAAATTTTTGTAATCATTCACCATTTGATTTTAGTATTAAACTGACATAATTTGTTAAAAATGTAAGATTCCAAATATAAACCATCCTAAATCATATTTGAATGTTTCAAATATAGAATAACATAAAATGAGAACAATGAACTTTTTTCTGATTCAATGGTGTAAAAGAAAGCCAGAAAAGCCAATGCAAAAAAAAAAAATTAATTGAATTTTACTTTTAAAATGTGAATGAATTAATGTGAAGCCATCATAGAACTATCAAATTCTGTTCTAAAATTTAAAATTGCATTTACAATTTTTAAATATCACAAACCAAAATTATTAACAATCTTAATATTGTAGATTTCTGTTGCAGTTACTATTGAAATTTGTCAATATATTTTTTAAAATAAAATATATTTGAATAAAATGAAAGTCTAATTATGTATGCATTATTTTTAAATAATTATTGAGTAAATATTATGTAAAAATAATCATAAATATTTTAATAAGCTGGCAAAAAAATCTTTTTTTTTTCAAATCCAGTAGTAAATGAAAAAATCTTAAAATAATCTCAAAATGATCTAGAAAATAAAGAACAAAGCATTTAGCATACATTAACATGATAAGATTAATTTGGAGTTTCTGATGGCTGAAGAATACTAACCTTTTCAGATTTTTGAACTAATAAATCAATATTATTTTTCTCTTATCAAATAAATGCAAAAACAGCAAATTATCACTATACACAATTACAGGAAAGTGAAGAAAAGCTCCAAGACCATCAATGCCCTGTTCAAAGCTTTCCAAATGAAGACTTTGTAATCAGTAATAGAAGGATTATTAATAATATTGTTCATTTTCATTAACTTTTATCAATCTACTGCTAAATAAAAGATTCAAGATAAGCATTAAAATGTATCCAATTATAAAATTAATTTGTAGTAGGCTTATTAAATGAAATTTTTATCTACAATTAAAAAATAAAATTTAATGTACTTTTATTAAGTTTTCAAAAATAATTTTAATCGATGAACAAAATATATAAGCCTCCTGAATGTTTTATTAATGAAATAAAAAATTATAGGAAATTGGATAAATCATAAGTTTAAAACAATAATAAAGTTTTGTTTTAATTTATAATATGAAAAATTAAAAATAAAAGTTTATAATTTGCTATATACTAATTATTATTATTTTTTCATACTTAGGTTTGTCTTTATATTACACATTTATTTATTTGAAGGAAATAAAATTAGATTAATATGTATATATATAAATTATTATAAGTAATTCTTTTAATTTTGTTTTGTAAAAAATAATAATCATATAACATAGCAAAAATCCAATAAAACTGGATGATTTATCCCATATATGTATAATTCAAAGTATTATTAATTACAAAAAAGAAAAAAAACAATTAGCACTTCACTCATATCTTCAAAATAATAGTAACCATTATTATAATTTTTTTAATCTATCGTTTTAACCCATATATTGTGGATTGAGATTTTTAGTGAAACTTCTAGAAACAAAATAAGTATCTTGAAGAAAGGAAAAAGTCAATATTGGTTTTTAACTTTAGTTATAAATTTATTATTAATATTTTGTTTCTAATGTATGACTGATGTGCAAGTTGATTTTGAATATTAAATGATTTATTTATATATTTCATTAATAAAAAAGAAACAACTTGGTCATCTTTAAATTATAATATTCAACTTCTCTAAGTTTATAATTAAAAGAAAATTTTAATTTATTTCTCAAATGGAATTAAATTTATTTAAATTCAAATTAGTAGTAACACTCACAATTTGTGTTATTTAAAATCTTGCAAAATAATTGTATTTCAATTAAAGCATTTACTTAAAAAAAAAAATCTATTTTGTAAATTTAAAATTTGTTAAAGAGCATAATTTTTTACAGACTTTTAGGTTTTATTTTAATTAAACAATATTAATCATATATTCAAATAATTTAGGATTAATAATTTATTAAACTAACTTATATATACAATAAAGATTTTTATATCTAGCACCCAGTAGGCATTTTAACCCTTCCCCCTATATATATATGTCCACAGATGGCGTTCTACCAAAAACGCCCATCAAGCGTATGTTTTGTTTACATAAACGTCAGAGTAGTTAGTATTCACTATCTCTAACTATAATTCCACTTTCAGATCACGATAGCAAATAGCTTGAAATCATGATCTGAAAGTGGAATTATAGTTAGAGATAGTGAATACTAACTACTCTGACGTTTATGTAAACAAAACATACGCTTGATGGGCGTTTTTGGTAGAACGCCATCTGTGGACATAAATACAAGCGTTAGCAAGTTTTTTAACTTGCATTTTTGTTTATCATATATATATATACCGAAAACAATAGACACTACAGTTTTAATATAATGAGTACATGTACATCTTACTGCTTTTAAAAAATGTATTGTTGATCATCACAGCTTTAAACAAGACTAATTTAACAATATGTAAAATTTAGCAAAGTGAAAATACAAATATATCGAAGTAAAACAATGCCATCGTTTTATTGTGTGATTGATTCATTATCAAATTATAGGATTTTTATAAGTAAAAATATAACTTTAAAAATTTTACATAATAATTTTATGAAAGACTATTTATCACTATAATCTCATTCTTTCTTTTTTCATCATTGAATCAACTAGGAATGACAAGAAAAGATGGGGGGGGGGCATTCCTTTTTTTTTCAATCATTAATGAATTAAATGTTATTAATTAAAAACTATTTAATCCCAGAAAATTTACTGATTTATAAATTTAATTGTCACATTATTTTTTATTAGAAAGTACAATATTTTAAACAATACACTTTACAATAAATAATTTTTTTTCTATTTTTTTGTAATAATTTTTTTTTTTTAAATTTTATTTATTAATTAAAATATAATCTTAAAAAAATTCTCAGATTTTCTAAAATACTTTAATAATATTACTATTTTTTTTTAAAAAAAAAAACTCAATCAATTTCTTATTGCTCAAGAGTTCTTAGGAAGTTTGCAGGAAAAGCAAAGCTATGCTTATATCAATGAACATTGGATTACAAAATTTGCCAATCTAAACCACTAAACCAAACAAGCCCAGTTTTCTTCAAGTATATATTTTATAATAAAAATATTCTAAATGAGAAAACTATGTCAGGCTACTTGAAAAATAAATACAAAGTTTACTTGGAATCTGAAAAAAAAAATTCTAATTATTCCTGGCTTGAATTCTAATTCTGGGTCATGCCCATAACAGATGAATATACTAACCACTAATATACATGACAAAATATTTTATGGTCAATATCATTGCATATTTAACAAACAATAGCCTTTTATATTTCTCCAAGTTGAGCTATGTATTGACCAAGTGATAAACATGAAAACAGTAGCTTCTAAACTTCAGAATACATTGACTCAACAATATATATGTCTCCAATAATTGCTAAATATCTATCTAAAAATATTTAAGGAAAAATTATTAAAAAACTGATTTCAACATAACTTTAAAATTTAATAGAAGATATAGAGATAAAATTCATCTTTATTGATTAGGGGAGAAAATGTCTTTGCAAAGCAAAGTTTTCATTAGGTACTTGGTGACTGATGTCATTATCTGTTGTTAAAGTTAAAAATCTGACAGTTAAATCAACAATAAAAAGATACATATGGAATATGTCATTAGATCACACTAAAACAAGAATAAATGATCAGATTAGTCCAGGTCATTTCCCTTAATAAATTTATTAGTCATATTTATATATGACAATGAGTTAAATAGCTCTGATCTCATTTAAAACAACTTTCAAAGTAATGTCTGTTTAAATTGTCAGCAAAGATATTGGAACATGTGACAATTTAGATAATTTTTTTAAAATTTTCATTGGTAGATAGTCTTATAGAGCTAAACTTTCTTCATGCTTTGCTATTTATAATCAATTCAACTAAATTGAAATAACCAACTAATATTAAATAATTATTGGTTTTTAGCCAATGTTAGGACTATTTTGCTTTAGGATCTTTGCTGATGATTTCATTTTAATATTATAAAGATTTAAATATAGTTAATATACAACATGTACTAATGAATCAGTTGCAATAATGTTTGTGAATGACAAGTGATGACCTATATCAAACTTTTGTATCATTTGATTGTATTATTATACACTTTTACTCTAGAATGTGATAAATCTTTTGTGTGAAGAGTTTCCATAGTGACTATCATCAATTTGTACCCACTATTTTGATCAAGAATTGATTATTCACTACTACAATCTTTAAAAAAAATAAAAACTTTTTTTTTAAAACATCAACCATTTTTTAAAATGGTGGCTATTTTCTAAGATTAATGATGTCATAGGATAACGATTTACCATAAAAAATTAAGATGGTAACATTCATGTTAAAAAGGTACAGTACAGAGCATATATGCTTTACAGTATACATTATTATGTTTTCATTGTAGAATTAAATATATGATTAGTGTACTTTTCGTTAGTATTCTTACAATACCAACAATGTTTTTCATTTATGACATATCCAAAGTAAAGAAAATTGTCATCAGTAAGTGCTACAAAACAAAAAAAAAAATGCAGTTTCTTTCAGTACAATACATAATCAAAACATATTTCAATTACATACAATAACAAATGAAATAATAATATTAAAATATATTGTAACTAAAATATATTCACTCAATCAATTTGGATTCAAATTCTTACGAATGGTAATTTCATTTACAGTCCATTGTAATTGTAAATTATTTTAAATAAAAAAGAAACAAAAATAATTTTATGCATTATGAAATTAATAATTAACTTTATATGAGGAAAGATTAGTAAATGATAACTTAAAATTACTATATATTTGCCTATTTTTAAATTAATGCTCTTGAATACTGTAGCTAGAGACTTTTTATTGAAGATTTAAAAAAATAGTATTGCCAACCCCCCCACACACACACACCACCCAGAAACAACAAAGATTTAAACTTTCAATAAATGACACATTTTTGATTTTGTTTACTTGCTTGAAGATGAAACTAGTAGTTTTCTGATTTACCTCAATTTTCTGCACAATCTTTAATATTACTTTTCCAGTTTCCACACTTAAATGATACTAAAAAATAAAATTAATATAATATTGATGTATTAGTTTTAAAAAAATCTGAAGAGATTAAAAAAAATAAAAGTCATTTAGCTATACTTCCATTTACTTGATGGATTTAATTCACTGTTATCCTATTTCACATGATTTTTGAAATAATAAAAAGTTCATTTTTTGCATAGTTTATTAAAATTACTGATTATTTTTACACAATAAAATATTATTGTAATTATTAAAAACCAAAAGAATACAAGTGTACATTTTGATGTTATTTGTATATGTTTTATTTAAATTAATAAATTTGATTATAATTCTAACAAATAAACTCAAAGCCATAATATTGTCACTCCTTTTCAAAGTGATCAGTAAATACTAGGAACTTTTAATACTAGAAACTTTTAAAATATTTCAAAAAATATAAATATAAATTTAAAATTTATAAGATAATTTGATAGATTTTTGGTAGTATAATATTTATATATTCCTGTTTAAAAATAGTTTTCATTCAACAAAGAGTTCATTAGATTTTCTTGAGTTACTACATGATTGCACTCATGGTATGGACACCATCTAATGAGAAAAAAGTTCTTTGTACAATAAATGGGTTATATGAATTTTACAATGGTTTTGCCAATGTTACAATGGCATTATGGGTTTAACAAATGTGTTATCAATTAGAAAAAAACTTACAGCATTGTTCAAATAGGTTTACAAATTATTAGTTACTGGGTACATTTTAACATAGATGATTGCAATACAATTAAAGGAGATAAGATTAAATAGAAAAATTTTACAGTGTAGAAATATTTACATTAGCAATTATACATTCATTATTCTTTGTAATGATTTCTTTCTCTTTACTTATCTAGTGTTCCAAATCAAAACTTTATTGTTCATCAAAAATTACATTGTTGAAAATACATGGTTTAAAACTACATAGCTTTGGAACAAACAGACAGATATTATTGTTACAGTTCAAATAAATTATTAGGCAGGTACCTGAAAAATGTAAACTTGTAAACTGTGTATTTTCCTATGTTGTATTTTCATTGTCTGAGGAGTTAGTTCATCAGTTTAAAATGTGTTTTGATTGAATTAAGATGTGGTGTTTAAAAATGTTGAAAAAGAGATATGTAAACAACAAAAAAAAATAATTGTTCTTGTTACAGCAAAAGTTATTTTTTTTTTTTTAGTTATTGTTTGTTTCAGGTTTTTAATTGTGATCATGTAGCAGCAAATATATCTGGGTGGGCAATTTTGCCATCTCTGGCCTTCAGTTATTTGAGCTTATTAGAGAATGTGGCTGGGTAATATCTGGTGCTGTTTCCAAGGCAGAAAGTACATCTAGTGCACCACAAAGTATATAAACAAAAAGTTGCTGCATGAGCTGCCAGTATTAAGCCTTTACTGAGTGTCTTTATTAGGTTATCAAGTGTGATGTTATTTTGTCTATATGTGTTAATCATAGTTTCTCAGGTATATGTCAGAGCTGTGCACGTGTGAAATAGGTGCTATTGTGTTTCTTCTTCTCTGTGGCACAAGAAACAAAAAGCATCAATTTTGTTATAAAACCTGTGGTATTTAAGGACATGGGAGGTAGGTAGAGTGTGAAGATTTAGCTTTAAAAGAAAGTCAAAAAATTTGGGTTCCAATGACCATTTTTTGAATCGCTGCATCAAATGACTGATGTTCATATTTAGCATTAGTGAGTGAGGATTAGTAGTTATGGCGGGGTACAGCATACTATAAATACTCCAACAGGTATATCTACCAACACCCAAAAAAGACACCTGATCAAAAATGCTTTGAAATTGGTTTACCAGCAAAGATAAATATCCATGTGAAGGTGGTGGTCGTTGTGTACTCAATTTATTATTATTCTTTCAATATTTTCAAACATTAAATATGATTTTTTTTTAGAATGTATTCATTTATACACTTAAATTATTATTAAATCTAACCTCATTTTATTGATTTCTCATATAAAATAAAGATTTAATATTAAATTAAACTTTGAATTTTAAAATAAAAAAAAATTATCACCAGAGATAACAAAAGAAAATATTTTCCTAAAGAGATAATCATTTACATTATTGAAACTATAGCAAACAACTGTATATTATATTTGTTTATCTAATTTTTATTTAATTTCAACATCATTTGCATAAAATACATAGTTGCTTTAAAGAAAAAAAAAATCAACAATGCTGCAAAGAGAATTCAAAGTATTATTGGTTAGATATTAGAAAGAAAAAAAAACAGTAGATATTTGAACATAAAACACACCAAAAATAATTTCTAAAATGTATAATGATGTGTTTATATTTTTTTCCTATATGCTTTATACAGGGAATATCATTCTCAGAATAAATGAGAATCAAAACGATAAAATGTCAAACAAAAACCTATAAATTAAAAACTACTGAAATATTTTTATACAGTATATTTACCACAGGTTAATAATTTCAAGCATTACTTATTTAATCGGGTTTATATATTTTTTTGAAAATAACTGATACACTTTTAAAAACTGCAACAAAGATAGCTGGTAGAAAAAAGCAGCAATTGACTAATAAAATTTCTACTGAGACTAGAGAACTTATGAAAAAAAGAAGGAATATGAAGATATACAAGAATGATGCATTAAAAAGAATTGAATATCTCGAATTTTGTAAAATGGTGCAGAAAAGAGTTGAAAATGATATAAGAAAGTATAACTGTGAACTAGCAAGAAAAGCTGTAGAAGAAAATAAAAGTCTTAAGAATGTAAAACAACATTTTGGTATTGGTAGGAAATTTATATCTGCAATAAGGAAAAAAGATGGAATTATTACTAAAAAGAGGGATGACATTATGAAATTGGTAGAAGATTTTTATCAAGAATTATATAGTAATAAAGAACAAGTACCTCCTATATCTATTACATCTTCCGAATTGCCCAGAATTTTAAATGAAGAAGTGAGAAATGCAATTAAATGTATGAAAAAAGGAAAGGCTCCAGGTAATGATGGAATTATAATTGATATATTAAAAGAAGCAGGTGAAGAAACAGAAAAAATATTAGCAAAGTTATATACCAAATGTCTAAATGATAAAGATGTACCGGATGATTGGAAGAATGCAGTAATAATATTAATATTTAAAAAAGGTGATAAAGAAGATATTAGAAATTACAGACCTATCAGCCTTTTATCAGTTTTATATAAAATTTTTACCAAGATAATTACAACTCGTCTACAGAGAACCTTGGATTTTCACCAACCAAGAGAACAAGCTGGATTTAAAAGTGGTTTTAGTACAGTAGATCATATTCAAGTATTGAGAGAAGTTATAGAAAGGACAAATGAATATGAGTTGTCATTATGTTTTGGATTTGTAGATTATGAAAAGGCATTTGATTCTATAAACATTTCTTCAGTGATTAAAGCATTGGATCATGAAGGTATAGATCCAGGATATGGTCATATTTTAAAGAATATTTATAAAAATGCAACAGCAACAATTAGATTACATAATGATACTGGGAAAGTCAACATTGAGAAAGGTGTAAGACAAGGTGACTCCATATCTCCAAAACTTTTTACAGCAGTGCTGCAAGAAGTATTTTGTGGATTAAAATGGGAAACTAAAGGAGTGAAAGTAAATGGAGATTATTTAAGTCATTTAGATTTCGCAGATGATGTAGTTGTTTTTGCAAATAATGCTTCCAAGCTGCAGGAAATGTTGCAGGAGTTATCAGATGAAAGTAGGAAAGTAGGACTAAAGATAAATGTTAAAAAGACTAAAGTAATGTTTAATCGATTTGCTCAAAATATGAAAATAAAGATTGATTATGATGAATTAGAAGAAGTTAAGAGTTACAAATACCTTGGTCAGATTATTAATACAGATGGAAACATAATAGAGGAAATTAATCATAGAATTAAACTTGGTTGGAGTGCTTTTGGTAGAAATAACTTGATATTAAAAGGAAATATGCCTATGTGTTTGAAAAGAAAGGTTTTTAACAAATGTGTTTTACCAGTTCTTACTTATGGATCTGAGACTTGGACACTTAATAGAAGATCAATACAGAGACTTCAGACCACTCAAAGAAGTATGGAGAGATGTATGTTGGGAGTAACAAGAAGAGATCAAAAACGCAATGTATGGGTAAGAGAACAAACAGGTGTTACTGACCTCATTGAAAAAATTAAAAGATTGAAGTGGAGTTGGGCTGGACATATTGCTAGAAGAGATGATAATAGATGGACAATTGAAATTTTAAACTGGATTCCAAGAGATTGTAAAAGACCCAGAAGGAGACCACATGTAAGATGGATGGATGAAATAAGAAAATGTGTAGGGGTGATGTGGAGAAGAGAAGCTAAAGATCGGAGAAGATGGATTAAATTTGGAGAGACCTTCATCCTGCAGTGGATTGATAATGGTTGATAATGATGATGATATATTTTTTGAACTTAAAAGTAATGAATTATTATTTTTTTTTCCATAAAAAACTTACTATAATTATTTATATTTTAGGCAAGATTATTGATTTATGAGTTTGCAGTCCTGGGTAAAGGTTTATTTTCTAAACACATTTTGAGTTATGGATAAAAAATTTAATAGGGACAATAATTTTCTTTTCTCGCTTTTATTATACACAAAATGGCATATAACAAAAAGAATTTTTGAACGAAATAAAAATAATTATTGTGATTAAATATAGAGTTTCTTTTTAGTTTCTCAGGTTTATTATTATTTGTAAATGTTTACAAAAATACTTATTTTTTAAGTTCAATATTTTTTGATTTGTATCCCAGCTTATCTATTTCAAAGTGCCTTTCTTTAACACAATGGAAAGACTATTTTTTAATTCTTAAATATTTAAAACTTCCAAAGAAAATGATGGTCATTAAAAGATATAACTCTACAACTGAGTCAATAAATTATTTAAACACAAAAGATTGCTTGTTTTAGATCCGATAGAAAACATTAAAATGCCTTGTTAAGATTTACATTTACCTACATAATTTTCTTATTTGTTAGCTCCAAGAGCTTTCCCACAATGCAGCTTTCTAAAATTGAAAAAGCCCTTTTTGTTTTTCATTCATTCATTATTATTATTTATTAGTTAAAAAGAAAACAACTTAGGAATTTTTAGGTCAAGACAAAAACAATTATTCTTTACTATCAATCTTAACATTTTTCAAAAAGTAAAGCTATTAAATAAAGCAGAAAAAAAAAACACACACACACAGACGTAAACATGTAAATTATGACACAAGTGTAAAATATTTAAGTAATCAAATAAAGGCTTCTTTTTTCACATTGTTAGAACCAAGAAAAGGTGAAGTCAGTACAAATTACAGAAGCATAAAAATGAAAAGAATTTTTGTTGTCTTCAGTCAATATGAATAAAAAAATTTGATATAGGCTATATAATTATAAACTTAAAATATGGGGGAAAAAATTCAAGGAAAATATAATTTAAGACATAATTAATAATTTGCCATAAAAATATGAGACTATATTATAATTATTTTGCACTTTTGGTCTTGAGTATGGTAATTATTATGAAAAGGGCATTGCATATTATGTAGGCTAATGGTGAATTAACAAGAAAAGCTATTGAAGAGAACAAAAGTCTCAAAAGTATATATTAACATTTTGGAATTGTTAGAAAATATATTTATGCAATAAGAAAAAAAGGTACTGTGGTATTAGAGCTGCGACATGAAGAATTATAATCGTTTAATCATTAAATTAATTAGGTTATTAAATCAAAAACATATTTTAAAATCTACATTTAAAAAAAAAACAACAATTTAACAAAAAAAAAATACGAAAAGTATTAATGTGAAGAATAGTTAAAATGCGTGTTTAAATCAAATTGAGTGTGTGTTTGCACGTGCATATTCTGCATAATCTATTTTAATATGTTGTACAGGTTTACACCTGCATTTATATATGTAATATATGTGGCATTCGAACTTAGACTTTCACACGATCTACAACTCTCAGTGCCATCTTATATTGCTGATTCACCTGATCACACACATGTATGAAGATTGGTTTTCTTAATATAAAGCTGAATACTAATTGTATATATGTGTGGAGATGATAATCTGAACCAACTGATGAGAAAAATAGATCATGTAGATGCACTACCAAGATTACCAGACACATAACAAGTTCAAGAATAAGCATAGACTCAATAGAGTCAAATGCATTAAATAGTATTGTAGTAACAAAATGGTCTAAAGACATTTCCAGATATCAAATGCTGACAAAATGGATTAAAGATGAATGGTCTGGAAGATGACCTAGCTATGTTGTAGAAACTTTTGGAATATAAGCAAAAAGCTATCAATGTGCAACAATTGTATCTTAATGACAAATTGCATATTAATTCTGAATGAAGTCAGGAATCAAATGTTAGATCTGCTACATAAAGGACATCCAGAGGCATATCACACTATGAGGAATTCTAATGTGTATAAAGCCTAAACTTGAAATGCTGAAAAGCAAAAACTGCATCTATGAAATACCATGTAAATGAAGAAGGTATATTGGTGGGATCAGTTGCACAAATAAAAAGCAATTGCAAGAAAACAAACTGATGATTAGAAGAGAGAAAACAGATATGTCTAGGGTAGACCATGTATGTACCAATGAACATATGCTTAATCGGAAAAATACAAAAATATTGTATAGAGAGAAAAAGATAAAAAGGAAAAAATTCAAAGAAGCTGTTGACATGAAAATGATGAATAACCACATAAGTCAACCTTATGTGATTATATACAAAGTATAGAAATTTTGCTCTTAGATAAAAGTGGAGAAATCAGGAGGAACTTCATAGATAAGCATATGAAATTTCTACTGACTGTTGTCCTAGGCAGGATGGATGTTGGTTTGAGTATGACCTTAAAAAATTCAATATTCAAGAATCTAAGAGTCCAGATTTGATTGCCATGCTAATACTATCACAGGTTAAGCCAGCAATATGTAAAGAAGGGAGGCAAATAATACCCCTCAAAATATTGTACATATATTTAACCTATGTGCTACTACTAAAAGTTGAAGGTAATTTGAAAATTTAAATAAATTTTTCTAAAGACATTCGATACTTAATATTAGATGATGGAAATAGTCCAATATTTAAATACAATTAAAATACCATCACCACAAACCTTCAGGAAAACATTAAAAGATAATATATCTGACTAGCACTGTGTGTATACATACATGTATATTTTATTGATTTTGTAAATAAAGTTCATATATTGGTTGTAATTATAGTCAGTGAGGGAATAAATAATTTTTTTCCCAAAAATGTAACACTATAGAAAATTTAATATGCTAGGCATGCATTCAAATTCTCATTAAACTGATTTATGCAGATAATACAAATAGCATAAAACTGCAGAAATGTCTATTCTGTGTGAGTAGAGAAACAGAAATGGAAGCTTATACAAGTAATAACAATGCATACTAAGTGTGCATGTAAAGACACTTAAGTCATACCTTAAGAAGAATAAGTCTGTACATAAATTATCATATTCATTGTTAAGAAGATTAGTCAATGTATTAAATTCCTTCTACTAATACCTATTTGTTTTGCCTCAGATTAATAAACTCATGCTGCTAAATTTAAATTTTCATGTTGTTTTATTCTATTATTTTTTACTAACATGTACTCAGCTGGTATTGTCAATAATATCCCCAAGTATATAACAAGTTTAAACTGTAATATTATTGTTTATATAGGAGATTTGCTACAATTCAAAATAGTTGACAACTGGGTTTACTTCTAAAACACATGGATCCAGCAGGTAATTTTATTACATTATGCAGTGATCAAACTAATGGTTTAACTCACATTCTGATTAATGTTTATATTCATCTAATTGATTAAATGCATGTGTACAACAAGGGATAAGAACTTGGTATATATCACCTTACTCATCTACATCAGTTAATTAACTATAGTGAAATAAAACAGTGATTCTTATCAGCAAATGAAAGTCATTACAATTTTAAAAAGTGTCATAATATCCTAAGAAATAATTAATATTTGTAATATAATTGGAAGTTAGCATAGATATACAAAAATAATTATTTAAGTCCATAAACACACCTGAAATATATAAAACAAGTAAATCAGAAATAAAGATTAACAGGAAAATGTAAGCTTGTATTGAAATAACTCATTTTAGAGACATTTTTCATAATTTCTTCAAGTTTTTTTAAAGGAGGGAAAATATGTAGTTTTACTAAAATACTGATAAGTGTTATGGCAATAAACATAGTAATAACAAATAAAGCTAACATAACTAAAAATACTGCATCAGAGTTTACTGTAAAATTATAATTGTTAAATAAAAACACTGCTTGATAATTTACATTGCTTACCAAGATTGAAATAATATTTTCTATTAATAAAGAAAATGGATTTTTTTTCTCCTGTCTTAGCAGAATTCATTGGGAAAAAAATTATACAGTATGTGGATTATAATTCATTCATTTGAAAAAAAAAATAGCATCTGGCATTTTCACTGCTAAAATATAGAAAAAAAGAAATCAATAAATGATTTTCAATCTATCAAAAAAAAAAAGAAGTTAAATCTAGAATATTAGAGAAATAGTTTTTTATTAAATAGGAAACTCTTTAAAAATAATTGGAAAACTTTTCCTCTAAATATTTAAAAAAATCAACTCCAAAAACTGAGTAAATGATTCAAACCCTTAATTTTTGTGTACTACTCACAATATAATTTTGCAAAATCAAGAGTAAAGAAGAAAAAAATCTGAATTTGTGCTTTGGGAATAATGAATATCTAAATCAATATCATTAATTGTGTTATGATTAATGATGAATTGTTTTTATCAAAGATGTTGTTATCACTATCAATGCAATATTAGTATTATTGTTATAGTTTGGCTTACTGACTTGATAAAACTCAATAAAGTTGCTATCATCTGGTATATTTTATTATTTTGTTCTTCCATGTTTGTGACTTTCATATTTGATATGTTATATTTTATTGCTTTTTGTTATTATTATAAAATGCTAGTTAATATTATTTTTGTTCTAATATTGGAAAATATTGTTATTTCTATTTTTAGGTTAAGCATTATATAGCTCCATATAATAATCATCACACAAAAGTATTATATTACTGAGCTATTGCTGACAGAATATAAAATCAATTTATATTACATTTATTCTTTTACTATTTTACAATCAAAGTATATAATTAATTATGTTTTGAAATAGAGAAACAATCAAAATTGTCAATATTTAATTCAAGGGTCTGTTTAATTGATTTAATCTTTTTAAAAAGCTCTCTAATCAAGTTATGCCAATTTAATCTACATACCCATTGTGTACATTTAATGATTATATCCAACTAATAAAGCTTATATTTATCTAAGTAAGAAAAAAATTTCAATTCAAATGTAGATAACTATTTTGGATAGCAACTAAGAAAATGTAAAGCATCAGCAATTTATTCCAAAAGCTAAAATAATATATATATTAATTTCAATGAAGTAAGTATTCTGACAAAAAAATACTAAAACTACTAAAAGCGTTTTTAAATGTGTTGTTTTTAAAGATGAAAGCATTTAATTGCTTTCTGTCTAAAAGCTGTCTTACAAATTGTAATTAAACAATAATCTTTATTACAAACAGTTTACAATATAGTAATATACCATATTGGTACTTATGTAGAATCGTTTCTAGTGTCTTTCCAGGTATTTGAATTTAAATGATACATTTCAGAGCCTTCCAACACATAGTATAAACAATATGGCTGACTTTAAGTTATCGCATGAAATATTTACACTTTTTTTATTTATTAAAATGATAAAAAAACAACAACATAAAATACCAAAGAGTTACAATTAGAATGTTTTAAAATATAAATATAGTAAAGAAAAAAAAAACATGATAAAGCAAATTATCACAAATATGGTTATTCATGTTGATGGTCGGACATTACTTTTTGGGCCGAAACTATTCTCTAATTTTGAAAATACTCCACTGCATCTAGTTCTGTTGATGGATTCTATATTTTAATCATATTTCCTAAAAGGATAGTAAAAAAAAAAAAGAAATGTTAACAAAAATCATGATAATTTTAGCCACGTGTCAACTGTTCATCATATGTTAACGTATGGATGTTATGCTGTGAATGGAATTTATTAAAAAATGTATTTGTATTTTTTAAAATTAACATTGAATTTAAAATAGATGTGTTAATATTTTTTTTAAAGTTAACAAGTTACATATGTTCAGAAGAATAATGTTGAGGGAAAGAAAATGTAAACAAATACTTCGATCCTGAAAATGGGTTATTTAAGATAAAAAGCCTGACAAGCTTCCAGCAGTGATTCTATGAAAGTAACTATATATTAAACTAATTATAAAACAATAAGAGATCATCAAGAACTAGGAATTGTGGTAGATAGTCACTTTCAGTCATTTTCTACATTTTGTTTTTCATGTTACTAACTTCAGCCAGTTAAGTTAGTATAGGATCCAGCCATCAAAAATCTTTTATATTGTTTGTCAGTTTCTTGCACTAACAATGATTTGTGGGGATGTGTATTTAAACAAAAATATTTTTCATCATTTAATCACATACATAGCAGTTCTGAAACCAGTCTTCTTTTTTTTGTTGTTTTTACATTATTTATCTATATTTGTTTTTTCTCACTTTTAAAATTAAAATGGCCTTACTTATTTACAGATGGTTGGCATTGCAATTTTTAAATACAAATTGTAAAATTGATTAAATTCAAAAACCCCATGTTTTCAAATATTATTAAAACATTATCAAAAGCAGTAACTTCACTGAAGAAATTGAAAGATGTCTGTAAAGAAATGATAATATCAGTCAGGTTTCAAAATCAGTATGTATTAATTTGATTCATATTATAATCATCATTACAGAACTCAAACATTTTGAAACAATTTAAACTAATAAGCAAAATATGAGAAAAGCCATGCAACTCTCAGCCTTCCATGTCTTATTTTATAATCAATCTATATACAAAAAATAGACTTACAAAAAATGCTAAAACTAAGATGTGCATATATTTAAAACGTTTTGGTTTAAATAACCCAAATCCTAGAAAATATGTTTTGTGGGGAAAAAATGATAAAGTAATGAAAGAACTTAAAAGCTATAATCAGGGATTAATTATTTCCATTAAAAAACAAAATGGCTAAACTATCTTAAAAGGTAGAGGAGGACTGAAGAAGTTTTTGTTACATATTTGACTAATTGAACTGATTATATATATATGTTAAAAGACAATTCACTGAAGAATAAATGTTTCTTCAATATCCTTATAAAAAGCAAAATAAAAAATCAGATATATTAATTGAAAAATTTAATATATTTCTTATTTGTTTTATTTTAATTAAGATTAGACACTATCTACTAGCATTTGAATGGTTAAACTGGATTACTAAAGGCAGGCTATATGAAAAATTCTTAAGATTTTGTTTTGAAATCATTAAATATAAACCCAGATAGGAAATTGTACTAATTATTACATCATATGATAAAACTCTATATTATGATATATATATATACACTATTTATATCAAAATGCAGTGACTATCTATTAAAGAATTTAGTACAATAATGTTTTTAAAATAACATAAATCTATTACAATTATATATTTTCCTGAATTATATTTAGTAAATTTTACAGAAAAATTAATATAAATAAGAACGATGATTATTTGAAGAATATGTTGAAAAGCTAATTATTCCCAGTGATGAGTATTTATAATATAAATTTGTATTACAAATTTTAATTTAATCTATTTTCATTCACTCCATTAACTGCAATTCTACACTGGAAATAATACAATAAAGATGGCCAAAGAACAGTACTTGGATGTTAATTTTGGGGAAAATAAAAGAGAGAAAAGAGTTTATAATTTTTTTCAGAAAAATCACCATGTAGGAGTCTTTAAAAGGAAGATCAATTTACTTTAATAATATTAAAGTGAATATTGTGAGAAAATTTCTCTAGTTCAAATTCACTTCAAGGGGCAAAAAAAAACCTTTTATTGCAAAGATCAAGATTACAGAGTATAGCTTCTGATTAGAACTGAGAAAAATAATTTTATAGTTCAAATGTCAGTCTATTTCTACAAAATATTGGTTACTGCATTACCTTTTGGTGCTTTAAAGTTAAGTATAATCTAACAAAAAACTAATAGAAAAAAAGTATTTAGAGGTTTAATTTATCTAGAATAATAAAATAAATCATGTATGTGTCTTCTTTCAACGAGTTAAATTTTATTTTTTATTTTTTTAAAAAAAGTATTTTAAATATGCTATTTGGTTTCATTTTATGAATGACATTAAAAATTAATCATTACACAAAATTTACGAAAATATTCAAAAAATTGGAAAATAACCTTTAAAAAAAACTCTTAAAAATAACCTTAAAAAAATGAGAAAAATGTTTGTAAATTTAACTGTGTAAAACAAATGTAAAAAAAGTTACAAAAAGCATATAAGAATTTAGCTTTAATACATTATTAATTAGTACAAAGTATATCAGCTACTTATTTGATGTGTCCATAAATATAAACTCAACTGTCCAAAGATAGTATTATTTTACATAGAAAGCTTAAAATGACTGACTCAAATAGATGGCATAAATATCTGCTAACATTCAAAATAGTAAAGAACTGAGTCAGATTTAGTCATAGAAAACTGTAAAGTATTGCAATTATGTTTTTTTTAAATTAAAAATTGGTATATCATTCATTCATGGTTTTCTTTTTTAAATTTTTTAAAAATTATTTCTGGAATTAAAGAAAATGGCATAATCATCAATGTAATGTGAATCTAGAAGTTAAGTATACAATAAAATATTCAAAGTATATAGAATTAAGAAATACAAAATGTCTTCAATAAGAAGGCAAATACATCAGCCTTTACTTTACATTTTTTTTTAAAAATTGATCACAAATCTGATTTTGATAATGCTAAAATACTTGCTAATCTGGAAAAGTATGATTTGAGAATCATGAGGGAGTCTATTGAAAATTAAAGAGTAACTGGTTTAAATAAAGTGAATGAAGCATAATGTATTCCAACCTTCTGAAAACCACTGATTTGATATCCTTCTAATATAAACTCAGAATCAATTAATAGTGAAATTAAAAAAAAGAAATATTTTGTTAATCCACATATTGTAAATACTCAACTACTTCATGCTCAATCTCATTCTTTATTTCACACTTAATCTCATTACTGCTTGAGATCTAATGTTTTTTCTTTAAAAACTTGATCTTGACAATAGCAGATGTTATTTTGTTGAATTCTGGGAAATAATATAAACTAATACATGGTTTAACTAAAAAAATAGTTTAGTTACATCACATAACCATGAAAACTTTAAATATAATATATGTACATTTTGTGTTATTGAATACTTCTAAGCATTTCAATAATGAATTATGCTGCTTCATTTTCATAAACTGAATTTGTTAATGAAGAAGCAGAAGTAGAAAGTGTATTGAATTTTAATATCAAGATTCTCATTCAAGATGACATATTAGTAGCTCTAAAGACAAATTATATTTTATGTATTCTATCTGAATCTGTTAAGGTTTAATTGAAACTCTTTACATATGAAAAATATAAACATTGTAAGTGGATATTTTTATGAAGGTTTGTGATGATGGTGTTTTAGTTGTATTTTTATATTGGACTATTTCCATCATATAATATGAGTATTGAATGTCTTTAGAAAAAAATAACTTTCTTTAAATATTCCAATTTAGAATATTTAAATAAAATTAATTTTTTCTAAAGACATTCAATATTCATATTAGATGATGGCCCGATATAAAAAATACAATTGTAAGAGGATGTCTATTCCATATTCAAGAGAAGTATATAAAAAGTTAGTAAGAGAGAAGTTACTAGATAATGTAAGAATAGCTTAGGAAAATAGTAAGTTTTTGGGTAGATGGTTATGTAATACAAATAGGATAAATGGTATTAATAGTGAGGAAGGAATGGTTTATAAAATTGAATCTAGAAGTTGTAATAAGATAGGAATGATAAGTGATAGAGGGAAGCAACATGATAGAGCAATTAATAGGAGATACATTAGGTCAAGACCACATATACATTATTTAGATACTGGTCATTAAATGGAGTGTGAAAAGAATATTAGAGTTATAAAATGTGTTAAAGATTATTGAAAAAGGATATATTATGAAACTTTATACATTCAAAAAAAAATTGAATAGATGTGTAAATATAGTTAAAAGTCCAGCAAAATTAGGTGAAAAATGGGCACTATTAGATAATTAGAAGATTTAAAAATTATGATAAAAAAAATTATGGTAGAATTAATTGTGAGTTTTTGGAATAGAATATTTATTTATATAGGGATATAAAAATATATGTATATGTATTTATATAGTTAAAATTTTTTTTTTCAAGTATTTTTTTTTATTTTATATCATTTATTTATATGCTTATATGTATAATGTTAATTATATTGTTGAAGTAAAATAATGTCCAATAGGTGGAGTAATTGTAATTAATAGATCATAATTGCTGAGATATTCTTGACTTCGTTTAAGGAGAAGCCATAATACATCACATCACATCACATGTGATGTATAACATTTTAAGAGATGAAAGCTGGATTGATAATTAAATAATTGTAAATATAATTCATTGTTTATTTTAATTTTATTTATTGATTAATATATTACGCATATATCTAGAACAACATTATGGACAAATAATTATTTTTATATTGGATATTTTACCATTGTATATATATATGATTCAGAATGCAGGATTGGTTCTTTTCAGAATATCAAGAAAAATAATTAAAAAATAATAAAAGTTATTTATATAATATTAAAATTTGCTAGTCTGGAATTCTAATGAAGGCTGAAAAATATAGATAATGATGCAAGTAAACTAACAAATACAGACTAAATGGACTTGCAAAGAAATTGAATGAGAATGTGATGAAATGTATCTTGTTGATTATAAAAGTAAGCTTTCTACTGTAAAAAGATATTCCTGATAAAAAAAAATTCTGATAAAATAATTTTCCAGATTGGTATATATAGTTTACTATTGATAACCAAAACTAAAGCTTTGGAACTATTTATTGCAATAAATATTGAAACAAACTGAAACTCATTTGGATACTAAAAAATATTATTTTTGACTATGAGAATGATCTTAAAATTGGCTATTTTCAAGATGAATTAAAAAATAGAATAATTCAATAGCCAATGCTAAAGATTAAGACACAAGATGAAAAACTTGATGCAACAAAAGCAAAAAAGAAACAAAAAAAAAAAAGAGAAATGAATTAAAATCCATACCTGAGAATTTGAAACATTAAGAAAATAAATAAATAAATAAAAAGAATGAAAAAAAAACTAAACATAATAATAAATAGCATTTTTTTTTTCCTTTTAGAAAAGTATGATATGAGAATGTGACAATATATATTCAAATGATAATGATAATTAAGCAAAAAGTACCCATTAGTGTACAGATCTATTTAATGATATAAGACAGCCATTATTATTAGCAGCTAAACACAAAAGAGTATAGTCTTTCTAACTTCAATATATATGTATAATAAAGATAAAAAAAACCTGATAACACACATGAGTTTTGTGATGACTATATAAACCAATCTTGCAAATTGAAAAATATATCCACAAATAATTCTGTCTATTATTCTGTTTACTTGATATTTTGTGATGAAATCTATATTAAACAATCTGTAAACTACAAATATATATATTCTAAAGAAAACTGATGTCCATATTATAGAATATGCAGGTCTAATATTCTGTTTACTTCATACTTTGTGATGTTTTCAATTAATATCCTTGCAAGACTTCAATATTTTATTTAATTGTAGCTCTTTATATATTCTCAGTGAAAGTAAATGGCATTTCTTTAGTGTTTTTATGATAATCTTTATAACATAAATGAGGTATATCTTTCTTGAAAAACAATGCACACGTTTACCATTCTATCATCTCTTAGAGAGTCTTATTCTTCATTCATTTCACATGTCCAATATGGTAAAGATGTATTTTGAAATATCTACTTTTATCACATTCAGCAAACTAAAGAATGTAATGATTAGCTTAATGATTTTATGATATTTTTAGAACTTTCACAAAGGAACTTTAAATAAAAATTTGTAATGTGTTTTTATTATATCAATAGGCTGTCAAAAGCTCTATGTATAGCTAATTTAGTTGTGGAAGTTCTATCAATGTTTTAACTGGTTAAAAATAGCAGCAGCATGTTGGAGTTGGGGCTGCAAGTAAATATCTGAGTTCATCTTTCTATTTAAAATTTTTTTACTATAAAACCAAAAAGATTAACTTCTTGTTTTTCATTTTAATAACAATTAAAATTCTGCCATAAAACTTTGTGCACACATCTTGATACCTGCTTAATAAAGCTACTTACAAACAGTTCCAAAGACCATTGTTAAAAAATTGAAAAGTTGGAGATAGAACACATTCTCATTCAACACCAGTTTTCCATTTTCAAGTATTCAGATTTTCCACATACAGTAATAAGGCTTTTACTCTACCATGAAAAAACTTATAATATAAACAATCAATAATGGACAACCAACAAATGTCGAATAGTGCTAAAGATTTGTTTGAATAATAATTAATTGTCACGATCAAATCACTAAAAAAATATCTATATTTTATCATTGAATTGAATAAGCAAAATATCCTTTGTGCCAATACTTGTACTGCATTTTCTTGGCACCAAAAACCATGTTTAAAATGCTTTCCGATTTGCTAAAATCACATAAAATCTTTAGTAATCATTTGTCTATAATTAAAAACAAGCTATTAAAAAATCTCTTGAAAGTATCTTTGTTATAATGAATAACGATATTTGATGCTTTGTCTATTCCGTTTATTTTAAAAATTGGAACAACAAAAATATTCATAAGATCAGTTCATAAGTCTGTATATTCCTAAAAAAATTTCAATATTTTTAAAGCTAAATATATCATCACCAAACTTTAAATTTGCACAAAGTATCTCATTAAAATTACAGATTTTTCATTTTTAAGATCACAAAAAAATATTTTAACTTCACTTTTGTCTAAATCTAAAATAAATAAATAGAATAAATACATCTCACTTCTAGAAATATTATCTAAAAAAAGATTAAAATACTTCTTTTCATCTATTCAAAAGAACACTGTCATCATATCACAAAGTGCTACTGATTTATTTATAGAATGTTTTCCAGATCCATATATTACTTTAATAAATCAATAAAAAATTAAATGACAACAATCAGAAAATGTCTGTATTTCCACTGCAGTATTAATTCACCAATACATACAATTTATCCAAACCACTTCAAACACTTTTTAGCAAAACTCTTTATTTGTACCTTACATTTTGACTGCCCTACAGTCTTCTTCAGAGCCAGTTCAGAGATTAAAGTGAACTGGCTCTGAAGAAGACAGTCGAAACGTAAGGTGTAACTATATATGTACAAATAAAGAATTTTGCTAAAAAGTGTTTGAAGTGTTTTGGATAAATTGTATTTATAGGATATTACAGCAAGATAAAGAAAAGGGTGATTTGGTAATATTTAATTCACCAATGTTTTCCGACTTCTTATCAGTAATTCAAATTCTTTATTTAAATCTCTATATTGCTTATGTAACTCCACACTTAATTTTTCAAGCAGAATATGCCACACACCACTTTTTAATCAAGCCAATAAAGATAGAATCATTGCCAGAGAACCATTCATTATTCTTTTTCATTAATGCAAAAAAAAGATTTACTTGTATTTATAACACCCTCCTTACAATAATTCCATTCATCAGTATCATGAAAATCCTGAAATTAAAAATTTTACTGTTTAGCAAAAATAATAGCTGCTTTAAAAAAAATAAAATAAAAATCAAATATCAAGTTTTATTATGAATATGATTAGAATGGTATATTTTTAATAATTAATTTTATATTTTTGTATACATTTTAGTTACAAATTAAAATATGATAATTTTTTTTTATAATCTCCAATTGCAAATATTTATGCCAAACATTATTTGTTAATATCTTTCTATTACTTGCATTGCTTCAAAAATTTTGACAATTCATGTAATGATCATCTTACATTTCAACTTATGCCAAAGTATTATTGAACACACACACACACACATATATATATATATTATAACGATCGAAATGAAAGTGGAGATCGAATCTAACCGCAAAAACAATATCTGCACTACAAGGGCGCCATCTAGGCATTTGAGCCTAGAAAAATTTATAAAGTAGGCAGATACGCGCTGTTAAGATTCCACTTTCTTTAAATATTCCGACCGTTAGCCCAAGTCACTAGCTCAGCGGAGACGCAGAGATAAAAATCTATAAATTTTATATCTTAAATATAAAAGAATAAAAGCCACTGCCAGAAATTAACACATAAAATATTTATTTACGCACATATAAAATAATATTTAAATTTTGAGGAATAAATTTAACGTTTATAATTTTATATTGATCTTTAATTCTAAATTTAAGTAGATTGCATATAATGAGTTTACTATTTATTTAGAGGGTCGAGTATGAATGAACTACATAGGTCTGCATTTGAAAGGAAAATATTCTTCCCTGATTTAACCTTAGGCAACAAATTTCGCAATCAACTGGCGCCAATCCATCTGATACATTCATGTATTCAATGTAGCATGATACAACAACACAAAATACTATATTGTCAGGAATGTACATCTGAACAATAAGTAGAAATAGAGAAGACATTGACTCTCCACCACAGGAATGTGACATCTGTTGGCAAGTAGATCAATAAACAAAAACTACATAGGAATGGACTGGTCTTCTGCCGACTTACAAACCCATCCATAGGCAAACAGAGGGTGTGTGGCATATATCTATAATCCTGCCCGTAGCGACCTCATACTACATCTACTAATTACACAAATATATCCAATCCATTGAACCAATTCAACTACGAAATGAATAACCTAAGATTACCCTCCCTTAATACACTTTACAAAACTATATAGCCATCACCCCGACTTAATTTTAACATTTAAGATTACCTTCCACAGATTTGTTTAAAAATGTTGGGTATAGATCGATTACATAGATTCCACGGTCAAAAACATTTCAAAATAAACATAAACGATCAAAATACAAAATTATTGATACCGACAATCGCAGAGGGAAACTTATAAGTAACCCAATAGTATTCACCATAAGATACTTGGTTGTCACCAATAACTTAAAGACATCCGAATAAATACATTTTAGATACTCACCGTAAGGTATCATTATTTATCGAATGTCTATATATTTTGATCAAATATGAAAACCAAAATATAATTAACCCAACGAATCCATCAAGCGTCTATAAACAACTTAAATTTCATACATTTAACTAATCTTTACAATAGAAAAAAAAATGGAAATGATGTTTATCAATCGGAAAACATATAAATTAAACATTATTAATTTGATTTAAAACTTACAAAAGTCAGATAAGAGTCCATTTTAACATTTCAGTTGTTGTTTATCAATTTGTAAAACTTGACGAAGTTCTTGATTGATTTTAACAATTGTTCATTTCATATAGCTTATGGTATAAGAGTCCACCTCTGCTTCAATTCCGCGACCTCCGTTGAAGGAATGTTCTGGAGATCAATAGCTGTTAACCTCTTTTCATTTTTTTTTATAAGACCCACCCTCAACACCCACCAAAACATCCCTTTTTATTCCACATTCAATACATATATATATATATATATAAGTTCCAAATAATTTTAACGGTAAAAATAATAATATATATATCTTGATTAATCAGTAGCACTTATGATTACATAGTAATCCTTACCAACTGTAAAGTAATATAAAAGTTTAAATAAGATATATAGTTTATTATTTTTACTGTTAAAATTATTTGCAACTTACATATAGAATATTTATAATGGGCATTTATAGTTTTTACATATATATATAAAATGAAACACTCTAAGCACTGCTAATATAAACAACCAGGTTGGCATATCTCCATTACAATTCAGTCAGTAAAAAGAGACTCTTATGGTTTTTACATGATGATATATGGAGAGCTTTCTTGAATATCAACAACTGGAAGAGCAAATTCTGAATTAGCCATGAATTGTAAATATAAATACCTCCTAATTCATAAAAAATTGCCTTAAGCATATCAGCAGGATTTAACATTTGTTCTTATAGCTGTTGTGATTTAGAAAAGCTTCTCATATGGAGATATTGTAAGAAGTATTTATATTCTTAATGATTGAATTGCAATGGATAGTCAGCACAGTTGTTTATACTTCCAGTAATTGACATGAATTGCTTCATCAATGCATATAATCCACATTGTACTTAGTTGCTGCTGGTGATAATATCTTTGAACAATAATATCAAGTCATTTGTATTATTTTATTACTAGATCCAGATATCTAAATTTTCCATTATGTAAATTAGTATCCAATCATCAACAATAAATTATTTTTTTTCCTGTATGACAATAAGCACTCATGTGATAATGAAGATTAAGCATGTAGTCATTTCTATTATACATACAAACTTCTGCTCAATAAAATAGCCTACATGTTTACTTATCATAATCACATGAGTGAAGATTGAATTATATATATTATGAATTTTAATGATAAAATTAATGAATGGTATATTATTCAGAACTTTATAAGATTTAAAAATCAGAAATCACAGAGTTAGGTCATGATTCATGCATTTTGAACTTCAGTCTACCACTTTGCAATTACACAAAATTACACAGGACATTTCGTTAATGAAAGGAATTAATTAAATTTTATGATTAAAAAATCTAAATTTTGAGATGCTAGAATAAATTTAAAAAATACTTTATTACAACACAGTTTCCATGACATAATCCTTGAATTATCTAAAACTTTGCAAAAAAAAAAATGTTAAATTTCAAAATTAAAAACACATCCAATAAATAAGTTTTATATATGGAAGATTATGTTTATTTCTTAATTAGAAGACTTAAGTATACCTTTTAAAAAAAAGACCAAAAAATATTTATTAAAATAATAATAATAAAAAAATTAATAAAGTCATAGAAACAAGTGATTATTGTAAAATAATATATCTTCAAGTCATACATGATTAGTATTAATTTTCATTTTATTTTCGGTACAAAAAAAGTAAAAAACAATCAAAAATAATAAAATTTGGCAATTGCACCAAATTTAAGCAAAATCACTGAAGTGAAAAACATTTATAATAATATTAATATTATTAAAAAAAATTTCCATTTCAGTGACTTTGTCTGGATTCTAGTCATTTATCAAGTTTTATTATTTTGAACATTTGTACATTTTTTTTTTTGTTAAATGTAAATAAAATTGAATAAAATAATTCATAGGCAATATTTATTTTACTTTTTGTTGAAATAAAATTTACTCTGCATTCATTTTTGCAATAACTATTTACAAAAAACACCAGCTTACTAATATTTCCAATTGCTCTGCAATAAAAATTTAAAACAAACTAAAAGTTAATCTATAAAACTGCCATTAAAAATTGTCATCAGTTTTTACACTTATAAACATATCACATACACATGTTACATACATATAAATATAAATATATATCATGCAGAACTTGCTACAAGGGTTATGTCATTTCTTTATGACCAGGTGTATTAAAAAAATTCTATTCATTACTTGAAATTAATTACACATTTATTCTCTACATACACTTTTTATCAATAGGTTATTTGAATAAAAGTGCTCTTTTAAATAAAAATATCATATTTTTTCAGGTTCTTGATATTATACCTAAACCATATATATAATATTTAAATATTAAAAAACCAGTATGTGGAATGAGCATATTAAATAATAATATATGATTTTATATTATAATCATTAATAAAAAGTCTACAGAAATAATCATCCATTTCAAATTAATTCCTTTGCTTCTATAAATAAATTTGGGTTTTGCTTATTTAAAATCTACAATCTTTATATACCATAAAACAGAAAATGTAACATTCTATAAAACATGTGAATCTATTATATCGACAACAGTTAGTTAGAATATAATAACTTTAAAATAGGCAAAAAAATCCTAATTATGAGTGAATTCTCGGACATATTAAGGTATTTTTTGAGTTTCATCCAAATTTCTTAATAACACTTTGTTTTTTCAAAATAAGCAATAAAATAATCAAATCCAATAACATCAATTATGTTTTCAGAATATAATAAAACAAATATGAATTTTCTTTCCATTTTATTTACTTATATCTGTAGTTATCACTTAAATATATCTCTTGTTCTTTATTCTACATTCGTCAAATAAAAAAAATATCTAATTTATTATAAATATACCTATTCAACATGCTTACAACACAAAGTGTACATGAAATTAAAATCTCCACATTTAAATTCAATAGGATTTCTTGAACAAAATTATAACTACTCAGAAAAAATTACAAGCAGCTCTTTGGCATTATATATTAGATTATAAATATCATCAAATCCTTTCAAATCTTTACTTATAACTTTCAACAATTTATCTGAAACTTCAATTGATCATACTTTATCAGCCTTTATCAAAGTTATATTTTTTATAACATCTTCCATTACTACATAATGTATTTCATCTTTTCTATTTTATTTTCAAATTGACAATTAGTTGTGCTTGACTTTTTGATGAAGATGTAGATAAAAGAAAGAAACATTTATTTATTTACATGATACATGTCCATTTTTAAATATCTTAATAAGATAGTGATTATTCAAAATATATTTTTTAATCAAATCATAAGTTTGCATTTTATAAAGATTGGTCAAAGAATAATGATATGCTTTAACCATCCAATGTTTTATTTGATGATCACTATCTGATTTTTTTAATCAAAGAACTTGAGTACTTTCATCTACTTCTACAATCATTGAAGGAAGTTGTACTATCATGATTTAGTAATTTTTTTGATTCATATTTTATGTTTCAATGTTCCTTTAATCTATCTGCCCAATCATAGACATGAACATGTTACTGAAGTACTTTTATCCAATTGAACCATATGAGGAGGATTCACCCCTGCCCCCCCAATTTTGTAATAAAAATAGTGTATTTATTTTCAGGTGTTACAAATTGAACTACTTCAAAATACTGTCCATTTGATACAAAGCACCTGTATAAACATGTTTTTCACTTTTTGAAGCAGTCCTGAAACTTTTGCAAAGTTATGCCTTTTATTGATTCTTTTGTTTTTTTCTTCATCATTTCTAAGTTTTCAAAACTTTTTTTTGAGTCATTTTTTCATTTAATGGAATAAAAAGAAGTTATATATAGCAAGATTAGGTGAATATGGCTGGTGGATAAGCTGGGTCATGTTGTTTTTTTATTATTAAAAATTGCACCCAAGGCTTTGTGCACTGGGATGTTGTCATGGTGTCAAATATTGTTACAAAAAAGAACAGTTTCATTTTATCACATTACACAGACATTTCAGAATTTGTAGTTAAAATGTTTGATTGTTATAAAGAAATTCTTAAATAAGTCAATTATTTTATATAGCGTGATGTTTAATGCTGTTTAAATATTAAAGAAATTCTTAGTAAACAATGTCATTTGCATAAAAAAACCAAAAACAAAACAACATTCCACAAAATTGGACTTCACCTTTCATGCTTTTTTAAGATGTGATAAATTTGATACTTTTATTAAATCAATCATAATTCCCCTGAGAAGCTTGGTTGTATGCTGTTTCAAGCATTATAATTGTTTTTCATGCTGCTTTCTCTAACAGAAAAAAACAACAACACATTACTCCAAATTTAGAGCCATTACAAAAATTGACAAATAAGTGAGACACACTTAATAAAAACATTTACTGCACGTTACTGCAGTGTCATTTGATGAATGTGCATATCCTTCAAAAAACAATTCCAGTTATTTCTGGGTACCCCCTCATAAGATTGGTTTGCATTTGAAATATATGAATAATGATATTATAGATTTGAACTAAAATGAACAAACTTAGGTTTTGTCTTCCAATTGCAATTCACTTAACAATATTAATTTTCTTCTTTAGGTTTTAGATACTTTGATTTGAAAATTTATATTAATTTCTTGCCAACAAATTTGGACTAAAAAATTTGAAAAAAATTCTTCTTAAAATCAATCTCATTTGTGCTATCATGTGAGTTAAAAACTGCTTTTGTTATGCTGCTATTTAAACCATTTTCTGATTGATAACCTGTATATTCGAGAATTATAATAAATGCATATGAAAGCAAAAAAGAGAAAAAAAAAAACAGAGGGAAAGAACTACCTACTTATAATGGGATTGGAAAAAAAAATCAGGTTCCATGTACCTTTTGTAATTTATATATTATTTTACTTGTATGTTCTTTTACGATATATTTTATAATATTTAGTTAAATTGTAAATTATTTTTTCAAAATTTGTATAAATTTTTTGACTAATGAAGATCTTTTTTTTTTTTTTTAAAAAAAAAAAGAATTATCCAATATAAATAAAGTACGCATAATCTTAATTGTTTCTAATTTATGTGCATACTTTTAAAAGTATTTTTACAATTTTGTATATATATATATATTATCTTACAGCCTTCAGTTTTTTTTATTAATATAAGGCCTTGTAATCATAATATTCTTATGCCATCAATCATCTCTTTAAATTAATTGTGACAATGGGATTATATATTTACATAACCACAATTCTATTTTTTCATTACCTCTAGCAATTTTGCTTAAATAATTTTTTAACAATTTAAATGGTGATATTTGCTATTGGATAGTTAATGATTAATAAGTGAAGTTTTGATTGATATCTTTGTAATATTTGTATTATTTTACTTAAGTAATACTTTTTTTTATAATAATATATCAGTTAGAATAACATTTAATTAAATTTATGTTTTCATAATCTAATAAAAATACCATAAATAAAAAAGACAGTAAAATATAATTTATATATTAGGAGGTGTTAAAAATTATTAATTTATTACTAAAATGGCTTAACACAAAAACATAAATAAATATAAATTGTATAAATACATGTGTTTCCTAAAACAGACTGAATAATTACAAAATAAAATAGTTTAATCAAATATTAACATAATTACTTATAAAAGTATAGTCTATAATAGACTAAGTATATAAAATTCAATGTTTTTGAAAATGAATACTACCATAACTATTTCAAAGTCTTTGATATGCTAAAATTCATTTAACAAAATATAATATCAGTTAAAAAGTAATAATTCTGGAAATTAAAGAATGCACATTTGATTAAAACATATATTCTTCTTCAAATAATATAATTATGAATAAAATAAAAACACATAATAAATACCAATCAAAATGTTAGTATAAATTTTTAAAATTCATGTGATCAAACAGCTACTGTCATAAAATTTTTAATATGGTGATAGAAATGGTATCCTGTGTTTATTTTAATTATGCCATTTTCTGATGTATTATAATATAGTGTTTCATTTTTTGAGTGCATTTCACAACATTTGTAGATATTTATAGCTTTGTAGTTTTCCAGTATTAAAAGTCACATGAAACTGTTTTGCTACTAGGAAAGTCAAATATTTAGAACCTCTGTTTCTCTCCATCACTAAATATAGCAGGTGAAATTTGTATGCCCATTGATTAAATTAAAAAAAAAATAATAATAATTAAAATATATTTACATCATCATAATTCAGCAACACTAATCCTAATCAACAAGTCCCTAGGCATTTGTCTACTTACATTCTTTATTAGTGCTTATTATCAACAACCACATGACATTAAAACTTTCAAAAATTTACAATTTTTTTTTTCTGCATTCTTATTGCCTACAAATATAAATTTTTAAAATTAATAAAATTAAATTATTTATATAAGAAGTTAAAATAAATTAATCAAAATTTTATAGCAACAATTGTGTAATTTCACTTTAGTTTGAAAATATTAATAAAATTTATCCTAAACAATTAAGGGTAATTTATATATCTCTGTGGCTGATCATGTTATCTTTTTATTGATGGAAATTGGCACTAGGCTTACTTAAGATATTTTTACTTCATTTGAAGCTAAACCAGTAACTGATAACTCACAAATTCAATAAAATTTTAACAGTATTATAATTTTACATTAATGTTGCATTTCTATAAAAGAACATTACTTCATATTTAAATTTTAGCAATATTCACATTTTAGTTATGTAAAGTCTTTGAAAAGAAACTGCTAAATATTGAAGAGGTTCATTTTACATAATAAAATTTAAACAATGCAAAAAGAGATTTTCTCTATATAAATTTATTATACATTTAATTTCTAAAGCAAAAAAAGTTTTTTTTTTAATTCAAAAAAATAATTATGTGCTTTTTTGGAATTAGAAATTTAATTTCAAAATAAAATATAAGAGAACACTTCTACTCTTATAATTTTTGAATAGTTGACATTTCACTGATCTTCTATGAACTAATTTAATAATTTTAATAATAAAATTCTTTAAAAAGAATATTGTAATAATGATAGTTTTTAAAACAGGGAAATCACAATTGATAAATTTGCATTTTTTCTTACCATAAATCTGGCATCAAATAAGTAAAAGGTTTTTTTTTTAAAAAAAAAAATCTTCAATAATTAAATTTCGGAATTGGCCATAAATAGTGATATCTTTTGTTTTATGTTGTTTAGATAGTTTGAAAGCAATAATATTTTTAGAGAAAAATTATTTCAAGACCATTAATAATAATTTATCAGTATGAAGTGATAAAAAATTTACATTTTTCAATATTCTAAGTGTGATGCCTTAGATAATCTTTTTTAAAAAATAAATAAATATAGGATTAAACTTTATTGGTTCAACATGTTTTACAAGGTAAACTTTGATTAACATAGTGTAATATGGAGATCTAAAATGATTCATTGTATTTTTGTCCATAACATTTCCAAAAATTGATTAACCTGTCAATGTTCAAAGCATCAATCCATGAGGTGATTAATTATTAAAAATAAACCTAGGTTATAATTAGGAATTATTTATAAAGTCTAAGGTTCAAATATGAATAGTGCTTTAGGAGTACAATATTGAAAAATCCAATTTGCAGTAGATACATTGAGGAATAGGAAAACACTAGAGATAATATAAAACACAGCTTAATTCAATCTATTGTTCAGTTCTCTGAAATGGCTTTAAAGATCCACAGAAAGAGAGCAATCTAGTATACTTTGGAAGAACTATGGAGAACAAGAAAAAAACTGAGCTTTAAAATGTCTCTGCTGAAAACCACTCCAATTTTCCACAAAAAACCATATGAACAGCAAAGGACAAATCCCTATCAATACCCACAATGGAAATAATAGAAATAATTAAGGCGAATCACTTGCAATTAAAACCATTAAGCCAAACTGCAGCTTACTTTGCAATAATACATGGATAAAATCATTTATTAGAATAACGCTAAAAAACCCACTAAAAATAATGTTATTTTTCCTTTCATATGAATGAGAAGTCAATGCCGGAAACGATGCCCATAGCACTCTCATTCCAGCTCCCATACTCAATAGAACTAGGATTTAGGCTCCCGGAGCCCTTCCTGATAATTGAACCCTCTCATCCACTTAGCAAAACTGAGTAAAATGAAAAATTTTCATTAAAAGGCAAAATTTCTGTAGAAATCTTTTGAAATTTCAATGGCTAGTATATAATTGGCACAGTGTTTTTATAAGGTTGAAATTATTCTTATCTGTGACAATGTGTTGACATAACTTGTATATAAAAAGAGATCCTAGAAACTCCTCTTTTAAATAGGAATAGTTTTAGAAAAAAATAATTCCCGAAACTAAGCAAAAAGGAACTAAAATGGGGAGCCAGAAACAGAGTCAACTGGAATCCTTGGCTCCCTCTAGTAGACTAGTCTTAAATAATCTTTCACTTCTGATTGCAGATATAAGAAAACATTTTCATTTTTAAAACTTATAAAAAAGATTTGACAACACTGAACATAATTTCTTTGTCAATAGTTTCATTTAATAATTGTTTTATGTTGAACTAAAATATAATTCAAGGCTTAATTATAATTTTTTAGTTTTTGATGATTTAAAAAAGATTTTGCCATGATCTCCAAGATCTAAAATTGCTAAACTTTTATTGGTCATAATATTTATTTTGGAGAATATTAATATTAAAATAAGATGTGGAATTTTTTATTCTAACAGAAATCGTGAAGAATTACACATTAAACACACATCTTTTTTTTAAAGATTAAAAAAAAAATCATTTTTCTAATATTTTGGAATAGGATGATTTTTGTTTTTTACATGATTATAAGGATATTAAAAATTGTCAAAATGTTAATGCACATGTAAACAATGGACTCAGCATGTTATCTGAAATTACTATTAAGATGAGCATGATGGCAATAGTAATGATAGAAAAGTCATTTTTATTATTAGATATTCTTAATTTAATATTAAATGCATTTTACTCAATACTTTATATTAAAACATTATACACAAAATGAAGTTGAGAATATGAACATTTATTGGCTAAATTATATGTACAAAAAGACCAAAAAAACAAGAGATGGTGTGATAACATGAAACAATTGGGTTTTTTTTTCATTTCAAAAAAAAAAAAATATTAACAATAAATAGTGATTACATACTAATAAAGGATAAATAAATGAATAAGTTGTACAATAATATGATTATATAATGTTCCATTTGTCATCTGGCTAGATTATGTTATGAGAGCACAATTGTTATACTCTTATGTGGTTAGGTATATTGAAGAGATTCTAAGAACTTGTTTAATGGTAATAGCATTTTTAATATTATGAATATTTTCTTTTAGAATTGCCTATTCTATAATGCTAGGTAAGTGGGAGTTGATAATCAGGAAAAGGAAAGAGCAGTTAAAGACCAGATGTCGTCAAAGACTTTGTTGGAGGCAAGGAGCTGGTCACGTTTCTTGATTTTTTTGAGCGTTTGATAAAACAATGGTATGATTTGTGGCGGGGGTAATTCCATGAGAGTTTTGCATCTCACTATCCAT
Organism: Epiperipatus broadwayi; assembly: GCA_028023455.1. Lineage (NCBI taxonomy): Eukaryota > Metazoa > Onychophora > Udeonychophora > Euonychophora > Peripatidae > Epiperipatus > Epiperipatus broadwayi. The sequence goes on along the minus strand of JAQFVV010006961.1, from coordinate 82,318 downwards.
ATGGAATAAAGGACAAAGGTAGAAAGCCTTATTATTGAAAAAAATCCATTATGAATGGCATTTTCAAGTGAGAAAATCATATCAGGTCTTATGTTGGAATTGATTATAATTATATCTTTCAGTGTTTAATACATATTTGCTGCTTCTAATCAAGTTCACACAATTTTACAGCTGAATTTAGAAATTTACTAAGCATTTAAAAGGCTTCTAATCAAGTTCACAGAATTTTACAACTGAATTTAGTAAAATTTACTAGGCATCTAAGAGTTGCTTTGAATACTAGCTATTACGAACCATAAGCTATGGTTGGACTAATCGACAGTCTTACACCTAGATTTAATATATAGACTGATAGATGAACAAAGTATTTTTTTTAAAAAAACCCGAAAAAAACAAATAAAAAGACGAAAATAGACTGACAGAAATACATAGATAGATAAATAAATAACTAAGAGAAATTAAATTTTCTAAAAAAAAAAAAAAGATAATTCAGTTATGATTTAGTTTCTAAACCATTTAATTTTTTTCTTCCTTGTTTTTTCTCTTTTTTTTTTCAAAATAAATTAGTCCCATCCTAGTCATTTGACGGTTACTTTAATATAAATAATGACACTTTTTATACAGGAAGTTTTTTTTTGTTGCTCTTAATCTATTTCCCATAATTCCCTTATTCTTTGCTAGAACAGTTGCCATTTTGCAGTTGTCTAGTTCAAGTGGTATATAAAAGCAATTATCAAATTTTCCTCTTAAATCATTTAATTAGTGGATTACCAAAATAAATTTTAAAAAAGTTGAAACTGTTTTTGAATGAGTGGCAGCTTTACAATGATTTTTTATTTCATGTGCATTTTTTTTCGTACCAAACTTTTGAATGATGCTGCGTTAAGGTCAAGATCAACTGACAAGTTTGATTAACATCAAAGGATGCCTCATGGGATGGCAATGATTTGATTAAAGAATTTCAAATTCAGCTGTACAAATTGCTAACTTTTTATTTATTTTTAAATATAATTTTCTAACGACATTGTTATTTTAAAGGCAATAAATTAAAAAAAAAAAAGAACGCAAATTTTGGTTTAAATAACAAAATTCCTCACGTAAATAAAGTATACATATATTAAAGATTTAAGAAAAGCTGACAAAAGGTCAGTACCAAAGTGAACAACTAACTATACCATTAGATATGGCAAACAATCTAAGCCTAGTGAATTTAAATCAATACATTTCAACTTCAAATCATGGACCAACTTAATCATAAGAGATGGGGGGGACGGGACAAAAGAAAGATTTTATTTTTTGTCTTTTTCATTATCTTTGTTGCTTCTTATCTTATAAGGGCTGATATGAAAGAAAATATTAAAAAATCAAGTCTTAATATATAAAATTATTATAATGTATTGCAGTATTTATTTAATACAACTCATAATTATGACGTTTCTTAATGCATTAAAAGAATTCTAAAGTAAAATAACTTTGTCACACATATGTTAGTAAATAATATTGAATGCTTTTTTGTTATATATGAGACTATGAAAAATATTTATTTAGAAGCAATTTTTTATAATTTTATTTATACTTCATACCAGATGCACCTGGCCTTATTAAGATCTGTGGGTTTTTTTAATTGGTTGCTTTAACAATTTTTTTAAAAAATTTAATGTATTAAACAAAAGATTTTAAATGTGAGAATTGTATACTGGTCTAAAAGACCATCTTTATGGCAGAATACAAAAACTCTGGGGTTTTAGCTTATCATTTTTGTAATAATTGAATGATTTGATTTTTTTTAAAGATTTTATGCAAATTAAACAAAACATTTCAATATTATACAAATAAATTTCCGAATTTTAATAAAGCTAAATTAAAATTTACATTTTTAAATATACCTATTAGTTTTCATACATATGACAATCCATCCCGCTCGATGGCACTGTTGCTAGTCAAAAACAAGTAGATATAACGATACAGGGATGATTTACATTTACATTTTTTTAAAAAATAATGCTTGCCAAAGGATCAGCCAATAAATCCACTACTCTGATCAAACCAGCCTTAGAATTTCTAAAATGACATGCAACCTCACACATTTGATTTGTCTAGTAACTGTTTTTTTATGAAACATTATTTAATAAAATCTGAATAATTACATTTTTAAATTACATTATACATTTTAGCATGTAGCACTCCACCACAGCCATTATAGTAGTCTTGTAGCTGTTCTCATGCAAATGTGACTTTTCCCATGAATTTCTCTGAAATGGTGCTGGGACCTACCCTTTTGAAATTAAATTCACCTTCAAAGATGTGTAGAGAAGCGCGGCAATGGGTCTACAATTACTATGTAATCATATGTCAGGTAGGGTGTAGTAACATCATTACTTTGAATGCACATTAAGAGTTATGGCCAGATGAATTCTATACATGCTCACATTGTATGGTAGTGATACATTAAATGTGAGCTACTTGTATAGTGTTACGAAGCACATTAGTGGGCCATGGGCAATGCAATCTAAGCCTGCAACAGATAATATGAACAACTGTTCTACAGGCCGTAAGTTTGGCCAAGTACATGATGTATTTTGGTGCTTTTGCATGAAAACAGTGCCATCCATCAGAATGGATTGTCATATAACTTATTATATTTGACAACATTAAGTTACAAGTATATATTTACTGGAGTGCTCTATGAATAAAAAATTAAACTTTTTTTTACTGATTTTTCAATAGTGTTATGACTAATTATAATAATATTTTAGTTTTATAAATAGCTACTATTTATTAATATCTGAATACAAAAATACTGATTGTTTTTTTAGTATGTTTTATTAAATGCAGTATATGTAATATTTTTTTTTAAATTGATTGTGTTAATAATTTTTTTTTTTTAAGATTTAATGTAAAGACGTTTTTTTTAATAAAACCTTGCTAAGTAAATCATTCATCTGAACTATATTAGAGGATTGACAAACCATGAAGGCACAGAATATCTTATTGCAGAATTATGAATCGGTGTTTGTAGTTGTTTCTGCAGCTGGCTGGAAATCTTTATCACAAAATATATACTATATCTCTATAGTTAAAAGCACTCTTACTGATTATTTTCCCAGCATTTTTTATTTAATAGTGAAATTACTTTCTTTGCATAAATGTAGTGATTGTGAAATTGATACTTGATATTGGAGAAACATTCATGTATTCATCAATCAGACAACAAAGAAAATATGAATTTTATATGTAAAATGCATATTTTACAACTCTTATAATAGTACAAGTTATACTAAATACAAAATAAGAATCATAATATTTTTAAAATTACAGCAAAGTAAGTTCCCATTAAAAATATAATAATTGATTACAATAATTCATAATAAATGTCAATATTTATTATCTTTATCATGATAAGTTCTGATTTAAAAAAATGTTATGATAAATAGAACAGAGTATTTCACTAATCTTATAACATTCTAATTAAGACAACATTACTAATTTCATTTTGTGGGCTGAATATTTATTAAGATTAAGCATAGTAAAACAACATATACTTGAAATTTGATAATGCAAATAGAAATAATAGAAAACAATATCAGTTTGAAAAATAAATGAAGATACCTTAAAAACAGTATCTTGGAACATATAAAATACTTTGCAAAACATGTTAAATCTATATAAATGAAAAACTGAAAGACAAAATAAGCATTTGAAATATAAATACATTTATAATAGCACAACATTTAAAATAATGATATAAGTATACATATACAAATGATAATGTGCATATATATGTATATACACACACGTGTTTATAATAATTATATACACATGTTTATTATATATACGTGTGTTTATAATATAGTCATTCAATAAATAAGTTTATTTAATCGGAAAAGCAGGCCAATATTAATACTTTTGTTGAATTTTATATGGATATGTACTTCCATTCTTCTTCTGGTAGTGTCTATCATATTGTGATTTGACACTTGTATCCCTATACAAAAGAGGGCATCTCAATAGTAAATTGCCAACATGATAAGCATTTGTGTGTTTGAAACACAACATAATAAAGAAAATTTAAAAGTTATATGTAATAAATAAACACATGGATTTTTGGTACTGAAGTTTGTAGGAAATGTGAAAATATGAGTGTAGATTATGTGAAGTAGATGTCAAATATTTGGTAAAACAATGTTATAGAAAATGACAACAGATGTTCAACAAGCATTTCTGATAAATCTTAAGAACTACTGTAGATCCATAGTTAATTAATAAGAAAAATTAGAACAGCATTATGAAAAATGACTGAATATTAAAATAGTTTAAAATGGTTACCCACCAGAATGAATATAAACATTATTCTAGATCTAAAAAAATATTTTTAAATGATTCTTGTATTATACCATTTGCTTCCCATTTGGGCTTGAATTATGCTAGCTAATTCCTTTCAATAAAATTTTGAAGAGATTAACAGTAGTTATAAAATATATGGTATGTAAGTTTGTAGATATATACTTTTATTAACATAATAAATGTATTATATTTATAACTTGGTTTTATTTATCAGAAACTTTACACCTGGAAATTTGGAAAATTTTGCATAAGTTTAAGTTATGTTTACTTACATTAAAATGTACGTATGATGTATATACATTTTAATAACGTTAATAAAAATAATTAAAACGTGATGTTGAATATTCAGTGAATATATAAAATGTAATAATTTTTACTTAGCTAAAAAATAATGTAAAAATAATTAAAAAATGCAATTTGGTCAACTTTGGGCCCTTTCTACAACTAATTGTCAATAACTGAAAGCATTTAAAATTGTAACAATAACACACTATTCATTTGAAAACATACAATTTTTTACATGTTAGTTTTATATTATCTTAAAATAAGAGTTTACATTTTCTTGAAAATATGGGTTTGCTAGACAATTGAAAGTCTTTATGATGAAAAAGTTATTTTAATTGTTAATAAAATTTACAAATTAAAAGCTAATAGATTTATAATTATGTGATCATTGATAACAAAGTTTGCTAATTAAAGATTCATTAAGTGATAATTAAGTATGAATATTAATATTTAGTAATAATTTTTTTTAAAAAAATGCTTAATTGAATGTCCACAAATACTTATAAAATATGTAATAAAAGTACAGGTTAATTATATAATAATCTGTTATATTTTTTGGATAAATCATTTAACAACTTGATCATTAACAAGAAACAATTACACTTTTATGACATAAAGCTTGCACAATTGATAACTTAATACTCCAAAACATTGAACTTTCACTGGAATGAACATTTTGAAATAAAAAGTTTCATTGTTGAAAAAATTAACTTGTTCCAGTTCCAATTCCTCCTTCTCTTATTTGAAAGATCTTAGTGACAATTTCATTCATATTTGCAATATTTTATTTTTATAATTAACATTTTTTGGTATATCATATATTGATAAACTTTATATTATTTATTATAAATGTAGGCTTACAAATGAAAGACATTCTAAATATTAATTTTTGAACTTTTTAAAAAATAAAAATAAAATCCTAAATGTTCTTAAATATTGAACCATAATATTGCCTATTCATAAAAATTGTAATTTCTTATTTGAATTCCATTTTCAAAATAGAAATGAATTTTAGCTGAGACATCATAAAAAAATGAAAACATGTCTTAAAATTCAAATTAAATTTATTATTATAAAATTTTACAAGAAATTTTTTACCAGCATATATGAAAGTCATTTTTGTTAGCCAGTAAAAACAGTTTCCAATTTGCCATAACTACATTTTATGCCTTATCTTCTTAAAAGCAAATATGTTATAAATATATTGCATAAATAAGTATAAATATATAAATAAATGATAGAAAACTACATTTTAAAAAAAAATAAAACAAAACACATTCAGAAATACTTTTAGGCCAAAATAATCTACAAATTAGGCACAGTTAACTTGTTTTGAGTTACAAATAAGTCATTGGTAACTTGTTTTTATATTCAAATTTCATATGAAGTCTATGTTACTGACATCTTCAGATTTTTAAAAATTAATAACTTAATTAACAATTTCAATGTAAGAAAAAAAAACTGCATAAGTTAAACTAATGTAATTGATAACTGCATAATAGTGAAGAAAAGTTAAAAGTGACATTGGTAGTATCATAATATCCCACATGCCTAAAATGTATAAGAAACTCATTGAGTTTCCTTGAACACATTAACAAAGTTTTTTCTGTATATATGCGAACAAGCAGGAAAGATTTCATGGTGTAATGATAGCATATCTTAAGGTGGATAAGATTTGAAAATTTTTTCAGATTCCAAAACAGATTTACAATATTTGGGCAAACAGATAATTCTGCTAACTTTCCAAAATTAATGACTAAATTGAAATTTAGCTATTCCAATAATCGAATAAAATGGTTTGTCACCTGACATTTTGCAAATTCAATAATTTATTTCTATGACAAAAAAATCGACTGAGTAATGCTTCCTTCATTATTCTTCATTGAAATGTTGTTTGAAAAGTACTTGCAAGGTGAATTGATTATTTAAGGGCTGTTTCAAACATACATTATATCATTCTATTTGTAAACTATGAATCACTTATAAATATTTAGAAAAAAATTCTGTTACTGAAATTAATTTATAGCACATACAAAGAATACTATTACAGAAATAACCATTTAAATTTTATAATTACTATGTCATAATATTTATAAATACAATATTATAATATAGAAAAATTAACTTATGACAGAAATATGCTAATACACCATTACCCTGCTAGTGAAGACAATTGGTCCCCCAAAACACATCATTATGCAAAAATATCATATGCAAAGTAAGCATTTATAATGGTTGTCTACAGGGAAAGATGGATAGGTTACTTCAGCTAAAAAAAATTACACTTAAAGTTGAAAATATTTTGTTAAAAAATAATTTAACCCCTTAACATATGTTGTATGCTTGTGTAAACTGTTCTATGTGTATTATGCATGTATTCATTTAAAATATATATTTATGTATGCAAGACAATGCAACTTAAATCTATGTAAAAAACCCATGTAGCTTAAATTGTTATTTCCTGTGATCCATTGACCCACATCATTATACAGTTTGGTTCCAAGCTCAAAGATTTTCTTGATTTTTTTCATGGTCATATTAGTAAAGAGAATCTCTAAAAAACATCAATATCACTAGAAAAAAAAATGTATGTTTTCATTGTCCAAAAAGTACAGCAAAATAGACTGAGGAAGTAAAACTAAACTAGCATTTAACATATTTTGTTTTCTTCTGCACATTACACTGAAAAAATAAATCCATACTGAAATTTCATTTTTTTTAAATTTATACTATAGTATTCTACTATATTACTTATGTGAAATTAAAACAATGTTTAATAACAAATCATTTGATTGACCATAAAGACTTATTATTTATCATTAAGGTAAGAAGAGACAAATAAACATATGATGCATTACAAAAACTTAATCACAGTTCACTTTTAAAAAAAATTTAGCATATTGAAAAAAGAAAAAAATCTAATGCATTCTGAGTTTGCATATTGTAATCATTATTTAAGTCTTTTGTTACAATGTGTATAGTGCTGATCCAAACAAACAAATACAATAGCTGTAGCAGTTGTTTTGTACATGACATGACACTATTTTATCAAGTGTGGTAACTATGTTTTTGTAATGATTTAGCAATTTGTCAAATAGTGCAACACATTTCGATGACAGAGTTACAGACTATTTAAGCAAAATCTTATTCACTGTATTGCATTTTCACCATACACAATTTACTATTAATTGCATAAAATTAACCTCACATTTTTTCCAAAAATGCAATTGAAATAAAATGGATAGCAGTTTCGATATGATTGAAATTAGCATTTATAAAGATTTTAATCCAAATATGATTGTTTGATATCTTAGTTAATATTTATACTGTACACAATTTAAAATTTAATATTACTAGCACATGTGACTAAAAATTATTTTTAGTTTTATGCTGAATAAAATTTGTATTTTTTCTCAGTACTGCATTTTTTCTTTACACATGAGATTATGTCTCCATTGCTTTGGGTATCTCAAAAAAATTAAAGTTGATTTAAAATTGAGGAAGCAGAGTAAATGTTATTGTTAAATTACATTTAGTAATTTCTGATATTAATTGTATAAATCTGAAATTGTTTTACCCTCTTTGCTTGCTCCTTTTTTATACTGAAAATATTTTAGATTAGCGATGGTAGCAGTTTTGATTTGATAAAAATTTTAATTCAAAATTGTTAGAATACTTTAGCTAATATATATATAAGCCTACTAATATATGGAGTATCTGAATTAAGTTCAGGCCCATATGATTTTTTTCAGTTGGAGAGCTGACTTTAAAGACATGTAGATGTCTAAAAGTTTCAGATCTTCTTCTAACAATTAACTTTTAGATAAATGCTTTGCTTGAGTTGGTTTTTTAAAATCTAATGTCCCAACTCCTCACTGAAGAGACCCATAGGTCGAAACCAGTCTGGGGATGGGGACAATCCAAGATAAAAAATGATTTGAATGTCTTCTCTTGTAGTAGCATTTATCATAAATAAAAAAAAAAAGCTTGTTTAGAGCTATTAGCATGCTCTTAATTTTATATATATATTAAATTTTATGTTGAATGAATTTTCTATTTTTATAGTAGTGTTGATTTTCAATTGTGTACTGAATGAATCTTTTTATTATTTTGCCTTTGTAGTTGTTAACAATGAAAATCATTACTTTGTATATATTATTAAAAATGTACTAATGGTCTCATAAAAATACTGGATGAAAATTAAAGAAAATACTGTACATTCATTAATCATATTTTAAGCTTATAATCAAAATATTGAATACAGCACTATGACATTGTGTTTTACAAATATGAACCATATAATTACAGCATGAAAGACACTATTTCACTTTTGGATTAGATGACTTTAATAACTATTCTATGATGTCATCAGTGTTACAAAATGGCCACCAATTTTTTTATATATAATTGTTATAGTGAATAATCAATTGTAAATCAAAATAGTGGGTACAAATTGATGATGATCACTACTGTGAATCCACACATATAGTAAGTAAATTATCAAATTGAATTTCAATGCATTAAAATTAGATATATATATAAAAAATCCTAAATTTAGAGCCATATTTTAAAATTCAAGTATACAGCAAAAAAATCTAAATCCATGATTTATAAACTACAGTTTGCTTTCAAATTATTTCCAATTTTCAGCAACTTTTCTATAATTTATTTACTTATTTGTAAAAGATATATATTGTGATTACTTATAATATGATTGATCACTGGTTCCAAGATATAATAATGAGCTGCTTATAATGCAGATCACAGATTAATAATTATTTCAATCTTTTTGTCATCATAAAAATCTTAATATGAAATCATGCTTTCTGACAATATCTTCACAAGCACATAGATAAAAGTCTATGTCTTGTAATTGAGGGCATTATATAATAAATATAACAATTACATTTCTCTTCTGGAGAATGAAAATTTATAATTTCATATACAAACTAAGATGTTTATCACAAAAAATAATTTTATGTATTTTTTTATATTGCATTAATATATGATTAAAATATTTCTAAAAATTTAATATTTTCATCACTGTTTTAAAAAGCAACAAAGAAATTTTTATGAAGCATTTTAGCAGATATCTCCCTTGCATAAAAAGATATTTTTTGCAAATTTGCAAAAATGAATTCATTTAACCCTTCTAAAAATGAATGTAGTAATATGTTTCCATCAACTGGTGCTGTTGTAAGTTATTTTAATGTTTTACAAAATTTTCAAATTTTAGTTTCATTTACATTCTGTAAATATCAATACCTTTCAATGAACAATTCAAGAGATAAATGAAATTGATATTTTTAAAAAAGATATCTCATAGCATCATCTACTGATTAGAACAAATAAATTTACATATAATTTTCTTCACTTATTTATTATTATTTTTGTGAAATTATAATGAAAAATAGTTATTTCATTGAAATATATATTTTCTGAATGAAATCTAAAGAAAAGCTCATCCTTTTGCTTATTTTATTATTTTTTGTTTATTACTCTTTTTTTTATTTGCAAAACTGATATTTTTGATAATATGTTTGAAAAAATACTAACTACTAAAAGTTTAAAAGGTTATGACAAATAAAGTTTCCACTAATCACAGTTTTTCATATGAAGAATCATTAAAAAGACCTTCAAACTATTTAAACATGGGCTGTTTTATTCAAAATATGTGGAAAAAATTTGCAAATAAATATTTCGAACAAAAATAAATAAGTAAATCCAATTTTACATTATTTAATATAAAAGCAAAACATCAGTGAGTTTTAAGTCAAATAAGTTGTATGCAGGATATATTCTTTATATATAGACATAGAAAATAACTGCATATTAAATGACCATGCAATATTCCTTAATCATGTCAGTGGTAGATTACAATTATTTACAGCATTTCACTTTTTTTTAAAAAAAGCTCTATTGAAAAGATCCAACAAAATATTTGAAATCAATAAAATGTTAATTCATTATTTTTCAAGAAGCCAGAAAAAATAGAGATCTAGAAAAAGAATAAAACCAAAACCCATTAAGGGATTGAGTCTGAGTAGCTATAATATCACACAGATTTTGTAACTTTGGGTGTTATCATGGCACTACAATTGCTATATTTTCTCTATGTTGTTTTAAATCTACTTATAACATTATAGTATAGTAAGCAACTTCTTTTCCTACAGCTACAATTTTAATGTATTAATTGAAAAAAAATCTGAAGATATTAGCAATATTTTTGTAAAACACTTATTTTTAAACAAAAATCTATATCACTAATAAAAGATTGTCTTTGAAAACAATTTATTTTTTTAAAAAAAAAACACTCTTAAAAAGTTTATTAGTACAAGGGAAGGCACCTTCTACTGAATAAATTAAAATTCCTTTTGTCAAAATGGTAAAAAAATATATATATATAAATTTTAATACCAAAAAATATTATACTAACTTAAAATTTTTTTTTAAATTTAACTAACCTTAAATGTATCTTCTTTTAATAACATAAATTACAAATATCTAATATTTCTTTCTACTAACTTTTTGAATAGAAGTATTACATCCAATAATCCCAATTGCCATGGTAATAGATAAGAGCTTCATTTAGATGTTTATTTTTATATTTTTAAAACATCAAATATTAACTTTTAAAATGCCTATCACTGTAATAAATAATGTTAATATTATCAATATATTATATAGAAAAATATTTAGTTATAAAAATAAAATATTCAAATACAAAGAAATATTAATGGAAGACTCATTTGGTCCCCATTCAAAAAAAAAAAAAGGTGGATTTGCTGCTGAATATGTTAAAATTATAGGTAAAAATAATTTAAAAATTATTCAATAAAATAAATGTAAAATACAACTCAAATTTAACAATTTAAAACATTCCACACCCATTATTTTCAGAAAAAAGAATGCACAACATATATGTACAGTACATGTATAGTTTTAAAAAGAGGTTAAGATTATTTATAGTAATAATACAAACTTAGCCAAGTATAGACTCATTCTGCATTACAAGCAATATTAAATCCAAATAAAAAGACAGATCAGTTATTTTAAAAAAGGACAACAACAATAAAATAAGACTAATGAAAAGAGTTTCTTTCAACTAATGATTTGCATTTAGTTAAAATCGAGTATATAATTTAAATTAAAATAATAGTATTTTTATTCACAAAATATTTATTGGAATTAAAGCATTTGCAAAACTATACTATTATAAAAGTTATATGTATAGCTACAAAGAAATCACTTATAATCTTTAATAAGTCAATATTGAAATAGAAAGAAGTTATAAATAAATAGTTTATAATTTCTTAGCAAAGAGGTGAAGAAGAATAGATATATAACTAAAGATTGTACATCATTCAAATTGAATAGTTTAGACATGAATTTCCAAAAGTGACAAAATTTTTTTGGTATTTATAAAATATATATTGAAATATCTAGGAATGATCTAAGCTTAATATTATACTTGCATTCTAAATATTTTTGTTAGGTTATTTCAGGTATAATATTAATAAAATTGAATATCTTACAAATCAAATTTTAAAACTTCTAATACATCATTATAATAATTTTTGTATGTTTGAACGTATTAGTAGCAAATTTTTGAATTCGTGGTAAAAAAAGATGTGAAGGAATAATATTTTATTTAAATGCATATACAATCTAAGAAGTTAATAATGTTTAATACATCATAAAACAATATTTTATGTGTGCATAAATAACTCTGTAGCAGAAACAATAAACTAATATTCATATTTAGATCCTATATATTAAAACAATTTTTAAATAATTAATATAACTTTAGTTTATTATTTAGAATGTGTGTGAATCCATATTTATTTTTATCTATTTTTAAATTTAGAAACATTATTTTAAAAGTTTAATATATAAATTTATTTCATATTTATTAGAGACTTTATTATAATGCAAAATAAATAGAAGGAAAATGCTTTATTTTATTACATATGATTTAAATATTTAAAATTTTATAAGACTGTATAATTTTATTTTAAAATATTTAATATTACAAATTGTAAATAATATTGTATAAGTTAAAATATTTTAATTGTAAAGAACACTGCATACTTTCTAAAAAGAACATTCTAACATGCAAATGTGTGATTGTGCAAATCTTTAAAACAAGGGAATCTACTTCAAGGACAAATTGAATAAAAACTTAAATGGCAAAAAGAATTTATTGTGCATTGTTATGCAAAGAATGTTCAATTTGATTCCATAAATATAATCTTAGAAATTGTTTATAAACTTGACAACTTTTTATATAAACATTCTTTTCTTCTCATCATTATTCTTCAAGAATTCATTCCTATGCTTATATTTTAAAAATTGTATGAAAGCCACAATGTCAACAATAATGGGTTAAAGAAATGATAATATTTGCATAGAAGGCAAATTAATATTCTTATTAATATTAAATTGCTTTTAAATAACGTCTAATCTTGGAACATCATTTTAAACAACTATGTTTTAAAATTTTATGAATGAAGAATGCTAATAAAGTAATTTCTTTCAATGTTCAGAAAAGATATGCTGCTGAAATTCATCATTTACAATATAAATTCTATGAAAGGAAAAAAACAAAATTTATTTAAATATTGTGAGAAAAAAAAAAGACCTATAAAGGACAAACAACTTATTTTACTAACACATCCATGCTAATGGATATTTTTTTGGAAAGCATTGCATCATGGTGAATTCTTCAAAATCATTGAGGAAATTAAGGAGAGAAGCGATGGACTATTTTTAGGAATTTTATTTTTAAATTTTATATTTTTTTATTGCAATTGTTTTGTTATTAACAAAAATATAATTATTAATAGATTATTGTTCATCTTATAGATATGTTTATAAGGAAAACAATCTCAAAAAACAGGTATCTTTATAAGATAAAATTATATTTATATTTTAGTAAATAATTAAAAAATCTTATACAACAACTATAATAACTGAAGCACAGGCTTGTTATATACCTGTATCTATATATATGTAATATAGGGTATATGAGCACAGACTTTCACACCACCCATCACTCTCCACTCTATCTAATAACACTGATACACCTAAACACATATATGCTGAAAAGATAAATAATCACCAATAGACGTATTTCATGCTAAACCAGCAATCATCAGTTGGTCCAGACTCTCATCTTTACACACATCTATAGTATAAGTGCTCAGATATATATTAAGATAGACAATCCTCATAGTTTAATGGACAGGCTTCAATCTACTCCACACTCCAACTCTTCAACCATCCATCCAATTGAAAATCTGATGATGGAATGCTCAAAGGCCACCCTGAGGCTGAGATTCTTGTCACATCCATGTTGACCTAAGGTCAATCTGAACCCCACATGTACAGGACATAATCCATTTTAATACATATGCAAGGATGGGCAGACATTGTCTATCTTAATATATATCTGAGCACTTATACTATATATGTGTGTAAAGATGATAGTCTGGACCAACTGATGATTGCTGGTTTAGCATGAAATACGTATATTGGTGATTATTTATCTTTTCAGCATATATGTGTTTAGGTGTATCAGTGTTATTAGATAGAGTGGAGAGTGGTGGGTGGTGTGAAAGTCTGTGCTCATATACCCTATATTACATATATAGATACATGTATATAACAAGCTTGTGCTTTAGTTATTACATTATAGAGATGTCTGCCCATCCTTCCATATGTATTAAAATGGATTATGTCCTGTACATGTGGGGTTCAGATTGACCTTAGGTCAACATGGGTGTGACAAGAATCTCAGCCTCAGGGTGGCCTTTGAGCATTCCATCATCAGATTTTCAATTGGATGGACGGTTGAAGAGTTGGAGTGTGGAGTAGATTGAAGCCTGTCCATTAAACTATGAGGATTGTCTATCTTAATATATATCTGAGCACTTATACTATAAATGTGTGTAAAGATGATAGTCTAGACCAACTGATGATTGCTGGTTTAGCATGAAATACGTATATTGGTGATTATTTATCTTTTCAGCATATATGTGTTTAGGTGTATCAGTGTTATTAGATAGAGTGGAGAGTGGTGGGTGGTGTGAAAGTCTGTGCTCATATACCCTATATTACATAAAACAACTATATATATTAAAAATAAATTATACACAAAAAGCCTTTTTGGCACTTGGTTTTGTGGCCATTTTAAATATCAAACAACTATCTTAATGTTAACCAATAATAGAAGTAAAATAATGGAATAAAATTATTACACAGAGATTCTATATAAGTTCAAAGAAATGATTATATAATATAACAATATACTATTGTTTTATTGATTTTTATTTTATGATTATTATTTTACTTCCATTACAGAATACTGGATGGTGCTCTATCACACTGGACCCTTGAATAAAATTTACTTCTTGCTGAATGTTACAATAACCAAACATATTTTCCTGTTTAGTGACAAATTTAATCTTATTATTAACTCCATCACTAAATAACTTTTCATACAATTCCCATGAGTTATATAAAATTGATTCATCAACATGAGTCTTCAATTCCCAATTATTATTTTTCAGAAAAGATTTACTTGTTTCACCGTTCTCACATTGATCAAATACACTCATATTCTGAAATATTGACTTCATTTTGCAATTAATTTTATTATAGCTTAACCCTATACAATCAAACAATAGATTATACAAAGTTGGATTATCATAATTAGCCCTCAGTCTATATTTAATTTTATTGATAGATTTCCTTAAATCAATCAAAATAGATTTTTCAGTAAGCCCAGTTTTCATTTTACAATGAATTCTATTATTCATCATGATTTTATCATTATCTGTCAATTCAAATAACAAGTTTTCCTTGACAAAGGGCTTCAATTTGCAATTTATTTTATTATTCTCAATAGGGTCTTGACTCAGTAAATACTGATCATCCTACATTATATGGATGTAAAATATTTTTCATTTTACATTTTATTTCAGAAAAGATTCCCTCTTCCCAATTAAGCAAACTATCTACATCCATTGTCATCCTAGGTTTCATTTTACAAGAAATCCTACTATGTAAACTTCTGTTTCTTTCATGAACAAATTTAAAAATGCTGCCTTTCTTAAAATGAGTTTCTACTTCATCTTCTATTAAGAAATTCTTCTCATCTTTGAAGATCATCATCCCTATATTATGTTCACCAATTTTGTTGGGCATCTAATGCTCATCTATCATAGATTCTGTCTTATGGCTATCTATTATTTCATGTTTTACAATACTTATATCCTTATCTAAATTATTTTTCATTTCATCAACATTATGGTTGACTTCTTCATTGACACCTAATTTTTTTTTAAAGTCATCCCTTTCATTATCTAATCTTTTACCCCTATCATCTCTCATATCATCTAATGTTTTCTTCATTTGATTCATATCTTCTTTCATTTCCTGCAAAAATTTCATTATCATCTTAAACTGAGTATCAACAACATGGATGCACAATGTGTAGTGGAGCTACACATAGTATAGGTTACAATTGTGATTATGGTGCCAACAACTTAGGGGCCTCATATGAGAGATGCAAATAGTAAAATGAAAATGTTTGGTAGATTGCAGTTTATGGATAATAAAAGAACAGCCAAAATAGTATTTAATTGGGTTATGAGTAAAGGGCAGGCAACAAGATAGGTGAGAAATGAAATGCAGTATATAAAAGATTTGGATAAAGAATTTATATCAGTATATTTGTACAAAAGATGGGATGATTGTGTTAGGAGGATTGTTGAGTGTTATAGTGGTAAGGAATGTGATAAAAGAATAGATTTATTAATAAAGAATAGGGAGTTAGAGAGATGGAGAACTAGTATGGAGAGTAAAAAGAGTTTAAATATATATATGGAAATAAACAGAATATTAGGTGTGAGTTAATATATGATAAATAGTAAGGAAAGTAGTTTATTGATTAAGGCTTGAACAGGATCTTTAGCAACAAGAGAATATACATGTAAATGGAAAAATATAGGTGATTTAGTCTGTAAATTATGTAAGGAAGGAAGAGAAAATATTAGGCATCTGTTAATTGAATGTAAATACTTGAAAACAGAAAGGGTACATATAATGAAGTTATGAAAGAATAAATATGAAAAAAAGTCATTATACAGAAAGTGAATTATTGGTTTTTATGCTGGATTTGGAAAAAGATAAGGGGGATTTAGATATAAAGGTTATAGAGTTAACAAAGATTATGTTGTGGAAATGGTATGAAACAGAATATGGGAAAACTTAGAGTGGGGAATGGAAAATAAAGTGGCTAACAGGTTTCTCTGGACATAATTGCTGAGAGATTCTTGACTTCGTTTAAGGAGAAGCTACTGTACATCACATCACATTAATGTTGAAATAAATGCTTAATATTTGAAAAGGGCATAAAACTGTGATAAAAAGGCTTTTATTGTATAATTATTATTAATATATATATATTGTGAGTGTTCAAATTGATGATCCAGGTATATATATAAAAAAAAAAAAAATGATAAGAAAAGAAAAGAAAAACATAGTAAACAATTCAGCATAATATAAATTTAACTAAATCGAATTGATATTATTTTATACTTTTCAGATATGAATGCAGACACCATAGTAACATTATTACATACAGTTTAATGTTTACATATATGTTGTGTACATTTTATTTATAGATTTTTTTATAAAAATATTATTATTAAAGGGAAGTATATAGATAGGTGTAAATCATTGATGTGTATCAATAATTTAAAAGGTTATTATATCAATTTTGTATTTTGGTTTATAAAATAATATAAAAAAAAAAATTGTTGTAATCGAATTTGGATTTAATCTTCACGTATCTTCTTATCTATAACCGTGTGTGGTCGCCAGGATAAGACAACGTCAGAAAGAGAACATATAAAAATGACGTTTCAAAAGATAAGAGGACACACAAGCTTTATCATTTTGCAATAGTAAAGGACAGATTTATTTTCCGTGTCTTTAAAAAAAAAAAAAAATGATGAATTTTTTTTAATATTTTGGATGTAAAACTATAAAACATGAAAAAATAAAGGAATTGTCTGCCCGTTCAATCATTCAGCGGGCAGTGGAAAGGGAGTCTCGGAAGGCGGCAACAATGTAAAAAAAAAAAATAAGAAGAAACCTATGAAGTAAAAATAAAAAAAAAAAAAAAAAAAAATGGATTTGCATAAACATCGGAACAGGAACCCAATGGATCACTTCACCTCATAATGGGAATAGTCAAAGTGCACTCACATCCTCAGGAGAGAAGAGAAAGGAGGAAAAAAAAAAAAAAGGAAAAAGAAAAAAAAAGAGGAAAAATGGAAAAGGAAACTTTTTAATGAAGTATTACAGGGTTTACGATTACCATTTCTGACGGAGAAACTTTTCTATACACTATGATTGAGGTCGATCGATAGACCAGTAAACAGTGAACGAACTGATTTATAAATATATGGTATGATTTTTTTTTGTTATATAAAATGTACGTGTGTTATATATTTTTTTTTATGTAGTAAAAATATGATGATTTTTTTTTATTGTCTAAAAGTAATATAAGTTATTAGATGAAAATGATCGGAGAGGCTCAAAATGTTCTCTATTTCATATTCATTTATCCGTAATTATTTTGATAAACAAATAGATTTTGATATCCTCCTATTTCACATTTTGGTATAGGTTATAAGTAAACTTTATTTTAGTAAAATATCTAGGGGCCTTTCCCGTCATTTATTCATTTTTTTTTTTTTTGTGTGTCGTTATTGTTATTGCAACACGTATATAGAGAAACACATAGCAATATGATCATTTTATTTAATCAACCCATCTAAAATTATAAAGTTATTTCGGATGTATTCTATCATGAATATTGTCAATTTTCTTTCTTATAATCTAATAAATTGAGTTAATTTGAATATCAAGACTAGTTTAATTATTTTGTCTTATTTGGATTGCGTAAGACGGCGTAGCTATTTAAGTAGCGGAATTCAGGCTCAGCTTGGTAAGCAAATTGGAATATAAGATAAGGTATGTTTAGCTTACTAGTAAATTTAATTTGTTTCTATATAATTTTCATATTTATATTTGCATGCGAATGTTATACATACATATTATCATTTATCTTAGTTAATAGTACAAAGTCAGTCATTTCATGTTTGTCTGATTCCGTCACAAAGATCTAAGTTATACTTTATCGTTTAGTTTGGAATAATTCGTCTTGAATATTTTCTTAGACTCTTATAACATGAAGAGAATAAATTTCATTGACCGATTCAATTGAATATTATTTCAATCTATATAAATATCAAATATAATCATATGTTTTAATTGTTATCAATCAATTTTACTCAATTGTTTAAAATTTTCAAACAAGTTGTATTAAGGCTCACAGGTTAATAAACAGCTAATAGAAGCTCTATATGTCTTTTATATAATGTGATGGGACATTGAAAGTTAGAAATGAGCTAATAGAGTGTTGATATTAAACTCCAATGAAGTAGTCTATTTTAAACCTAAGCGAAGCACGAATTAAGCATCATTTTGTTGGAAGATGTTGGTGAGTTATTTATAGATTATTTTGTAGCTTATGGGTAGATCAGCGGCGTCCATTAGTTTGTGTATACATTTAAGTGAATGTATAAATTTTCAAAATGTTTATCTTTCTATTTAGCGTTTGCTGAAATAGATATACGCATATTTGGGTTCAAGCATTATTTTGTTTTGTTATTTAAATAATGTCTGTTTGCAAAACAAATGTTTTGTAAAGTGGTATTACAGGTACTTAGAAGCTTTTCCATTGATTTATAAAAGCAACATCTTTAAGTAATAAAGAAGAGTTAAATTATTACTATAATAATTAACAGGCTAATAAAATATATATGTGTGTTGGAATCTATGTTAGTTATTAATGGGATTTGGTTTTGATTAGATTGCCAATCAAGTAATTAGCCTAATCCTATATTATTGTTTAGGGCAATAGTAGTTGGTTTTACTGCTCTATGCAATTTATATTGTAATTGTGACGGATTTGTTGATGTCTGGAGCAGATGGTCGCATTATCTCTTCATTTTACATATAGCTTAGGTAAATGAAACTTTAAAAGAGATATTTGTGCTTTGTGATGGTTTATTATATAATGGTGACCCGATTGAGCTAGACCAGATTAATTTATATTGGATTTTTAGATTTTTTATCAGATCAGATTGATCATCCTAACCATCACCTTCATCCATCAATTCAGTCAGTTACAAATTGGCACCAACGTTTTGGGCCTTTCTTTCTTCAATTGAAGTGGAATACAGCATTCGACAATTCCGACGGTTACAATATATAAGTGTAGCTGTTATATATGATTTTGTAAATTATTTATTATGATTCATATGAAAGAGCAGCATAATGAATATCACTAATTTCCATTTTTGATTACATTTTAATACATAAACATCCTTTTAAATTTTGTGAATGTTTATTCATAAAGTAAGGTTGTACGTTTATAGTTAATATTTAGGATTATTTATTTATTTATCTAATAGTAAGTTTTATTTATTTAAACATTTTCCAGTTTTTTGTGGCTCTAAGTTTTCCTGAGATAATTTAGTTTTTTATTAGATAGAGCAAAACCCTTGCATTATTTTTTGTATTTGCATATGAGTGCATCTTAGTTCAGAACCACGTATGCATAATAATATTAATATTAAAAGAATATGATGTTATGAGATGTTATATTAAATATGATTTAATAAATTAAAATATAATGATTAAAAATAGCTACTAATAGTAATAATTTATAGAGGAGACACTAACTAATAGAATTGTAATTACATTTTATTAAAGCAAATCTTTCTTCAATGATATTGATTTTGTAAAACAACATAACTCACATTAAACATCACATGATCACTATCTCTTATACTAGCACATAATTGTTATTAAACAAGGCAAAACTCTCAATACAGTAGTGCCACCGTGTGCCAATCAGAGTAATCAATGGATGCCAGAAAGGCTTGTGCATAAAATCCCTATCTAGTGCCTACTCGTCCAATATCCCCAGACTAGTTTTTGGCTTGTGGCCTTCGTCAGTGAGGAGCTCAGATCCAATGCTCCTCACTGACGAAGGCCACAAGCCAGAAACTAGTCTGGGGATATTGGACGAGTAGGCACTAGATAGGGATTTTATGCACAAGCCTTTCTGGCATCCATTGATTACTCTGGTTGGCGCAGGGTGGCACTACTGTATTGAGAGTTTTGCCTTGTTTAATAACTCACATTATGATATAGATACACATGATATTTTAAATTTGAAATGTATTATATGAGAAGACATTCCATTATTTTTTAATTTTTCTTATTTTTTATACTATTTATTTTATTATAAATAAAGTATAATTTTATTTTATTTAAATTAATTTGACTTTCAAATTTGTTTGTTTTATATCATCACCATTTTCTAAAATCACATTATATTTTAATATGTTTCATTTATTAAAATGCCTGACAATTATAATCTAATTTATTTTAGGGTTATTATTGTAGAGTATTTTAAAATTAATTGATTGACAAAAAAAGATATAATTATTAGAGTTACATGTTGTTTTCATCTGTATATATACATGACTCATCAGAAGAGATAACATCCAGGTTCTTGGTATATAGATATAAGTACAATTTTTTTTTTCTAGTACTTTTTACTTTATTTAAAATCTCTTATTGACACTACTTGATTTAATTTCAAAGTAGAGAATTTAGATGCTTACAGTTGCCATCAGAAAAAAATGATTGCATTCTACTTTATAATATTATCTGGAAAGAAATATTGTAAGTAAAGTAGTTTTTGGTTATAATTCTGAATAAAGTTTAATCAAATATTTTTTATAATGAAACTTTTATGTTCATAGTAAACTGATATAAATGAAATTTTAAATAAATTTAATGATACCACCAATTTGTAATTATTTGAAGCAATATTAATTCTTCACATACTATCTAAAAGATTTTCTAATAGGAATAAAATGACAAAAATATTTCTGAAAAATTGTAAGATTATTCTACATAAATTTTAATTTATTATTTAAAATTAGAATGTATAAAAAAATTAATTATAACAGAACATTATTCAATACTTTGAGCATTATGAAAATTTAATTATATCAGAAAATTATTCAATAATGAGCAAATACTATAAATACACATAAGCATACACAGTAAAAATATTAATAAACTGTTTCAAATTGAAAAATATTTATGTGAAAAAAAAATCAATCAAAAATCTAATTTGTTAAATTTTTAAGGATTTTTTTTTTTTTTTTGAAAACATCCATAAGTCTCACTTGCTCACTTTTAAATTTTTGACAAATTTCATTAAAGGCATAACTTCAAAAAATGAAAGTAATCTGAAAAATAAAATATCAACATAGCAAATAAAAATAAGTAATAAAGAGAAATAAATAATTAAAATAAAAGATTTCATTTCAGTTTTCAGTCTAAAAAATGAATTTAATATAAAAAAAAATGTTTAAGTTAAATTTCATTAAAATATTTGTTCAAATAAAAACATTTTATGAAATGTTAAAAATCATCTTTTGATTTAAAAAAAGTTATTGACAGTAAGCATTTTGTTTGATATTAGTAATTTTTCAATGTCTAATTTTCTATTAAAAAAATAAAAGCTAAATGTATATTTAATAATTTTGCAAAAAAAAAAAAAAAAAAGGAGAAAATCTGATAACAATAAAAATACTTTGAACACTTAGGTAGTTAAAAAAGTCTTGAAAAATAACACAACTTCTAGTATGCTGATTCTGAAATTAAAGAAAGCAGATAATAGATAGGGAGAAGTGATATGTACTTAAATGATAGATCAAGAATTCATTGTATGTATATGCATATTGAATATGAAGTCATATAATATTTTTTAAAGAATTGATGCAACTATTTATATTGAAATGATTTTTATTATTCGATCATAGTGCTTTTTATCAAAAAGATTTTTCTGAAACTTAAATCTCTTTTAATGATCATATAATTTATACACACATATATATATAGATTTAGTGCCTTGTGATAATATTTGAGAACTGATGGTTCCTGGATTCAAGCTATACACACATCTTACATCAGTGCTCAAATATTACGTAAGCTTCTGAATAACAATCACTCAATTATTGTATTTATTAAATTTGATAAAAAAATATGTTTGCTGGAATACAATGTATCCTAAAAATCATTCATTCTTTACAAAGAAAATTTCATTATTTTAGATTAGTTTTAAGTCCTACTTAAATATAAAATATTAATTTTATAAAATGTTTTGTGTTAATTTAAATAGATTGCTTGGTTTCAGAGAAATATCTTATATACAAATAACAATTTTCTTCTTAGGATTCAATCTCGAAATAAATATACAATGATAATATGATAAATGTTTACATTATTTTGTTTAATTTTTAAATACATACAAGTAATAAAAAAATAATGCATCTTTATAAAATATTTAGCCGAAATTAATTATTGATTTATGAAGTTTGATATATAAATATTGAAAAATGTAAATCACATTCAAATTATAAATTGTATGAAATCAAACGTGATATCTAGTTTGAAAAAAAAGATCACTAAAAATGGTCCCATTTATTTTCAATAATTTTGCAATTGATGAAAATATACATATGATAAAATTCAAGTTTTTGTTTTTAAAGTATAATTCAAAAACTGAATACAAAAATAAATCTCGCTTTTATTTTATATGACCTTTCAGTTTAATGACATTATTGTATCAATGAGTCCCCTAAGTAAAAATGATTCCTCACATGAACACCTTCTACTGAATTCCTGGCCCTAATTTTCTGGGTGGATGATAAGACCTAGGGAGCCCTAATGATTCTGAATGGCTGACTTGTCTGGAAGGCATTAATGGATTTTGCTGAGAGAAAAAAATTCTTCCCCTCCTTCCCAACTCTTAATGCTGATAGCCTGCGCAACATCATTAACAAACATTTTCAGGGTGACTTAACTGCCCTTTTTGAATTAATAATAAACCACTTTTCTGACTGCTCACTAAATGTAACTTTTTCTAACCTGAGTCTTTAATTCAAATTTTGTGTTTCTTAAATAGGTTTAAATTTTAGATCACAACAACAATGCTTTATTTCGCGTGCAAATAAATACTTGTAAATAATTGCCGATTAAATTAAATACTTTTTTTCTTTGTTCACTAAAAGCGTGCTAAGAAAAAAAAAATTTATTTTTTCCAAATATGCAGATAATTCGAATGTATATGAGTCTTTTTGTGTGTGCGCGGATAGTACGATCACGCGTATTTTTAAACTGCTTTCTTATTTAATAAATGGATAAGCTACTTGCGTACAGGTATACGTGCGTGTCATTTAAAGTAGTGGCTAAACAATGAGCAACAAATTTCACTTCTTTACGCAGCAAGAATATTGCCACTTAATTAATGTTCTTTTTATTATTTTTAAGTCATGATTTCAAATCATCAATAACACAAGATGATGTATTATTAATTCCCACATCTGATGGTTTTCTGGTAATTCTTTTAACCCAGTCAAAATTATGAAAAGGAGGGGAGGGATTTTCATGACTGCCATATTTATTATTTTAGAAAGTATTAAATTCATTTAAAATTTTACATTTTATCTTAAATGAAGATTCAAAAATAATAGGAACAAAGCTTGAAAAATAATAAATGTATGTGTGTTAAGTTTTCCACTTAAAAACCAGGCAAGGTAACTAAGCAATAAAGTACTACAAACAAGGGATAATATTTAATCACCATCACCAATAGTCTGACAATGTTCGCCACCATCTTACTGCAATTCATTCTAATATTTCAATTTTGAACATATACCAAAAATTTTAATGAGCGTATATGTCATTAAGTTGCAAAAATATATATGCATTTTAAAATAAACTTAAAAATAATACACAAATCAGCAAATATTTGTAAATAAATTTAATGCAAGCATCAGGTTTCTTCTCTTGTATCATTCTAAGGGTGTGCTCTGCGGATTTTGGTGTAGTGATAGAATGGCACTCTCTGGAGCTCAAGGTCCATAGACTGTAGCTCGGCCCTATTATTTCCAATTCTTGAATTTTTTACAAATTACCAAAATTCATATAAATTGCCAAACAATAAACCATTTAACTATTATTCTAAATTATTATATATATATATTTAAAATGTAGCAATAATTACTAAATCTAATTAAAACATTATAAATGATGTCAAGCGTTGTTAGCCGCGAGGTCATCGCAATCGCCTTGCCAGAAAGTAGTTGGTTGCAGACGGGTATTTTCCTGAAGATTTGTAATAATAGTATTTTAGTTATATATTGGACTATTTCCATCATTTAATATATATATTGTATTGAAGGTCTTTAGAAAAAAATTAACTTTATTAAAATATTCCAAAATAGCAATAACACAAATACTAATCAGTATGCTTAACAGTTGAATGTATTTGGAATATTTAAATAAAGTTAATTTTTTCTAAAGACATTCAATTCTTATATTAGGTGGTGGAAATATTCCAATATATAAATATAATTATAAATGTTAATAAATTTTATAAAACATTAGCATGAAAAAAATAAATTGTTACATTTTAATTTACAAGTGTCACAATCCACTTTGACATTATCCATTCTAGATAAATACAGGAATGATTATCACTAATCATTAACTAAAGATTATTTCTAGCCCAGATATAAACTTTAAACTCAGTTAAAGATTAATATATTTGATTTTTTAATTAGACATACACACGCATGGAGTACCACCAAACCTTCTTTTTAAATAATATAAATAAAGATATAACAAAAAACAAATGACCTCTAAATTGCATTTCAAAATATAACAATTTATATCTGATAAATATTGTACATATAACGAAGATATGACCTGGGCCAATTGATAAGTGCTGGTTCAGCACAAAGTGCATCTTGGATCATTTGTCTTTTATTGCATCTCTATTTTATATGATTTGAAAAGAATGGGTGGTAGTGTGGACGTTATGAAAGAAAAAAAATCCTCAATTAATTGCCATCTTTTTATTCCTATATAAAAAAGCTGTATTAATTTTAGGGTTATTTATGTATCATCTATTATAAGTATTGAATGTCTTTAGAAAAATGTAACTTTCTTTAAATTTTCCAATTACATTCAATTGTTAGTAACAGAACACAGGTTAATATATGCATAATGTTTTGAGTAGTATTATTCTCTTCTCTTCTTCAGATGTTGCAGGCCTGATCAGTGTCATAACTTGCATGGGAATCAAGCCTGGATCCTTAGTCTTGAATATTGAATTTTAAGATAATGCTCTAATCAACTGGGTCATCCTGCCAAAGGCAACAAACAGTCAATAGAAATTTCATATATTTATCTATGAGGTACTCCTGATTTCTCCACTTTTTACTAATAGCAATTTTCCTTTTCATTATGTATAGTCATACTCGGTTGACTTATGAAGTTATTCACAATTGTCAAGTGAGTAGTTTTTTAGAATTTTTCTTCTTTATATATTTCCTCTATATTCAATATTTTAATATTTTACCAATTGAACAATGTGTTCATTGGTATATAAATGGTCTGCTATCTTAGACACCTGTTTTGCTCCTGCAATCAGTTTTCAATGAGGCAACTATCTCACTAATATACATTTCATATTCACATGATATTTCATAGATGCAGTTTTTGCTTTTCAGCATTTCAAGTTTAGGGTTTGTAGATGTTAGAATTCCTTGTAGTGTGGTATGGGCGATGGAAATCTGATTGCAGATTTCCCCCAATTTGTCTGCTATTTTTGGGATGTATGGTTACACTACCACACTGACAATTGTTTTTTCTTTTGATGGTTCTTTTTGTTGTCTATTTAAAGGTTTTTTAATGACAGCTAATGAATAAGCACTTTTCATAAGAGTTTGTTCTATATAGATCTATTCTTTTTCCAAGACACTGGTTTCTGGGAAAATTTCTATTGCTCTGTTCCATAGTGATAGTATAACTCCATGATTTATGTTTCTGGTGTATATGTTAAATATTTTCCTATATGGGTTTTCTGTAAACAGTAGTTTCGATTATGCCATGAATGAGTCTTGTCACAAAAACATCTAAGAATGAATTTTTGTTCTGACTCTACTGTAAATTTAATTGAAGGGATATATTGTTGATGTGTTATAGTAATATCAATTTTAATAGAAAATACATTAAAATCCAGTAAATATTAAAATTATATTTAATTTTAGCATTAATATTTGCATTTAATGAAGTGAAGGGGAAAAACAACAAATCAATAAAGTTTACATGTTTTGATCAAGATTTCCATATAATGAAAAAAAAGCTTTAAATAGCCATCTGCAAGTCCAAAGACTTCTCTAAAAGCATGTTATAAAGAACTTGTAAAAGAAAATAAATTAATTATAGGGCTAACTAATGATGGAGGCTTGAAAATATGAGAAATATTTTTATTTTTAAGTGTCATAGCATCGGCCGGGACGCGAACCCGCAACCCGGGCAACTGCCTGCTAGTGCAAGGCAGGCGTGCTGACCTCTTATCTTCTAGCTAAAAATAAGTAAATAATCATTTATTAAATAGTACTGGAAAGTTAACAATGATATGTTTACAATTGAAAAATCATAAGCCTGATTGAAAGCTAAAAAAATTTCACGTTTTAGCAAGACAGACTTAAACATAAATTATAGAAATATTAAATGCTCTAATTATAAGTTCTTTCTAAGATGATGTGCTGGGAAAAATATTGTAAGCATATATATATGTGCAAAAGATATTTATTCAGAATATGGATTTCTTTTTTTTATTACAAAACTTGACTATTAAGAAAATATCTTAAGGGAACATAAATCCTATATTGATATTTAGTCCTTCAATTATGCCACTATAATCATAGATTTGACAATCATTACCTATGTGGTTCAGTAGATATTAAAACTGAGTTGTTCTTGTTATTACATTTACTTTTAATACTAAACTTTCTAGTAGCATATGCAAAGTATGATAAGAAAGTATGTGAATTCATTTTAGAAATATTTAGTTATTTCTATTATTAAAATTGAGTTTAATACCTAAATTTCTAGAAGCATATATGAAGTATGACAAGTCAGTTTTTGAACTACATCCCTCATTGCTGAATGTTACTATGATCACTTTCAAAATACTCCCCTTGCAAAACTATGCATTGAAGGCAAATGTTTAGTTCATCCTTCAAAGCAATATTAGAGCTTGTTTTCTAGAATAGTCATTAGGGCTGTCATCATATTTCCTTTGATGTTCTGAAAGTTATCAAAGTATCTTCCTTTCATTATTTACTTTACTTTTAATTAAAGAGAAAAATTATTGGGGCTAGGCCAGGTGCATAGGGAAAGTTTTCCTATATAGTTAATTGTTTACTCTCTAAAAATTTCCACTCAGACAGTACATGTGAGCTGGTGCATTTTTGCTCACACCTTTCTTGTGACAAGATTTTCAGATAAGATTTTCCCATTTCTCTACTGATGTTTACTTGGTCTGATATGCTCCTCACAATCAAATGATGATTTTAATATACAATTTAACAAATTTTTGCAATGTTTTCATTAGTTCTGCTCATTACTGGTCTCAAGAACACTCTTTAAAAATGGTTTTTCTCTCTCAGAAAAATGTCTAATCCATTTGTATACTGCTGTTTTCTTCATGTCATTATCCCCAAAAACCTGGATTAACATGCCCCTGAAATCACTTACTCTTGCCATGTTTAATAAGAAATTTAATGTTTATTGGTGAAGGCACACAAAAATATCTAACAATAATAATGACTGCCATTGAACAAAATACCATGAAATGTCAACATAAACACAGCTGTGAAACAATAATATAGCAAAGTTAAGAAACCTAATGTAAGTATATAGTGGCAAATTTATGAACTTAATTGACAGGTCTCATAGCTACTTTAAACCATTTAAAAAGTTCATAATGAGCAAGAAAACAGTGAGACTAGATTATTACCAATTGAGTTTAATTTAAAAAATCATTAATCCTAGAAGGATTATGGTATAAAAATTATTTAATTTTTAATGAGGCATTTACTTATATATCGCTATGTTATAAATTGTAATAAACTAAAGATTAGCCTTTCAAGCTAACATACATGCGCTTTTTACGAATGTTAATAATAATAAATGAATACTTTCATTTCGAACACAAGATAATTTTTAATGTAAAATATAATTAATAAACTATTTTAACATTTGTTATTAATATTTAAATATTTTTATTACATGCTTAATAAATAATAATGATGACAATGACTAACTAAATGCATTTTTAAATATTTTCTTGCTTTCTAAAAACTTTTGAGCCACAGTATCAATTTCTTAATCATAATGAAAAGCTATCACTGATAGTGGTGATCAAATATTTACATTGTTTGATAAAACAATTTTCTTTGTCAAGAGACTTTGGAATCATAATATCTGCTTTCCAATAATGCATTAACATATATCCTCTAAATGATGTCTATATTACTAATCCATATGTATATTTTCCACATGTATTGGGTAATCTGGAGAGGAAAGAGCAGAAGAACTGCATAATTTTGCATACAGTAGTAACTTTACATTTGTAGATTTGTCTATGGTTTCACAAAGCAGTGAATTTAAAAAGTTTATGTGCACACTCATTTTTTATTATTTTGAATCTTTTCAGCCAGTAGTTTCATAAATTTGCAGATTCACCATGCTTTTCATCAATCATCCAATTTTATGTTTCTTGATTTATTAATATTTTTTTTCTAAATTGCATTATTTTTTCTAATTAATTGTGTTGATGTTTCACAAGTACAGTTTAAAAATTAGATTATATTTTAGATGTGTGAATATATATATATATTATAATGGTACAGAGAAATAGGGGTGGACCTGGGGTGATGGAAAAATCATATCAGTCCCAGTCAGTGAATCAAATCCAAATATACAATGAACAAATATATAATAAATATAAGCATAAGAGATCAGCAAAAATAAAACTAACTGTAAGTTTACCAACATTACAAAGAATAATAATAATCATTCATCATCAAGAATAATCAAAAAAATAAAATCAGGAAAGTTGCCCACTATAGACCAGGCTAATTATTTAAGAGATTATATAAACAATAATGTGAATGCACAAACTTAATTGCTAATCCATCAGAATATAACAATTAAAGAAATAATGCTTAGATACAGAAATATGCTGACCATTATAAACGCTTTCTGGTCATTTAGTACCATTAATGTACTGGCCAACAATAAACTTAATTTCAAAAAATAAAAATTAAATAAAATGTAGTGCATGGACTTTAAAGTTCTATCTCTTTGTGCCAATCTGCATTAGAGAAGTAATGAAATCATCATCAATTGGACATCCATAACACTAAATATAAACCCTGATCTATATAACTGACCATTATGAGCAAATCCAGCTTAGTGAGCAAACACTCTATAACTATTACTGTGAACATGAGATATTATTATCATATGATATTTTAAACCTAGCCTAAGATTAAATAAATTCACTGGAATAACAAATAAATATATATTAATTAATTAGAGACATTAATAATAAAATGAAATTAAAGTCTGCTAAGTATGCTTTAAGTTCAGCATTCTGATTTTTATTGGAATAATGCAAAAAAATATATGCAATTACATTTTAATTTACATATATCTTAATAGATTTACATAAAACACACCTATATATAAGCACTTAAATGTGTTGTATAATAGTTTAAAATTAACAAATTTGAATTGTTATAAACCAATAATAAAATTTCATTTTTATAATACATAATTAATTTTAACATGTGTTTGATGTTTGATTTTAATACATATGTGTCTAGATAACATGCATCTGTATAACACACAAATGTGCTATAACATATTAGAATTGTTATAAAGAATCAATTCATTTTAATAATAATAAATGATTAATTTTACCAGATATGTATGTACACATGAAAATGCATGTACACCCTAATGTTTATATCCTAGGATATTTCATTTGTCAAAAAATAATAAATTTATTAAACAATATTATATATTCACAAAACATAATTAATTCTATGTTAAAAATATACTTAAAACCAATGCAGTCATACATGCATATTATTATTAGCCCCCTAAAAATCAAAGTTATTAACTAACCCATTACATTATTTCTAATGGTAATTTGTTTTTTCTTTTTTAAAAAAAAACCAGTAGATTCTGTTTGGAAAATTCATTTAAAATTCAGGCTTTTGTTTCTTCATTTACAATAAGAAAGATTTCTGAGTTTATTTTTATAAATTTCAAAATAAAACTTTTATGAATCAATCCTCTCTTTTGAGATATATAATTTAAGTCAAAACTTGTTTACTTTTAAACTTGTAAATTAGAAAATTTAGCTGAGAAGGTAATAATTTAAAATAATATTTTAACAAATTATTTTTCTATTCACCAACTAATATCTGTTCATGAAGTATATCTCCTGCATGCATACTATATAATATATATATGGTTATAATAACCCCATTTGTGCTTCCTTTCATATTAGGTAAAATTGTGTATATATAAACTATAGCACAATTTTTTTTTTCAGTAAGGTGGCTATTTACTGGAATATCTTGATAAGCTGGTTCATTTTAAAATAGTAGACTGGCTTATTGACATCATCAGGAAAGATATAAATCCAGTAACTATTGCATTCAGTCACTATTGTTTGATAGACTTCAGGCATGCCATCTAATACACACACACACATATATATATATATATATGATATGAAACAAAAAAGCTGGGATTTGTCTCCATGTTAATTCTAACTATTATTGTGACATTAGCAGCAGCTGGATACACTGTCTCTTGCCTTCAGTTATAATTTCATAATAATAATGTAAACTAATATTTTTTCTAATCTTTTTATAGTCAGGGAATTAAAAAAAACAGTAATGAAAAGTAAGTTTTCTTTATCTTGATTAAAAAAAGTTAATGATTCTTTTCAGTCCACTTTAATTCTTTCAAAAACAATTTTTTAGGATTTTATAAAAATATTTAATTAAAAAAATCTTAATCTAATTAAAAATAGAGTGGAACTTTACAATTACCAGTATATCTATTATAACATAAAAACAAACTTGTTTTCGGTTTCAAAATCAGAATTAATAAAAATTTAAATTGATCTTTTTGAAATGCTTGATTTAAAATAATTTATAAGTATGAAAATTATAATTTAACCCATAACTGTTATTCCAGTGTAATATAGAAAATATCTACAAAGAATTTTGTGTTTATTTCTACTTTTCCTTTCAACTTTATATATATATATATATATGCACACACACTACTATATTGATATATTCCATGAGACACCTATCCAGCTCAATACATAGACTAAACACATACACACATAAAAGATTTGTTATTTTCCATGGTGTCAAGGTTTTAAAGAGAAGGCTTGGAACTAAATGTAATAGATACATGAGAACTACAACATATATATTTATAAAATTGCTACTAAATTTGTGTATTCTATTGCCTATACTACAATTTTTATTTAATTTATCAGTAAAATCTGGTATTTTTCCAGATTTATTGAAGAGATCAATCATCTTGCCTATCTTTGAGAATGATGATAACATGGAAATGGATAACTATAGATGTATATTTTTGTTATCTACTTTATCTAAAAAAATTGAAGTCTGTATTAAGAATAAAATTATTAAATTTATTTCTAAATATAAACTTTTCACTATAAATTAATTTGGGTTTTTACAGAATTAATTTAATACTTTGGCTTTATCAAAACAATTACATTTATTACAGATTCACTGGAACATGGTTAGAAAACAACAGGTGTTTATCTCAATTTATATAAAGCTTTTGATTTTGTTTCAAAAGAAAAACTTATTAAAGAACTTTATGATATGGGTATTAAAGGCTGCATGAATGATTGGTTGGCATCTTTTTTACATCAAAAACAATATTTTAGATCCACTACTTTTCATTAGTTACATTAATTATTTGATGAATCTTCCTTTTCATGTTTTGCACATGACACAACGAACTACTTCAAAAATTAATAAATGAAGAATCAAACATAATTAATCATTGCTTTTTCTATAATAATTTAATTATCAATTATAATAAATCTTTATATATTATTTACAATTACAAAAAAATCTAATTTTCAAGATATTTCTGATGAAATGTCAAACAATAAACTACTTAAATTTTTTTGGGATTACTGCTGGATTCAAGTTTTAGGTGAGACAAATATATAATTTATTTATGAAAAAGTTTAAGACATTTAAATTTTCTTTTACATATATATAAAATTAGAAACATATTACCATAGAAGATCATTAAACATTATTATAATCAAATTTTTCTTCCAAATTAACTTATGGAATATCTCTTGTAGAAGAGATACAGTTTCATATTATTTAAAGTCTTTAAAGACCCTACATATTTTTTTTTAAGGATTATTTTTAGGCAAATCATTGGAATATCATCTCGACTCTATATATCAAGAATTTTATCAGTCAAAAATTATTTATAGTCAATATTTTATGAATGAAGTTAAAATTAGAGATTAAATACACATTATAATAAAACAAAGAAGTTAATTATGATATATTGGTGCAATATATTTCTATATTTTAATTCAGTATTATCCTGAAAATATGTACAAAATTTCATTAAATAGATTCAAGCAGAAATTAATTTTATAGTTTAACTTCAACTAATAACTGGGATAAATTTAATATTTAATTATCATTGTCTTTATTTCAATTGTATTTTTTTTTTGTTTCTAATGTAAAAAAGTATGTAAAATTATATCGTTAGATTAAGTTTCATTTTAAATTAAATGATTAATAAACAGTAAGATCAAATTAATCTTGTTATATTCAGGAACATTATATAAATATAATTAATTGATATGACTAAGACTGTACATAAAGTTTATTATACTTATAATTATTAATCTCAATATTTTTTTATACATGTTTATTAATATATATATATTTAATTTACACAAATTAGTGAAACTTTAAAATATTTGTCTATTTCACATACATCATTACAACACCTTCTATTTATTGATTATTTTAAAATGCAATTTATTACATCATCTTTATAATATTTGTAATTCTATAAAACTTCATATATATAAATCTTCATAAAATAAAAGTTTCTAGTGTCTACAATTTTTTCTCTCTCTCTCTCTCTCTCTTATGTCATAGCATCGGCCGGGACGCGAACCCACAACCGTCTGCAACCAACTACTTGCTTGCAAGGTCGCATACTTTTATCAAGACTAAATAAAATGACAGGAAGATTAAAAATACTTACTTAGTATAGTAAGCATATAAAATTTAAAAAATAACTATTTGACTAAATTTTGAAAATAAATGTTTATTTACAAGTGTAGAATATATAATAATTATTGACATTTACAGAGTTATAATTATTAATAGCCCATAAATAAAAAATGTAATATGAGAAAATTGTTAAAAATTATATAATCTAATTTGAAATGAGAAAACAATATATACTAAGAGTCAATCATCATCATAATCCAGCAATGTCCTCATTGTATTTAGAATAATTACAAATAAACAAATAGGATTTCAATAAGTAGTAGAGAGTGAGAAAATTTATTATTGGTAATAATTATTAAACAATATATGGTTTTCATAGGAAAACGTAAAAAAATTATAATTTAACACTACAGTTACAAATATATATATATATATCGTGTAGGCATAAATGGTGCCATACACTATAAGCAGT
This sequence comes from Epiperipatus broadwayi, assembly GCA_028023455.1. Classification (NCBI taxonomy): domain Eukaryota; kingdom Metazoa; phylum Onychophora; class Udeonychophora; order Euonychophora; family Peripatidae; genus Epiperipatus; species Epiperipatus broadwayi. The sequence goes on along the minus strand of JAQFVV010006961.1, from coordinate 47,848 downwards.
CAAAGACAGTTAATGCTTTCAAAATCGAAAGATGAGAAAAAGATTATGAAACAATAATATACTTGTTTTAATGTTTTATTTCAAACCGTATTAGATTTTAAGTTGCTCACTGTAGAACTAAGGTATTCAACAATTCTAAATTAACAGTAGATTATTTGTTGCAACATTTGTCTGTGTAATATTCTCATTCTTATCAAACTATAATGCATATTCCCCATTGAGATTTCAATTATAATTTTGTCAAATATTGCAAGTACTTTATGGGGATGATGATTAACATTAGAAACATTATAAGACCCATGATTCATTTTCAATTTGATATTATCAGAATTAAAAAGTTTTACTTCAAGCATTATCATCTATACAAAACATTTACATGGATGACATTCATAAATATACCTATACCCAGCTTAGCATGAGACCTTTATGTAAGGATTCATCATAGCAATTACAATCATTTTTGACTTACAATTGATTATTCATTATAACAATCATATAAAAAAACTAATTTTTTGATAGCCATTATGATAGTGGCAGACATCTTGTAAGATTGATGACATCATAGGTTAGTAACTTTATGTTATCCAAAAGAAAAATGATAACATTCATGGTAAAAATGTACAATACATAATTTATTCATTATACATAGTACACATACAAAATTATATAATTAATGTACAATACTCTAATTTTCATCCAATATTCTTGTTAGATAAACCATGCATTAATAAATGACATATTTAAAGTAAAGTTAAAAGCTTACAAAAGTAAAAAAAACAAAAACAAAAGTAATTAATTTAGTATAATAAATAATCAAAAGTGTATTTTGATGTTGTACAACAACCAAATATATTAATATTATATATTTAAAAGCTGTAGTTTCACTCACTTTTATAAATTAAAATTTCTTTCTAATGATATTTTGCTTGCAACAAAAATTGAAAATATCATACAGTAATAGTAAAATATTATTAGGGTAAACGTAAATTATTTTGAGAAAAAGAAATTATTCCTATGTTACATAATCAAAGTCATTACAAATAAGTGCAAAATATCATTTACTGTACAGTATTTTCTTAATTTTAAATCATAATATCATACTCTGTTTTAAAGATATTCAAGCCAAAGGAGACTTTATTGAAAATGTAAAAAAGATACAGTTCTGAAAAAAGAAATACAAATTTCATTCAAAATAGAACTAAAAATAAATTTTGATCATATATTATACTATTAATAATTAATTTTAAATTCGCTGAAATATTCAGTTACTAAATCTAAGTTAAAAAATAATATTTACTTTCTCATAATTTTTTTCAGACATATGCAAGACAATGGTGACATCAGAGTAGACTTAAAAAATTGTAGTATTGAAAAAAAAATACTAATTTCATTCAGAATAAAACTAAAAATAAATTTTGGTTGAGTATTATTAATAATTAATTTTAAATTGTGTACTGTTATGTGCTATCTAAAATATTCCGTCAAGTAATTTTAAATTAAAACCATTATGAATACTAATTTCAGACAAATCATATCAGTTTATTATTGTAAATATCAGTCAAATCTAAATGCTTATTATCATGAATATATTTTCAATAAAAAAGAAAGGCAGATAATTTCATCATTATGCATTTAATAATAAATTTTATATGATGAAAATGCAATACAAATAAATTGAAGAAGTTTCATGCTTTTAATTTTTATTTAAATGACTAGTATTTCTGCCATTACAACATATTACATTGTTTGAAAAATAGTGACATCATTTCAAAAATATAATTACTGCACAAAATAAAGTGTTATATCTCATGCCAGAATTTTTATTTTTTTCAAAGTTAAGTGAATAATTAAGATGTGGTAATAAGCAGTTTAATAAATTGGTTACCCTTCCATTGTTTATAAATAACAAGTCTTTATAGTCACAACAATATAGTTAATGAGATATTACTAACATTGCTATTTTAATTCCAAATATTTTCACATAAATAACATAGGATTCTGTATTTTAAAAAAGTGCGATTTCATTATGGATTTTTTTCCAGCACAATAATTAGCAATTCTGTGAAAGAACACAAAAAAATATCAACAACAAGCTTACTCTTTTTTCCTCGATCCTTTTTTTTTTTTACATTTGGAAAGTGAAACCAAATATTTTTTTTCTAACAATATATATAAATTTAAGTTTGCAGCTATATACATTTTAATTACAATCATAGCATCAACTAATACTACCCCACACTACAACACTTCTTCAACTCAAGAATCAAAATATCATCACAATCTTCAAGATGTAGTAATTTCAACAACTTGGATAAAAATGTCAATAAGAAATTGATGGTGTAAACTGTGAAGAGTTTTTGCAAGCACACATGAAAAAATTAATTACAGAGAAATTAATGCAACTGGATAAAGAAAATGAAGACAATGAAGAAAAGAATATCAACAAGGCTGTACAGAAGCCATGAAGAGCATTATCAAAAAGTTTGACTTGACTTAAAACATTTCATCAAATCTAAAAATGCCATAATTCAATGAATGAAACCTTATAATACACATGTTGAATAAAAAGAAAATCAAAGAAGCAGCCAATCATTAATTCTTACTTTTTCACTAGAGATCCTCAGCCATCATTTCCAAAAAAAAGAAAAAAACACTCAAGATCATCAAAAAATTTAACAGACAATGATAAACTATTACAATGAGCCACTGCTGATTTGGATAACTGAATGCTGAATGGATGGATTATAAGAAAAAACAACTTTAAGCTAAGATTTTTTTGTTTTGTACATAAATTTAAATTGTTTTATCTTACGTACATACTTTAAGTATGTACATGCATAATACACAATAGTTTAGTTTATATGTGAATATATTGTGCATTAGGGTTTTTTAAAATTACTATATATACTAGATCAAGTTGTTTGTTAAATATTTATGGTACAACTTTTATCCACAGGAATGAGGTAACTTTTTACCCATAAAAAATCATTATAATCCCTTGCTTTTTATATAATCTTCTTGCTTTGTTTTGGGGAACCAATTGTCCTCGTTAAGCGAGGTAAGATATATATATGTTTCTTGCACTGCTTCAACATGGAAAATTTACATTTTAAAACAGTGATTCATTTTTTAAGATTATTATTCTATATTGATAAATTAAGAGTATTTTTACTTTCAAAAACAAATTTATTTAGATCAAAAAAATACAGACTGAAAAGCATAAAACAAGCAAAAGGTTATAAGATAGCATGTAAAACAAAAAGGAAAAAGGTTCATATTTCATTTGTGATTTGATTGATGTTTCAAAAATAAATCATAGAAGCATGATTTCTCTAAAGTTCATTCTCTCTGTCCCCTCAGTTCTAACATCTATTTATGGTAAATACAGCAGGGAAGATTAAAATGAGGTGCTATTAATAAGTAATATTAGTGTCCATCTTTCAGTTTCATGAAGTGATGTAAGGTATATTTTGTTGGTTCTAATTGGCATTGTATCCAGGTTATATAATCTATATTTTAGCTTATTTTCTAGATTTAGTGTATTGCTGATTGAGTGGTTTAAGGTTATGATGTGTTTAGACGTGTTGATATGTACATTTTCGCATTAGTAAGAAAGATCATGTTTATTATTGGTTGGCCTTTCCCCTTTTTGGGGACATTTTAATCAACCGCGACCCGACAAATGGTGATGGCGAAGTTGCGGAAGAGCTTTATCCGAATGCAATGGATTCCCAGGTTTGGCAAGCTGTGATGGGATAAAAAGTGCGCAAATCCCAATCCATTTCTTTGTCTAGGATCTGTCAAAACGCTGTGGATATATTATTCAGGATCCACAACTTTCCAAGCAAAGGCAAAGATGGCTGTTGCTTATTTAAATATTTTTTTCATAATATTAATAGTATAGTAAGGAAAAGATTCAAGATTACCAACAGATATATAGCTAAAGTTTTCAATTAGAATTTTATCCAGAAAAGTAGTCTTTCAAAAATTTAAATCATTACCGTCCCAAGTAGTTTTTATGTTGAGTAAGTAAAATTCAAAATCATAAATGGACAATAAATAATCACACTCGTTTTGTCATTCTTATCCCTGAACGAAAATATATATATATGGATGGATGTATAGTGTGAGCACATGCTTATTTTGATAATTCTGTTTACGAGCTTTTCATTGATTTTTATGGCTTAATAAAAATAAACATTTCTTTAAAATAAATAAATCTTTTCATATATGTTTTTTTTTAGAAAAAATATTTATTTGATCTTTTCTGAATCCGTTCATCTGTTAATGTTTTTTTTTTTAATATCATTTATGCATTTGATTTGTGACTCAATGACAATAATTTTGAATTCAGAAAATATATTTTAAAAATAATAAATGAAAATTATTATTCATGAACAAAAATATAAAATTACATCATATATATGTATAGTAGCAGTAAATTAAAAACGAAACGGAGATGAATTATAGTACAGAAATATGTACAAGGATTTACAATATCCCCTCTCCTTCCAATACATAAATATATAATTCATTTGTTAACTAACAGTAAAAATTAACATTTGTGATATTTGTTACTAGCTATTATTTAATCGTTGATACTAAAATAAAATTCCTCAAGATCATACTATTCTGAATGAAAACTTTTCAAAAATAATTTTATACTTAGTTATTATTAACAAAAGATGTTATCAATTTGTATTTATTTGCGATATAATGTTCAAAAATATGTAGTATTTTTCATTTTTATTTTGCTTAATATTACAATAAAATATAGTAAAAATGATTTCCAGTATGATTTAACATATACAGCTGTTGCATTTAACTATTTGGTTTGTTGATTATATTGTATTGCACATGTCACATTTTGCTACTCAAAAATATCAATACACCGCAAATGCAACACATAAAATTCTCATATAAAATTCAGTATTCAATCCTAAATAATAAATACTTTTATGTCTCATGTGGATTAGTGCTGTGATAAAAAATGTCTTAAAAAGCAAAAGTTCTTGCATTGTTATTCGGGTGAATAAAACGAAAACAAAACTCAGTTTGAGCTAAATGACTGTAATTGTTATGCTAAACCTCTCATCTTTTGTTAAATATCACATGATCTTCTAATCAGCTTATAATGTGATTACATTAATACTTTTATATCTCAAAAGAGATATTTGATTATTTAATAATTTTCTCAACCACCTTTCTACCTAACCAAAAAGAGAATTATATGATTAACATATGAAATAGCAAGTCAGAACAAATATACTAAATTTCATCTTATAGAAAATGTTATCAATTACAAATTTTGTATTAAAAAAGTCATGATTCTTATACATAATGCTTTTCAATAATAATTTATCCAATTCTAGCAATGCCATCTATTGAGCTAGAATAATCAATAGATGCCTAGGTGTAATTTTTTCAAAGCTCTACTCCATTACTGTCCTATACATATCAGACTACTTTGTAGCTTTAGGCTTATGTTAGAGAAAAAGTGGCTGCTGGATAAAAAGTGCATTAGATTCAAAATATCCAGATGAGCTATATTCAGATTCAAAATTCCTCATTATTGAAGACTTTGAGCCAAAATTTTTTATGAAGATATATATAGGACAACATTGTATAGAAATTTAATATACCTTACATCTAGCAAATACTTACAATAAGTAGAAGAACTAGAATGAAACAAACAGCTCTTAAAATATATTTTTTGCACTAAAAGTAATAAATCTGGAAAATAAATCAATGAAGAAACTCTGGGAAGAGGGGGGGGGTTCCAGTGTTTCATTCAGTGTGTATAATAAGATATCACTTGTATTTCAGGACTTGTCAAAGTTTAACTGATACATCCGCATATAGTAAAAACTGTTTAAAAGAGGACAGAGATATAAGTGAATGAGTAGATAATTATTTATTTTTGACAGCATAGATCTTCAAATGATAAACACTGCAAGGTGTTAGATTTATTGTGAAGTATAAATTTCTATCTTCTATTCTGAATTCTAGTGGTATGATACTCTGATTTACACCATGGTAATTGAGCTTACTGTATCAGTGAGTACATTTGAATACTAGATTCAGAAAATTGATAGTTGCTTTTATTACTCTGTTAATAATTCGTCAATACTAATAAATAAGTGAATTTTCCCTCATGGAGACTTTAATGACTATATTGTTAAACATAATAAACTGCAGTCCAAAGGAGTAAATATAATGGAATTAGTTGTTCTGTCAAATCAAATGATCTGTGGTTGATCCTTTTGCATCAAGAACATAAACTATTAAAAAACACTTTGTTTTAATAACAAAAATTGCTTTCAAAAAATTGAGTGCAGTAATCTTCTAAAATAGCATCTTATAAGATCATCTGGCTTGGAATGAAAATAAAAGTGAATACTATTTAACCATTTGTAGTTGTAGATTATAGATATTTCAAGATACAATAAAAACAAGTCATACACTAAATATGTTAGCAATTTTTTTTTTTTTTAAGAAGCAGTTACTCGTGATACTTTCACAGTTCTTAACTAGTCAAACTGGGATGTTAAAACATGGCACATTATTAAGGCATATAAATATCTTAAATAGATGTTGTGAATATGGGTAAATCTGTTATTACATTCAGTAAAAAAATGTTTATTTGACATTGACTGCATTAACAGTGATTTGATAAAAAATAAAAGAGAAGTCAGTCTCTGCTTAATATATAATAAAATAAATGCAGACTTTTTAAAGTAATGTAGGAATTTAAAGCTAGAAGTTCAAAATTCTCAAGAAATTTACAAATGTTAGATGGATTACAACTACAAAAAGATAAATCAATAACTCAACTGATAGTATTAAAAGTATCACAAATATCAAAAAGATGCAATCTTATATCAAATCACTGAATGACACTTTTATATGAGAATAGTGATATTTTGAATAGGTGCAGATGGTGCTTGATCATCATTTGAATAATAATAAAAAAACCAGTTGAGTGCTTTGAATTATATATTCATCCTAATAATTACTTTACACTGACAAATACAGATACATCCAATTTGATGAAGTTAAATTAATTATTTATAATCTTAAAAAAAATAAGGATATATGCTATGATGGGGTGTCTGGAAAACTTTTAAAATGTAGTGAAGATAGATAACTTAGTATATTCAAATTTTTGCCAAATGAGTTTTAAGATATAGTGGAGCTGTGAACTATGTGATATCCAACTAAGAGACTTCAATTATACACTATCCTAAAACAAATATAAATAAACAAAAAATATAAACAAATAAATAATAAAAATAATAGCCTTTGTGAACATATTAAAATTTACAAATCTTGTTGCAGTGACAGCCATTTTTTTCTTCATTAATCATTTCAAACTCTGCATTTTCTGATGTTTTTCTTTGTCTCACACATCAACATAAAATATATAATAAAATGATTATTACTTATCTGAAAATAATAAATTTGACTTCATTTGGTATTTTTGTTTACTACTGAAATAAATCTTAAATGTTCACATTTTGTTTCTGTAAATATTAAAAAAATGAGATTATAAACAAAACAAAGAATTTAGATGTCATCGTTTCTAGAAAGATTTTCAGTTTATAAAATCAATGAAGTATTTTTTAATTCTTATTATTTTTAAACATCTAAATTGATAATTATTTATTTCTCTTATATCTAACAAATTATGCTTTAAAAGTTTAAGATTTTTGAATATTTATTGCAAAATTGCAATAGTTTCATACTCATAAATATAGACTGCTGGCATAGAAACTAAGCTTGTAAATGCCTTCAGGCCATGCTTAGATTCGCTGCTAATATAACATTACATTTTTGAAAATAAAGTATTTCAAGTCAAAATAAGTTATTAATAATTTATATTTCTTGATATCTAATAAATATAGTGTAAATTATTTTTAAAAAATATATAAAACTGACTGTAATATATTCGCAAATAAACAAGTTTTTGATCATTGAAACTATTTACTTTAAACAATGTCGTAAAATGCCGAATGTTTTACAGCCTTGGCAACAGACAATGGCTGAACATGTCAGGGTAAGGCTTATGTCTATTGTAAGAGTAAAAATTTTGAATTTCCCACCTTCTACCACAAATTTTTCAGTGAAAATTTATTATAATAAAATATACCACATTACAAGCATTTTAACATATAATACTAACAAAAAAAAATTCACCAGGGGTGAATTGGTCAAAAATTGAATTTCTATCATCCTGCTAAATTGAAAGGTTAAATATCACTTTCTCAAATGTGAATTTTGTTTTCTTCATCATTTAAATACTGTACCTGTTCAGTACAGTAGCATTATAAAAACATGTGTACTGATATTTTTTTTAGCATTTTTTCTTCAAAAAGTTTTATTCCATACAATATATTTTTAATAAAATGCTGCATATTTTTTAGAATTATGAGTAATAATTAAAAAAAAACAATGCAAAGTATTTTCGTTAAAAAAGAAAATGAAAATTGTTTGATTTAATAGAAAAAAGAAGTCATATTCAAAAGTGGTCGATATGTATAAAAAAAGAAAAGAATCTACTATTAGAGGAATAACAAAGAGAGAGAGAAGAAGATTTATGCTATTGTTGCTAGTGTTCCTAAAACAGCCAAAGTCATTAGCAAAGTAAGAAACAATTTTGGGTCAAAACTATGGATAAACAACATGAATCATAAGAATATTACAGTTGATGGACTTGTATTGTGTCAGAAGGCATCAAGTCTTTACCAAGAATTTAATTAAGAATTTGGAACACATAATGCCAAATGATTCATTGCAAGTAAAGGTTGGCTGCATATTTCTAAAGAATACAATTACAGAAAATAATTCCATGATGGATTACAGCATTACTGTTGCACAGAAAATCATCAAAATATTACAATCATTGCAAGATGAATTTGATTATTTAAGAAAGAAAAGAAAACAACTTCCCATTACAATATTTTTAAAAAAAATATCAAACAAAATAATGCTCCTTCAACTTCTTGATTCTGATACATCAATAGCCTAAGAAGATTAATAATCCAAAATTTCCATTGTCCATTTTATAAAAAAAATAATAAAGAAGTACATTTTATTATTATTTTTAATGAATATATTAAACACATACAGACACATTTCTGCAAATATACATGCATATGTGCTTTCTCTATTATCAAAAACTACATATTGTCTGTACTTTTAATTTATACATGCACACTATGCATATATGCATGCTAAAATATACTGTATTGTATATTTACAGTATAGTAAATAATATGCATTTTACTATAATAGTTGTTTATCAATAAAAAGTTAGCTATTATAAATGATTTTTATTGTACATGGGGAGAGATGGGAACAAAATATAGCATAGTTCTAGGCCTTAACGTATTTCTATTATTTGACTTTATTAAAAAGAAAAATAAAAAAGAAGAAAGTAATTATTATAGAATATCATTCTTACTCATTATAACAAACCAAATAGCTTAGTTCCAATTATAAATAAGTGATTAAAGAAATCGATTATCACTTTAGAGAATCAAAAACCATGTTACTGAGAAAAATAAACACAAGAAGTATCATGAGCAAAAATTTGATTTAAACATTGTCAATTTGGATAAAGCATTTGAGCCACTTTGTTGAGCTTTACTATCATACTTGAAAGTAATCGATTGTTTATGAAAATTTATCAATTTTAGAAAATTTCCACATGATTGGATGAAAGAAAATATTCTTAATGTGGAAAATTCTGAGAAATTTAAAGTGAATACTAGAGTTTTTCATTTTCATGCAAGTAATCTTTAAACAACCTATATGTAATATCACGATGTGATGTAGATTTGATTAAGACTATAGGAGTGCAGAGAATTTTCTATGGAGAGAATATAATACAGAAAGTCATAAATGGAAAACATACATCAGTTAAAAATAATTTTTGAAAAGAAAGTTAAATAAAATTATTACCAATTCAATTCAAAAATTAAATTGTTTGGCCAAATTTTATAAGTATTGTAAAATTTTGTAGTAAGAAAAATAGCAATTGTTTAAAAAGGCATATATTTTGCTTATGAATTAGTGATCCTAGTTTATTTAGTATTATGTTATCTTGCCCAGAATTTTGACATCACTTAAAATTAAAATATTACAAGCAAAATGTTTAAATTTGACAGCATTGTCCAGTCATTAAAGGTACTTTATTATACAAGTTAGATTAGAAAAGTTATTAATTAATAAATAAATAAATAATATTTATAACAACATAATTTCTCACTATCTCTATTCCACTTACTGTAAGCTATAGTAATCAATAATAGATGCCACACATTTTAAAACTTTTATTTTATGAATATATAATGCTTCTAGAATTTACATGATAGGACACATGGAATACTTCATATAGATAATGTTATTCCTGTTTTATTTCTAATAATAATTCCTTTACTTGTAAGCACGGTTTTAATTTAAAAAATGCTATAAAATAAATATTTCATAGTTTTCATTTATGCTAAAACCCATTTATTGAAAATTATATATTCAAAAACATGCCTCAGGGTGCTTAACTAAATAACATATAAAAAGTTAATGAGAGTTCAGGATAAGCCCTCAAAACTGGAGGACTAGGCAAAGTTAAGCTGCTTAAAAAGAAGCAAATTTAACAACTTTGAAATGAAATAAAATGATATATATATATAAAAGTTAAATTAAACTGTAAAGTTTATCGATCAATTTATTAATAAATTATAAGATTTTTAGAAATGTAAAAAAAAAAAATTACAAGTATATTTCTTAAAATTATTATTTTACAATAGATAATAAAATGACTGTGATAATCTTCAACTTCATAAAAATAGTTATTCAAAAAAGAAGTTATTTTCAGTTCATCAAAATAATAAATATATTTTTTAATTTAAATCATATATATATATATTTAACAAAAGGATGATATTTTAAGTTTAAATTAAAAACTAAAGTGTAATTATGTAAAAGAAAAAATCCCAAACTCTCTAAAATACAATATATCCACATCATTCACTATCTTAAAACCCAATGATTCATTTAACCACAGTTTAAAAAAAAACATGATAAAAAAAATTTAATTAAAAATTAGTAAAAAAAGAATAAAATTTTAATTTTTGAGTTGGTCTTACATTTGACTGATTGGGCAATACAAAACATCAGATTGATCATAATCAATTTTCATCATAAAAATAATTATAAAAGGTTAATAACTTTATTTCCAATGCTATTTTAATTTGTATGCATAATTTTTAAAATATTAATAATGAAATTATTTTGCATTTTTCTATTTTCTTTTAAAAATCAATAGTTTTACTGAGATATAAATAATGTATTTAAAATCTTTTTAATATATCTATTTATATTTAGAAATAATAAAATTAAATGTTTTAAATATAATTATGTAGAATTATATGCAATATATAAAGGTGTATATGTTTATACATATATATCAGTGATGAAGCATGCCTTTTTTAGGAAGTAAGCAGACTTCTTTTTTTTATAATGTTTTTATTTCACTTGCCACAACTATTTTTACATAATGGTGCTTAATATATATATATATATATATATATATATATATATATGTGTGTATATATATATATATATATATATATATATATATATATTACACACATCTAGAAAAATCTGAAACTCTCTTATCTGTAAATCAGAGAATATATTATCAATATCTTTTTATCTTCCAAATCCTTTTAACATTCTTAAAAGTTTTAACTGTAAATTAGATCTTAGCATTGTTTGAACTTCTTATAATTAACTGAGAATGTGTTAGTCTAATTCATTCTTTGCGTATATAAAAACAATTCAACTGTTGGTAAAAAAATTGAAAGTGAATTTTTAAATTGAATTTTAATTAAAGCTTTTGAAATTTTTAGTGAATTTTTCTATGGAAGCATTCATTCCATTCAATACATGGATGCTTCATCCCTTATATATATATATTAAAGATTTTAAGACTTCTCATTCGATAATTTAATATACAAAATTAACAAAGCGTATGCCACACTTGAATGAGAAGCTATAAAGATACACAGAAATTATTACACGCTAAGCGCTTTCGAGGCCTTTTGCCTCATATTCATAGCGGTACTGTGAGCTGCAGAACGAAAAAAAAAAAAGCATACGCTTTGTTAATTTTGTATATATATATATATATATATTAAAATGTACACTGTACCCAGCAGTGCTGCAAGAAGTAGGGAAACTAAAGGAGTGAAAGTAAATGGAGATTATTTAAGTCATTTAGATTTTGCAGATGATGTAGTTGTTTTTGCAAATAATGCTTCTGAGCTGCAGGAAATGTTGCAGGAGTTATCAGATGAAAGTAGGAAAGTAGGACTAAAGATAAATATTAAAAAGACTAAAGTAATGTTTAATCGATTTGCTCAAAATATGAAAATAAAGATTGATTATGATGAATTAGAAGAAGTTAAGAGTTACAAATACCTTGGTCAGATTATTAATACAGATGGAAACATAATAGAGGAAAGTAATCATAGAATTAAACTTGGTTGGAGGGCTTTTGGTAGAAATAACTTGATATTAAAAGGAAATATGCCTATGTGTTTGAAAAGAAAGGTTTTTAACAAATGTGTTTTACCAGTTCTTACTTATGGATCTGAGACTTGGACACTTAATAGAAGATCAATACAGAGACTTCAGACCACTCAAAGAAGTATGGAGAGATGTATGTTGGGAGTAACAAGAAGAGATCGAAAACGCAATGTATGGGTAAGAGAACAAACAGGTGTTACTGACCTCATTGAAAAAATTAAAAGATTGAAGTGGAGTTGGGCTGGACATATTGCTAGAAGAGATGATAATAGATGGACAATTGAAATTTTAAACTGGATTCCAAGAGATTGTAAAAGACCCAGAAGGAGACCACATGTAAGATGGATGGATGAAATAAGAAAATGTGTAGGGGTGATGTGGAGAAAAGAAGCTAAAGATCGGAGAAGATGGATTAAACTTGGAGAGACCTTCATCCTGCAGTGGATTGATAATGGTTGATAATGATGATGATGATGACACTGTACACTATTTATTTTATATCAATTATTTTTATTGACATCTTAATGTCTATTAAGAGCAAAATGTATATTAAGCACAGAATGATATACATTTTAAAATGCATATTATATAATGTTCAGTACTATGAAATATTTTTATGTTCCACTAGGCCTAGAATTACATATTATAGATATAGGAGTTTATGTTTTTTAAAATCGGTTATTTTTTCAATATACAACTTTAAAAAAAGAATTTAAAAATAAAAGTATTAAGTGACATCAGCAATATGACTTAATAAGTGAACACTAATATTGTATTTTTTTTTTTTCATATGTCAAATGCATTGACCGAGCAGCTATGCTAACCACTAGGCCACCAACGCTTGACTAATATTGTAATCTTTTGAGTAGTAAGTAGATAGTGATCAATCAAATACGTGAAATTATCAATATTCTACTGCAGTTCATTTAATGATAGTTTTTGAGTAATTCTAGCTTTATCAAAAAAAATAACTTTATATAACATATTTTAAATAGTATAATTTTTTTAAACTATGAATGCTAAGGATTTGATTTAGTACTTAGGAACACCAAGCTCTATGCTTTTGATTGTTCTAATTTTTCATTTGAATTTCAATATATATATATATATATATAAGTATTTTACAGTACATATAATACACCTGTATGCAAATAATCAATACACTATCATTTCCAAAAATCAATTTTGTTTGTTTTGTATATGTCTCTAATATGCAAATGTTTGAAAACGGGTTAGAATTAAAGAATAAAATATTGGCCAAGTGATATCACATGATCATTATTGGTAGTACTTCATCACTGCTTTTCAATCTCTTACCATAATTTATTCTAACACCTCAAATTTAGAGCTACAATAAAACACACAATATACATGCTTTCTGTGGTAGAATAATCACTCCAGAGATTTATTAAGTGTTTGTAATGTATGAATAATTTAATGAAGATAATTAAATTGTACGCATTTTTTTTGCAATAAAAGTATTTCGTTGTAATTTTACTTTTAAAAAAAAAATATCTTCAAGCATTTTGATATTTTTTATTTCAGTCATCATTCATTCCTGAAATGAACCTTTTAAATTATTCAAACCTGTCAATCATTTTAATGTATATTAAAATGTACAACTGTTCTGTAGGACTTGTTCTTTCCCTTACTTACTAATTCTTTTTCTCCCAGTCTAATTGATTGATTGATTGAGAGAAATAATGATAGAAGCAATGATTAGATGAAAGCTTTTAACATGATCTCAATGGCTAAAAAATTTATTCACATCTCAAGACAATGGGCCTACTTTAGGTTTGCTAATTGACTACATCTAACTTGAAATATCAGAAAAACACGTTTCTTTCATTTATTACAATTTTACTTAGCAAGAATTTTAATAAAATATTCTAGTGTCTGACATTAATAAAGAGAAAGAAAAAGTATCCATTCTTACAAAAATATCCTAAATAACATCATACATTAAAAATAAGTGCAACACAATCAATTAAGGCAGAACATTTTAAAATCAAATTATAGTACATATGTTGATATAAATGTGTGAGAATATATAATAATAATTAGAAATCTTTCAGAAGTTAAAAATAAAACTGTTCTTTAAATTTATTAAATTGACTTATATTATATTTGTTACCGTTAAAGAAAGAGACAGAAAAAATTAAAATAAAAACAACAAAATATTTAAATTTTCGTAATGCAGTGATAATAAAAAAGAATAAACTTGCCAAAAAATGAAATATTAACACTAAAAATATTAATGATGTAACTTTGAATCTATCGCAACAATAGTTCAAGAATAAAAACAAAAACATGAATTATACTATATCTGAAAGGATAATGAAAATTCATGACATAATATATATATTAAATAAATAAATACATCCAGTTCAAATTATGTAGGTGGATTATGCTGGATTATAACTTACGATTGGGTTTGCTCTTCATTATATATATATATTTAAAGAATAAATATTAAATATAACATATAAGCAAATATAACTTGGCTTATTTTTATAATTTCATATCATTATATACAATACAATATTATATGTTATATATTATTATATAGGTATAAAACTTTGAAAGTCATGTCAGACGCTACATTATGTAAGTTGTTTCTTTCATGTTTACATTATTTTATAATTCATTCCATTTAAAAGACTATTTTACAAGTAAGCGATTTTAGTATGTAAATATAAATACATACGTGTAAAATCTATGTTAATAGGGAAGAGTACAATTTAAAAATTGATACAAATAATATAACAGAAGATCTAAAAAAAGCCTGATATCATATTTTAAGCACATATTGTGCCCCCCATAAAAATAATTGAATAGTTTCTTGTTTGGGAGATCACATGAAATCTGAGCACCAATTGAGTTGTAGTCCGAGAAACTTGAACCTTAAAATCTGTCCATCAATCACTGCTGTAATCTATTCACTGCCCCCCCCCCCCACTAACACATTATACACACATTAAAAAAAATATATGAAATTATTTTCTGCATAAAATTTTAAACATTAATTCTTTTTAAGCACATGGTCAGCCCATAAATACATATAAAGCTTTAACCTTAATACTATGCGCCTTGAGTGCTTAATTTTACTCCGAGAGTGATCTCTATAAATTTTAACACAAGATTATGACTTTATAAAGATAAGAATGGAAGTCTTATCTTCAACCTACTTTCTAATTATATAGGCAAACCTAAAGCATTTTGATTTGAGTATGATGTTAGAAAGTTCTTCACTAATTAATTCACTACCTCGTTTAGAAATCAACATTCACAAAATCTTTAGATTCACAGGTGTATAGTATTAAGGTTAAATACATATATATTTATGTGCTGACCATGTGCTTAATAAGAATTAATGTTTACAATTTTAAATTGATTTGAAATATTTCTAATTATAAGGTCTAAATATTAACTTTCTGTGAATTGAAAGATTTTGCGAATGTTGATTTCTAAATGATATAGTGGACTTAATTAGTAAAGAACTTACTAGCTTCACACTCTCATATCAAAATGCTTTAGATTTGTGTATATAATTAGAAAGTAGGTTGAAGATAAGATGGCCACTCTTATCTCTATAAAGTTGTAATCTTGTGTTAAAATTTGTAGAGGTCCCTCTCATGGCAAAATTAAGCACACAAGGTGCATAGTATTAAGGTTAAAAACTTTATGTGTATTTATGTATTAAATTTTGTATTTACAATTGAATACTAAGTTTGACATCATTAATACATCAGTACACATTTATTTGAGATAAATACACTATACTTACTCATCTACCCATCCACCTTTCCATTAACTACTTATCTATATCAAAAGAGCTTAATTTTACATTTGTGATTCTCTTCCTCAAATGAAAATTTGATGCAATCTATTATTTATTTTTACTACACCTATAAGTATGGGTGTATAAGGATATTCATACTAAGATGATAACAGTTTTAATTAAGAATACAATTTTTTGAAACAAATTGTTTAGTTTAAAAAAGAAAGATATATACAAAAAACAAATTATTTTCATGTGATTTTTATCAATTATAAAAAATTAAATTCTTTTTTTTAAAAAACAACAACAACATATTATTACCTCAAATGTCAAAAAATTTCTTAAAAATTTCATGATACATCAACACTAAAGGTCGCGATTTATGGATAGCACATCATTGATCTATATTATTTAACTTAATACTTATAAATTAATATTTTTCTAGAATAGCTTACACTGTCCTTTCTGTGTTTTAAGATAATAGGATATTTGGAAGTTGGAAAGTAACAGTGAAATAAATGCAACTAAATTAACATATTTCCCATTTTTCTAATATCTAAATATATTACAGAATCTTAGAAACTAGATTTCATAGTAAACCTCAGCTTAAATAAATAAAATAGAATTACACATTTAATTATTAGTGAATATATATAATTTCAGATGAAAAAAAATATTCAAAGTATTTTTACAACAGTATATATTTTAATTTCTCTTACATGTCCAGATTATTATTTGATTAACAACTTAAATTCTTATGGTTAAAGCAATAATAGAAATAGTAGTATTGATAATAAACATTCAATTTATTTATTTTAAAAAACCAAAAGCTCCATTGAAATTTCTGTTTAGAAAGGATAAAATTATAAAAATAAACAAATGATAAAGAATATTGTTTAAAAATTTAACATAAAATACATTTTAAAAGTTATTTTTTATATATACTTAAACGGTAAGAATTAAAAGTCAAAGCACAAACATGTTTGAATATAAAATTCTCTTAGCATGATATTAGTGAATGGATATTTTGTTAAAGAATTAGAAATATATTTTATTTATTTAAATTGTGCATCTAATAATGTTTTAAAACTACAAATAGACAAGTGAAATGATAAATATCAATTTTTCATCTTTTTCCTTATTATATTTTAGTCTGTTACAATAAATACTAAAAAAAATATTCATTACTCTAAGGTGAAGACAATAGTTAATTAACGTTTAAAAATTAAATTAAAAAGAAAACAATATTTTTTATATAATATTACTAAAGAATTTCCCATGATATATATATACAAATAAATAAACAAAAAATAGACATAATCATAAAATACAGTTTCATATAAAACAGGTTTTTTTTTTCCAATTATAAAATAAACATTCAATGACATGGTTACTTACGCATCTCCAAAACTTGGAAAATTGGGAAAAACTGGAGCATAATTAGGAATGGTGGCTGCAGGAGGCCCACGTACTAAAAAAAAAAAAAGTAAAAATATTAATCAGTAAATACTATTGATTTTATCCTTTCCTGTGGAAATAATGCATTTTGAATTAGATTATTTAGTTCAATGATTATCATACTAAAAATATAGATAAGTACTACTGTATTTCATTAAAGGAAATACAGCAAATAAAACTGATAACAAGAAAATTATAAGATAAAAAAGAATTTGATTAAAAACAAAATTTCTGTTATTTTCTTATTAATACACTTCTTTTAATTGGAGTTATACTTTTACTTTCAGATTCAATTATTATTATTTTAATAAATAAAACTAAAGGTAGACGAAAATACATATTTTTGTATTAACTTATTCAATTGCTCACACATTATCCTTCTATATGTAACATGAAAATACAGATACTTATGCATAAAAAATATCACACTATTTTATAACATTTATGGAAAAAATATACTTGAATGCACAAACCATAAGAATAATTTACAAGTGAGACTCCATGGTGTCATTTTAACAAGCTTGTGAACAACAACACATTAGAAATATTTTTTTCATAAATGGCATTATATATTCCCAGTGTTATATATTTAATAGTTAATGTTTATTTATATGCTTATTAAAATAATTACTATTATATATATAAAAAATGATGCTATTACAAAGCAATATGTTAATATATAATAAATTATAAAATAATACATTAAATATATATATATATATAATAATTTAGTTCTAAGAAAATTTGAATAGGAAGCAATTTACCTGTAAAAGTAAATACTTCACATGAGAGCTGTGAAGACTGCATAATATTATGATCATATTTTTGTTTTATGATCAGTGCATCAACATTTCTCTGATAAGCTCAGATAATAAGATCTTTACTCTTTAGTTCCAACAATTAGATATGCTTTGATAATAAAATATAGAGAACTAATTGAATTGCCTACCATAGTTATCTGAAAAAATCCTTAAGCTTGCTTGAAAATATAGCCAGAACTAATAAAAAAAATTAGTTACTATATAAATAAGTAATTTATTATTAGCAGTACAACAATATTTGTTTCTTTCAGCATATTACAATAAATAATATTCTCTTTTTTCTAGACCACTTATTGTAATCTTAAGAAATTAGTGGACATGGGAGAGTGGTGCAATTTAATAATTCCTACTAACAAATCAGGCTATTGCCTTTATTAATGAAATATGTGGGATTTAAAAACATGAATCAATGCAGCTATATATCTGGCATCCAGTTCTAATTCATTTTTTTTACAATCAAGTTAATAGCCTATATTACAAAAAAGATTCAAGATGTTGAGTCCAAGCAAATCTGTTTGAATACTTATATAGATTTTATATTAAGTCAGTAATTATATATTTGGCAATTTTAGTTTTTATTTCAACTGGAGGCACCTTCTCTTTGGATAGAAATATAATAGCAATATAACATCACTAAGTTCTTTTAGCTTATTAGTCACTAGAGTAGGAAAAAAATACAATTTACAATTACACAGATGAATAAATATAAGCTGAAAAGATAATGCATTGCACATTATCAAAATTTACTAGCAGTTGCCAAAAGATCACTGTTGATTATAATTATTTTAGAGCTAAAATCTATAGTTGCTGACCAAATGTCAAGCATATTAACTATTGAACAATAGTAGTTTCGGTTCAAAACTTCATGTTTAAAGTCTTCAAGTTATTAGCATCTGAAGTAGAATAAGAATAAGACAGGATAACATGATGAATACCATACTAATCAATGTTTTTTTTACTATTAGAAGACTAACAGTCATGACAGTCTGATTGCATTGCCATCTAGTGTGTACTGAGTTTATTCAATGGTTATATATTCACATTTAAGTGAAGACAGAGAAAGATGACTAATAAATAATTTATACAAGCTACCAAAGAATTGTATCATATATATTTGAAGTATGAGTTAATGAAATGATTTATAACATAATTAAGATTTGGCAATAGATACATATTAATGATCATATACACCTGGGTCTCATTTTAAGCGGTAGATAGGTTCCTCAGAAAATGCGCACAAAAGAAATTGCACAAAAATAAACTTAACTTATCTTGAAAAATGGGGGATACGTACTGTAATTTTCCAAAAATCACATAAAAGCAAAACAACAATGTAAAATTACTTTAAAATTTGCATAAAAAAAAATAAGAAAATAAAATATGACTAATAAAAAATTTCAAATTTGAAAAAAATTGATACAAGACAAACTTTTTTTACTTTTTTTTATTAACTGCAGTATTTAATTTTATTCAAAACAATATATTTTTATGTGTAATTTACATTTTTTCATACATGTACAGTATTTTAATCATTATCACTATTTGAGACATCAGATTCATCATGATGTGATGTGATGTACTGTAGCTTCTCCTTAAACGAAGTCAAGAGGAAATACAACTAAAACGTTTTCCAATCGCTGTTGATAATTCCCATTTCGCTAAGTGATCTAAAACTGAAATTTTTGTTTTCAAAGAAATTCATTTTCTTGGGTGTTTTTTTTTCTCTCCATTAGAGTAAACTAAAAGTTTAAAATAAAAATAAGCACTTAGACTCACCACTGTTGGACAAAATTTAATTAAAACTAATAATTAAAAATTAAATTCCATTTAAAAATCAAATTTCATCATTTCACATCACCTTAATTTCAGATCACGTTACATAATTTTTAAATTGTTAATTACAATTAAAAATCAGATTTTAATTGTCAAATTTAATTGTGCCCACCGCTGTTACTCATCTTTTAAAAATAAACTTGTGGACACTAAATGATTAATTGATTACGTTGTCTTTTTATAAAAAGCAAAAATAGAACATGATTTAAAATGCAAAAACGACAACATACATAGTGTTTTTCATCTATAATGTTTGAACAGATTTACATTATAGGCTTGTAAAATTTAATGTGTGTAAATAAAATGGGGAAATTCTGACTTTAAGTGAATTATGAACTTCTTTATTGCATAAAATCTATTACAGTACCATTATAAAGCGCTCAAAATATTGAAATTATTAGATGGAAGTCGAACTTTGATAATGCGCTATTACTTTAAATATGACGTGAGTGCACAAAATTTAAAATATTTAAAGTAATAGCACATTATCGGAGCTCGACTTCTGATCTAATAATTTTTATCGCATAAAAAAAAACGCATACAAAGATATTAAGAAGAAACATGAATCACATAACTTCAAAATTGTATTAAATAAATCTGCATAAAATGAGACATGGGTATATAATCATTCATAAGATAACAGCATAAGATGATTCCTGATTTGAAAGATTGCTATTAGTTGGGAATACTGTAAGCAAGTGAACAACATGAACAAAAAAAAATTTTTTTTTAAACGAAATCACCTGTAATCAGTAAAATAAATATACAGCTAAAACATATTTTAAGCAACTTATTGAAGAACAGAAGTCCATAAAAAAATAATAAAGAAAGATATGTAAATTTTGTTTTATTGTTTTACCTTTAAGTAAAGAACCCCTAAACATTCTTTTACTGATCAATAGGTGAGTATTGTAGAATGGGTATATGAAAAAAAAAAAATGCATGCAGTCTGGAAAAAAAAAAGTAAGTTTCATCCAACTTAGATTCAAACACCATGTTGGCACTAAACTAAATTAATTCAATACATTGAGAAGGGGGTGGGTGGAAGATTCTGGAAAGCAGCAGCAAACTTCATCATGACTACACAAAAAACTGTCATTCTCAGATAAATAAATTGAAAATTAAAAGTGTATTATACATGTAACATTTCTTATTTTAATCAGGATTAGGATTATTAAAAGGACATTGCAATGTATTTTTTGAATGTTAAAACCTTTTACATATTATAACTATCTTCATCAAACAATTATCCAAAATAATATATAAACATTTTGATAAGTAAAATGCCCTATCATAAATTATTTTTCAATTGTTTTTTCCTCTACAATTCAATAATTCAAACCATCAAGTACTCATAAACCATCATGACACTATGAAAGCATTTGATATAATCACAGATATGCATTTAGATATTACGGGAATATTTTTTCTGAAGATTACTATGACCAGCTGCAGTCTTTGCTTTAGCATTGACCAATAATTCATTCTAGTATCTTTAAAGAATTAAAAAAAATGAATATAAAAAAAAAAAAAAAATAGAATTGTGTACTACGCCCTCTCCAAAAAAAGTTACTTTAATATACAATTCAATAAAATATTGGCTGCTGCAGACGATTAAAATAAAGAAGCATTATACAAAAAATGAAACAAAAAAAAAACAACATACTAATTTGCCTATTATGTATACATATGCATTTCTGAGATAAAATGTTTTACTTAAATCAAAACAAACATTCTTTTAAAAAGAAAAAATATAAGTGCAATTATTATGTAATAGTTTTTATAATACTGTCTTCAATAAACATTATCAGTTAACGCTTAAATTAGTAATTTAAATTCATTTTACAGTGTAGTTTTAATAATTTTTGTTAAAACTATATTATTCAATTATTTCTATTAAGTAAAAGATTTTGTAAAAATATATATATTATATTTAGATCTTAAATATGACGACTATTAAATTATTAACAAATACCAATAAATGTAATATTCATAAAATAAATAAAAGTCAGCAAAAATAAATATCTCTCATTAATTTAACACTTAAATGCCTGATGAAATTCAAAAGTGTATCTCATCCTAAACAGATACTTTTTAAAAAGAAATTCTGAATCTTTACACAGACAATATTAAATGATGGGCTCAACACTGATTTATATATGACACCTCAAAATTTTCTTATGATCAGAATAGCATTGCTCATCTCACAATACAAATGATCTTCCTCATTAAAATTTAAGCATACTTTTAAAGAATAGTTGATAGAAGAATGTATCTCCACTCTACACTAGAGCCACCTATGCAAAAATATTTTTAAAGTTCGCCAGATTTGTTAGAATCCTAGACCATGGCATGGAGGTGAATGATGCATTAAATATACTACATTATAAAGTCCCATAAAATAACTATAAAATCTTTTGTAAGATTTTCTTCATTTATAGATGTTATGATTCAGGAAGTCATGTGATATTCAAGTAATGAAAGTGCCCAGATGAGCTTCCATCCAGGAACTTTCACTTCTTGAATTTGTCACTATGTCAATGCATTTCCTACATCCCTTTTTTAAACATTTTTAAATTGCTCATTTGGTAACTTTTGTGGATGATACAG
Source organism: Epiperipatus broadwayi (assembly GCA_028023455.1). NCBI lineage: Eukaryota > Metazoa > Onychophora > Udeonychophora > Euonychophora > Peripatidae > Epiperipatus > Epiperipatus broadwayi. The sequence goes on along the minus strand of JAQFVV010006961.1, from coordinate 24,754 downwards.
TACAAAAGATATGTCATTTGGAAAGGTGACTGGGCTTTTGTTTATTTTTATTAAAATCACTTATGTGCTTAAATGCCCAATAATCTCTCAAGAAAATAACTATACATTTTTTATAATACTTAATAGTGTCATTTTTGTTTCCTTTTCTAATAATTTATTATTCATTGTATAAATATTTATTTTTTGTGAATATCACTAAAATAAAGATCTTTTGAAAATTTATATTTTACAAACGTTATTTGTACACATATCACACTCATATTGCTAACCTTCAGTATATTAAATTTTTTGATGAATTATTTATAAATATAGGGAATATCAAAATTTAGATTTCACATAAAATTAAGTATTTAAATGAGCTGCCACACCATTTTTTTAAAAAAAAATTAAGTTTACTATTGAAACAGTAAGATTTGTATTCGAATCTTAAGTTTCACCTTTTTCTGTCGTCTCTCACTGACCGATCTATCCCGCCCAAATTTAAACTTTTTGGTATCGAATTGTGTGTGTAGCAATATTAAAAATGTATAAATATATGTAGAATTCAGCATAAACACGCACACATTTCGATCTCAAATTAAAGGCAATAAATAGGGATAAAATAATATAATTTAGATTTCTTTTAGTTATATAATTTTGTATAATTTTAATCATTTATTTTGGATTATAAAGTTCGTATTTATTGCTTTGTTTAAATTTCGTTTAATAATAATTCTAAAAAAATCTGATGTAATATTTAATTAAACGTTAAAATAATCTTATGTTTCCTTTTTGTCTTTGAAATTTAAAAGCATCGGTCAGTGATAGATAATAGATTAATTAAAGAAAAATTCCCCAAAATGTAATTAGTAAATGTAAAAAGTAAACAATAGAACGGCAGCTTTCTTTAATTAAAAACCAACAAAATTATTGATTATCCTTAGGGCAGATTAAGTAGAACCTAAAAATATCCTAACAAAAATGTGAAAGATCAAGATAAGAAAAGAGGCCATCTTAGACTTGCTGGAGACATTCACTTAAACTTTAGCTATGCTCTCGAGCACTGAGAGTCTCCAAAAATATAAAATAATTTGTTCCTGCCAAGGTATGACCGAGTAAAGCACCTAGATTATTCTCCATCGGGAGATGGCCTATCAGATGCCGAACTTTCCATTGCCCGTCATAAATTCACCATGAAGATCTGCTGCCTGAAATAAATGAAAAAGCTGCTGCTGCTGTGAAATTAAATGAAATATCTAAATACAAGAAAGACTTGCCACTTGTGAACTTTTTGCTGCTAATAATGGAATCAGAAAACTTCTTATAAAACAGGTACCTGTCTGTGTTCAAACTCTAGAGTACTCTAATAACATGCTATAGCTCTTCTTCATATTACTTATCTAAATTGTAAAACGTAAAAACTACCATTTGTATAACTAAATTGAATAATTAATATAATGTGTAAATGTATCTAATAATCTAGCTTACCTCACTCTATCTTTCTTGGGTACGTATTTCTATAATCTACATTTCTATCTATAGTTATTATTTAATTATTGCATGCTCATATTATCTCAATTTTCAAAGTTTAAATCTATGATCGCTTAAAACAATGAATGCGTGTCAAAATTTCATTAATATTTACTTTCCTAAATAACTTAACTTTCATATAAATCGACACACATTCAATGCTTCATTTATTGTAATGCAGGGGTCTACAACTTCGCAAATGGCTGGCATATTAGTTGTAATAACTCCCAGTTTATATATGTTTTGTATTTATTAAATCTAATGAATAATTCTAGAAAATCACATTTCTTTGAGAGTCTCCAGAGTTCTTGAGTAAATGTTGATAATGTAGGGCCGAGTCAGAAATCTATTTAAATCTCATCATAATCGTTTATACAGTATACATGTGCTACGTTTTAGAGATGCGATGACCCATTCCGCCGTGAAATTTCCGGATTCTTCAGGGTTGAAATTAACCCCAGTTGTCCTACACAAGCGGGCATAATGGGTGCTCCCGTAGGATTTGACAATGTCATGCAGCCAGCCGGCAAATTGCGACACGTACCGCTTGTCCCTGGTTATGCTTATGTGACACCTTACTTCGTCGGGCCAAGGCAGAGACCAGCCCAACAGTCTTATAAACTCATTCGCGGCATTGCAGTTTCAATATACTGCCATTCCATATCGCCTTTCTAAAGCGTACCACGTGTTCCTTTACTTAATTTTATTATTCTATATATCACTCCGCTTCTGCATTATCTTCTTAATTCACTCTCAAATAAATGTTTGCCCTTAGTCATAAAATAAATATTTTAATTAAATAAATATGTGTCCGCCGCTACTCTTACATCTTACTTTAGACTCTTGCATTGCAAAGGTATAAATTCCCCAAGGCATGCATTAGAAATACTTACTCGAGAATTTTAGGTAGCTAGATTATGCCCTCAAATAAATGAATTCCTTTTGTAAACAAATAAATAATGTATTCTTTAAAATATAATCATGTTGCAAATCCCGCTACTGAAGCTGTTAGTCCATAAAATATTATTAGTAAATGTTTTATTAAAATGTGTGAATAAATAATTTTAAACTATACGTCTGCAGTTACGTTTCATTTATTCGATACCCATTCTATATAATATTTCCTCGATTATGTAAATATGAATGTTTAATTAATATTAGTTTGATTATTGACTAACTCGAGAATAAAATCATGAGTCTCTTGCATATCCCTGACCACCGTGCCTAAGGAAATATTTACTAATGTCGCATCAGATGCGTTGTTTCGTGGATTGCATTGTGGAACCGATAAACTATGTTCGAACTCAGTACCACGGGTGGCTTCGCTACTCGATGGTGCTGCTGTTCTGTATGGTGGTCGAATTCTGCACTATGTTTACAAGTCACACGTTTTCTGACTGTTACACTATATGTATATCAGACATTAACAATTCAATTATTTCCTGTTGTCTTAACATCTTTTTGTTCAAATTTATGGTTTGCAACAGATATTAAATTATTTCTATGAATTTTAAAAAAATGATAATAAAATTTCTACTATTTAAACAAATTTTATTTTTTAACAATACATTTTACTTCATATTTATGATTATGTATACTATGAATAATCAATTAATATTCGATCATGTGATAGTTTACCATTGCGTGTTACAATCTTAATATAAATTATTCTAGAATTTCAGTGTTAGAACTATACCTGTGCAGTTGAAGTTAAAGAAATATCCTTAAAGATTATGTATTTCTTTTTGTTAAAACTTCAGTTTAATATTGTAGTGAGAGTATACAATTAAAAAGATGTAGGTTCCTTTCAATTTTTTTTTAGGAAAGAAAAAAACCTAGTTTGAACAAATGAATGAAAATGAGTTGATTAGTCATTTTGAAGTTGACTCTCTGTTACTTCCAAAGCAATTGACCATACGATTTTATTAATTTAATCCACTAATAGATCTTATAAATTTAATTTTCAGATACAGTCATTAAAAATAAAAATATCAAATTTATTAGATGCAATAATTAAAAAATATATAGTATTTAAACTAGTATTAAATTTATCTCAATTTTTTTTTTTTTTAAAGTGAGTAGAGAAACATTAGCAACTCAATCATTATTTCCCTCTAAAAATAAATTATCTTTTTTTTTTTTAACAAAATAAGCTGTTTTTTTTTTTTTTTAATACAACAGTCAAAGTAATTTGTGTTCCATTTTCTACTTCATTTCACTTTTCAAATTAACAGCAGTAATACATTGACAGAAAAAAGTCAAATATTATGAAGGATTATTCATAGAAAATAATTAAACTCAAAGTAAAAACCTTTCATATTTTGAAGATTTCAATTTGACCATAAAAATAATGATTAAAAAAAAGACACACAGAAGGGAAAAAAAATTATCAAGGCAATCTGTTAATCTAAATAGATATTTCAAAGATTTATTAAAAGAAGCTTATTATAGAAAATTATATATACACATGTATGTAATTTATATCAGCTAAGTTCAAAGAAGACATGAAATTTCATACGTAAGTAAATACATATCACAAATCTATATATAGACAATTATAGATAATATATAATTAAACCAAAAGACATCACATGATCCCAACTTACCCAATGCTTTTCAGAAACAAACTGTCTACTCAACTCCAGTGCTGCCATCTATTGAAACTTTAAAAATCAATATTGATTATGTGATCTTTATGAGTCTTTGAATATATTCTTTTGCATATTTGAGTCATGTTATTTTTTTCTATACATTTTAATAATAAAATGCATTGAAAATTATTTATGTAGAAGGTTTTATCAAACTAAATAGGAGAACAAAGTTTATCTTCAATGATTTTGGATCAAATCTGTTTGTTTGAAAAGCATACCAAGATAATATTTTTTTATTTTTTAAAAATATAATTTAACTATCGCATTTACAATTTTGTTAATTTATGTTTTTATTTTTTACACAAATAATTAATTGTATATTGATTTAATGATATTTAAAATATTGTAAAAAAATATTATTTATTATACTAACATCGTTTCTTTTAAGTGCAGAATGACAATAAATATCTTTAATGAGATTATTCTATAATCTACAGAAATTATATTTATGATAGAAGCTCATTAATAGTTTGTGTTTAGTATTATTTTTAGATTAAAATAAAAGAGATAAATTGGAAGAATAAGATGAACAATGTAAAATAATTAAGTGAAATACTTGAGTGTATAGTTCAATGACAAAGAATTATGAAAAATGCAGTGGAAAAAACTATTGATGGTAAAAAGAAAGAATTAAAAGAAGAAAGAAGTTGATAGGTGATCTTAAACAGAGTAGTAATTATGAGTATATTATAAGAGCTAGACATAGAAAGGCTTAAAAAAGATAATCTAATTTTAGTCTCTAATCTATCATCTGGAAGATAACTAATAATAATAATGTCAATAGAAAAATAAACCACCACAATTTTAATAGAAGAAAGTAAGGCAGAAAAAATATTAAATAAGTTATGCAATATTAAAGATAGAAATTATAAAATCTCTAGTTGCGATAAAAATGAGCAATTGCAGAAGAAATTAATAAATTAAGTTATTGAAAGGAAAAAATGTTTTTCAAACTTAATTAATGTTTGTAATATAATTTACAATGAAGAAAAATTACCAATAAATTTTATTACAATAGTTACTTTTATGCAAATTATTTAATACAATTAAATGTGATATTTTTAGATCAACAAAGTTTTCATTTCATAAGCAACTAAAATATAAAGATTACTGATCCATATGTTTCTAAAAGATTACAAATGGTATCCAAAATTTATTCTGAATTTTAAAAAAAAAATGATAGAGAAACAAGGAAACACAATACAATTGATGAGGATTACTATGAAAGATAAATAAAAGGAAAGTTATTTTGTTGGATGTTTTGAAAAGAGAGAGATGATAATTAGAATATCATTCAACTAATAATTGTATGAATAATTTTATATATATATCATTGATAAATCCAGGAAAAGGCAAAAGATATGTTTTATCGTCTTTGTTTAATATTAGCTTAGATGAATTATTAAATGATTTTTTTTGATAAAAATATCATTAAAAGTAGAACAGTTCATTGCATTAGTTATGCTGGTAATAAGATGTTTGCTGATGTTAAAAATGAAAGTTTTAATCATAAAAATAAATAAATTTAAGAATAAATATATAAAAAAGGAAAAAATATGGTAATAAAGTGATAATTGAATAGAAAGTTACAGATATGGTTAGTAATTTCAAGTACTTAAATCTTTAGTTATCTGATAATGAATATAGTGTAGGAGATTTAGAATAAGAATTAAAAAAAAAAAGCTTGCTAAAATTTTTGTTTGAAATGTAATTTATTTAGTGTAGAGGAACAATTAGACGGAAAATGACTGGTAGTTTTAAAAATATAATTTTGGAGAACAATAAAAAATTAGATAGATAAAATGAAGTTGTTGAAGAAAGTAAAAAGAAATATATATATATAAAAGAAAGAGATTTGGCATATAATTAGATGCAGAATTATCAAAACAAAGCAACATATGATTCATTTAGTTTACATATGCAAGTGCATTAACACTAGTAATTCATTCTTTATCAACCTACTCATCACCTGTAATCAATGAATGAGTGCTGGCAATGCCATTCAAATTAATAAACTAGTTTCTATCTACCACTATTCATCAATGATCTCTATAGAACCATTTTTACATCTATTATTTAAACTAATGACTTGGTAGTTTGAAACATTTTAAGGCTTTGAAATCAGGAAAAACTGTTCATCTGCCTATATAGATTTGACTATCTATATATTAGTGACATTCGAATATACAAACTATATGTTTTAGTGATATTATAAAATGCTAACTATATACAAAACATAGTTTAGAGTTAAACATGTAAATAGAGCTAATAAAATTTATGATTGACGACCACTACTAAGTACAAATTTCTTACATTCTTGACTTTAAAATATTGTGATAAAAAGGAGATAGCTGCTATTAAGGCATATAAAAAATTTAAGAAGGATATGATGATAGGATCTCTCAAATATAAAGAAAAAGTCTGGGGATAAAAAGATGGACTTGGTTAAGAATTCTTACAAATTAAAGAATAGAAATATTATAAAAAAGTTTTCCAGACCAATTTAAAGAATCTGACTTTTTTTTAGATAACTAATGATGGATCTAAATATGAATCTATTAATATATCTTAAAAATATATTTTAATTATATAATTTTCATTTAAAGTTTTATAATCACCACTGCATTTGGAAGCCATTTTATATATAAAATCCATTTTTTCACTGTTGTCTGATTGGTGAATGAATGTGTGATGATGTCACAACAATTGTTTATATGAAGAAAGTAATTCCACCAATAACTATAGAGATATAGTATACATTTTGTGGCTAAGTTTCCCAGCAGCTACAGACACAGCCTCAAATGCCAATTCATAATTCAGCATTAAGGTGCTCCCATGTAACCCCCTAATATAGTTCCGATAAGATACATACTTAAAAAGGTGTAATTTAAAATATAATGAACTTTTATAGATTGGCAATGTTTAATAAAAACACATATTTACATTAAATCTTTACAAAAATTGTTAAAGCAATCAATTAAAAAAATATTACAAATATTATATAATAAAAAAAATTACAAAAAAGACTGGGATTTTTGTAGTTTTGATATTGATAAACACTAATTATTAATAAAGTTAAAAAAACTATTTCCACTATCAAAAAAAAATATTCACAGGATGCTTCAGTAAACATATATTTGCACTTTCAAATACAATAGGTATATTTAAAAACATACATTTTAATTTAGTTTTATTAAAATTCAGAAATCTATTTATATAATATTAAAATGTTTTATTTAATTCACATTAAATCTTTAAAAAAATTGTTAAAGCAACCAATTATTACAAAGACGACGGGCTGAAAGCCTGGAATTTTTCTGTTCCTCTGTAACAATGATCTTTCAGACTTATGTATAATTGTCACATTTACAATCTTTTGTTTAATTTACTTTAAATATTAAAAAAATTGATAAAGCAACTAATTAAAAAAAACATGGACAATAAGACCAAATACATCTGATACAGAAATAATATTGATTATGAATACAAAAGATTATTCATTTAAAATATTTTCAATACTGAAGATGAACAAAAAGGACACACAAGGGTATTTTTCTTCTATGATTAAACTTTGGATAATAATTATATTACTAAGGCTTTGTATATTATTAGTTACAAATATATTTATAATATATAAATCTACATTAATCTTCATTTAGATGGTAATTAAACATTCATTTATTTATGTTGATAGAAATCGAGAATAATGTCTTTCTAAATAACAATTGAATACTAGAGGACAAAGGTGGGCTTCCATTTTTAATAACATATAGATAAGCATTCATTTTATATAGCGTATGTTTACAATTGTATTACATTCAAATATCAGCCTTTCAAGCTAATTGTGCATACACTTTTGCGAGTGTTAATAATAATAAATGAATACTTTCTCTCCAATACAAGATGTAGTATTTATGCAGGAATAAAATGAATCACTTATTCCTATGACTCAAATGCTTATATATGAGCAAATCTAAAGTACTGGCAAACAAAGCATGAGGATGGAACAGCCACTTTAAATTACTATATACGATGTCTGAATGAATGACGTCGGTGAAATTGTCTAGAATTTACTAAACATCATTCCAACTGAAACTTAATCATATGTAAATAAGCATTTATTTTATATAGCGTATGTTTACAATTGTATTACATTCAAATATCAGCCTTTCAAGCCAATTGTGCATATAGGGGTAATTATTAAATTTGCATAGCTTAATGTATATGTAAATTAAACAGAAGTACTTACATATTTCTATGAATAAATAGGATTCATATGTCAATAAATATAACAAATAAATAGACAATTTCTTTTTTAAGTTTAGATAGTAATTCAGCATTATTTTATTGATATTGTTGGAAATAAAGTATGATATTTAACTGCAATTTCAGAAAGACTTATACCATATAAAAATATCATACTTTCTTTCAATCAAAATCAAAAAATGAATGCTTAATTACCATCTATTTAAGAAAATCTGGTCCATCTATTTTTTACATTTATAGACATATGGATACTAGTTAATTATAAATCTTGGAAGTGTATAGTTATTACCTTTTAAATTATATATAGATTAATCTATATATACTTAATATTTATATATACCTATACCTTGCTTAGAGCATGTCTTTTATGCAAAAATTCATAATAACAATTATCATCAATTTGTACCCACTTTACTATAATGATCGTTAAAAAAAAAACCAAAAAAATTTTTTTTTGGCAATCATAAGATTGATAATATTATAGGATAGTTATTAATGCTATATCATTCAAAAACAAAATAGTGACTTTCACACTGAAACTGTACGTAAATAGTTAATTCATAATAAACAATATAGTACATAATATTAGCACTGAATACAATATTTTGATTATAAAAAATATGATTAATGAATATACAGTACAGTATTTCATTTACATCAGTTCATTAATGCAACATTCAATATAAAGATTTTCATTGTTAATGATTACAAAACTCCCAAAAGAATGTTTCAATTAGTATAACAAATAATCAAAATCATGTTTTAATGACAAACATCAATAAATGCATAAATACTGTATTAAAATTTAAAATGTGTACATTAGTTTAAAAACTGAACATGGCATTTACTCACTTTTATGATTAAAATTATTACTAACAGTATTTTTCTTAGGCCAAAAATAATGTTCATTGTATTGTAATTTAGTTATCATAATTATTATTTTGAAAAAAAAAAAAAAAAGATTTCATAATAATGAACTTTATATGATCAAAATCAAAAATTACTAAATCTAAATTTAAAATAACACAATCTATTTGCTTGATTTTAAAACATCTCATAATGTTATCACACATATATAAAAATGCAAAACTAAAAAAAAATTGAAAATTTTATTCAGCATAAAACTGTTTAAAAACATGCCATATTCCATACAAATAAGCTGAAAAAGATTCATACTTTAATATTTATTTAAATAGTTCTACTGCACTAATCAAAAAAAAAAAAAAAGTCATTTCAAAGAACATGTCTCTTGGCAAAAAAAAAAATTCACTATTAGCAAAAGTATTTATATACTGTATAAAGCAGGGGTCCCCAACCTTTTTGCACTTAAGAGCACATTTTATAATACTGTCCAGGTGGCAGGCACCATTTATTTTTTCAATGTAAATTTATAGCTGGATATTGTTAATAATACACATAATGTACAAAAAAATATTTACTTAAAAAATACAATTTTAACATAATTAACGTTTATATTTTTATGGTATAAAAGTATAGTATGCCCTACAATTTGATTACAATATAATACAATAATTTATAAGAAATTTTAAAAATTAAATTTATTTGTATCAGATAAATAATTTTTTATTGTGTTCGGATAGTGGCGGGCACATGTAAAATGGTCTGTGGGCGCAATGGTGCCCACTGGCATAGGGTTGGGGACCCCTGGTATAAAGTAATCTTTATTTAGATCTGCATAGAACATATTGTAAAAAAAGTCTTAAATATTGATTAGAATATGCAAACATAGAATGCATTACTTACCCCCCCCCTTAAGATGTAATATTTTTTAAAAAATGGTGTGACTATGTACATTATGCTAATTTTGCTACTTTTATATTAATAATAAATAACAAGTCTTTATGATTAATTAAATAAGATGTTATTAAACATTTTTTTAAAAATCCTAAATAATGTCATGTAATATAATATGGAGTACAAATTAAAAAAAAAAAAACTTCAGTATGGATTTTTTTTTCAGCACAATGATAAAAAGTTGTGCAGAAGAACAAAAAAAAAAAGTTAACTACTAGTTTAATTCAGTTTCTTGTCAATTTTAGAGTACTTTTGGACAATTAAAGGTTTGCATTTTTTTTCTAAAATTCTGTTTAAATTTTCAATTAAAATCATGGCTGCAACTAATATGACCATGAAAAAATCAAGAAAATGTCTGAGCCTGGAAACATAAAATAAATATTTTAAGTCAACTGAAAAGAGAAGGAAATCATGAAATCTGTTCCTCCTCTATGGGTTTATCCACATTGACCATTACCACTATTTTAAAAAACCAAGACAAAATAGAATAAAGTACATCATGTACTCAAACCATTGTAGGTGTAAAAACTTTCCAAAAATCATGAAATAAAACATTTCATATAAAAAAAATGAAGAAGCACTTCAATCATTCTTTCTAAATCTTTTCTCTAGATTTTCAGCCATCATCTAATGCATTCCTAAAAATAAAATAACATCATCAAAAGATTTAGAAGACAACAACAATGTACTTTAGAATATGCAATTCATGATTCACAAAATTAGATAATTATGATTGATGAATGGATCACAGGAAAGAACAACATCAAGATAGTGTCTTTTTTACATAGATTTAAGTGGCATTACCATACATACATACTTAAAATACATAATTGCATAATACATATATCATAGTTTACATAAGCATAAAATGTACATTAAGGGTTTTTTTTTAAAAAATTACTATATATAGATTAAATTTATTAATAACACTTTACAATATAATTTTAAGCTGTAAGAACCAACCAAAGTTTTCCCCATAAGAAATCATTATAACTATTTGCTCTTTCTGCGATATTATTGCTTAACAATGAGTTTTGAGGAAACAATTTGTATTTTTAAATTGAAACATTTAAAAAATATCTACATGTAAACAAAAACACATTTTTTTTTAATAATTACTATATAAATATTTTATAAAAATAATCATAAACATTTTAAAAATGAAATCAATGCATTGTTCCTCCCTCAATGATAACAACAATGTAAGAGGAGTTAAAAAATTTGTTTATGTATTGCTAAGTTCAAAGAATCTATCAATTAGAACTGATCTAAACATTTTCTGGTGGTCTACTGACATCTTCAGATGTTTTTAAACTAATAAATCAATATTCATTTTATTTCCAAATTTGATCATCAAATGAATGTAAAACAGGCAAAATAGTGCTAAAGATAACCACAAAAAAGCAATTTAAAACTGAAATTCAACAGCACCATCACAGTACTCTTTGAAGCACTGATTATAATTAGTCAAATAAAAATTATTGCAACTGCATATTTCATTAAATTATACTAATTATAAACTAAAGCTATTATTATTTATTATGAGACACTATTAAGATGACTATAACTTCTGGTAATATTATGAACAACATTTCTTCAGACTAGGGTGTATTTTGTAATTAGTGCATGTGTGTTTTTTAATATTGTATTACACAAGCATAACTATAAATTTTATTTAGTTTATTTAATATTCATATTTTCATGTTACTATAAATAAAGGTGATGGACATTAATTTTTACATCATCAATATCTGAATGTTTTCATTAATTTTTTTTTTTTTAAAACAATACATATTTCTTTAGATCAAAAATTTTGACACTATTTTCTTGTTTACTACAATAAGAGATACTTATGTATGATTGGAATTCATTAATATATAAACCTTTCTTTTATGTTTTTAAGAAACTTATTTTATTACCTGAATCAAAAAGTAATATAAAATAATAATAATAAACTATATACTTTTATTTTTTCCAAAATCCAATATATTAATAATTTAATTATAATTTTTATCAAAGTTAATTAGAAAACGAGTTACTAGTATTAAATGGTATAGAATATAATTCTACTCTTAACATATATAATATATAAAGTTATTTTATAGGTATTTATATTTTACCATATCCTTAGTCACACATTCTCTGTGCATTTAAAGTGGTGATAGAATAAAGGATATTGGAACTAAAGGTCCATGAATTGCAGCACCAGCATTGTAATTTATTTCCTTTTGCTCAAGCTTTTTATAAAATTACAAACTATTAATTTTTTTTCAAAAAGAAAACAAATAAACAAACATAAATACTTATTAATCATTCTGAGTTTATATCTTTTTATTTATGTGCAGTAATTTTCTTTTTCTTTCTTGAATATTCACGAAATTGCAAAAACGAGGGGGAAAACACTATGAAAATGGCTAAATGAAAGTTTCTGCACAATATAATGAATAATATCTTGTTTAAGAGTTATATATTAAAAACAAAATGGCTATTGATATTTTAAAGTAAATAAAATACTGGGATAAAAAGATGTATATCGTAGTTGCCTTTAATGTATAAATAAATAGAAAAGGAAAAATGATGTATTATAAGATTTAAGCTGATCAACAACTGTATCCAAGCATTAACAAGAAAATTAAACAATAACATATTTTTTTTAGTAAAAGTAAACTATTTCCATACAAACATAAATAATTCAGTGAGCTATTCTAATCCACTAAATTAAAAAAAAAAAACTAGTAACCAGTAAAAAAAAACAAAAAACAAGCACAAATACATACTGTCAATTAAAAAAGAAATTAGTAATAATTCCAGGTTGGAAAAGTAATCACTCACAAAAAAATATATAATAGTGGTTAAATTTTTCAAAACTAATAGTCAATCACATCAGTGGCTTTCTCAATTTAATTTCATGTTTTTTTGTTGATTTTGTTTTCTATGAGACCGAAAATTATAACTGCTGCTATTATGCAACCAATCAAACATTCAATGCCTTTAACAATATATATATATATTGTTAAGTGGCAATTTTTATTATCCATATAAATATATTAGATGATAGATACAAATGGGTATCGACCTTTATCATAATAAAAAAAGTTGCCTTGATAAAAAAACTGAGATTCTTGTTATAGTTTGGTATTGTTTAGATATAAAGTGCTTTCATGATATATATATATATATATATATATATATATATATATATATATATATATATATATATATATTGTACCCTGCCAATAGGAAGATGACCCCTAGAATACATGGCAAGTCCCTAAATTGGGTTATACTATGACTTCATTTAGGTACAGTTTAATACACTTATTATTTCCAAACTATATTTAGTTAATATTAGTAATTGTGAGACCCACTTATTCTAATAACAAGATTACATACCTTTTAACATTAAATAAATACTGAAGTATTCATCTAATGGAATAAGAATACATATGCACTCCTCCTTATTCAGTATGTACATATTCCCAAGTCTATCAATAATACTTAAATAAAGAGAATAAACATCTATAATTATTAAATTTAAGTTAATATACTCAATAAGTTGTATTATCATTTTATTGTATATTGATCTTTTATTATTTTTATTACTTTTATAAGATTATTATTAAAAATAACCACAATAACAATCTTACACTAAGGAAAGCCCAGTATTATCATTGATTTTAATTAGCTACTTATACTATCTATAAAATATCAAGAGGGATTTTACTTAACTCTATAGGTAGTGTGTCATTTCAGAGATGACTTGTAATGTTTATATATAATTAAAACTATATTACTACTTTATACTATTGAATAATAAATCACTATTGTTATTTAAATAGTAACCATCATTTAAAACTTTAAATAACTAATGCCTAATATGATTTCCTAACAATAAACATACTTTACTATATTTGCACTGTATTTTAGCAATGATTGCTGTGATCAAGGAAGTTTGCAATCATTTAAGATTCAATTTAAGAAATATTTATCTAGATAATTGTGATACAATATCTTGTACTGGATCAAGTGCTTTCAAAATTTCAAATCGTATTTTTGGCTAATGGGTATATTATAATTCATACTCTCTGATGATGGTGTAGTGATGATGATTCTCCACAAAAGAAATGAAACATTAGACACTTAGTTTAACTTTTAAAACATCAATTTTAATAACATCTTATGTACAAATTTTCAATGATGCAATAGAATTAATAAATGAATTAACATAAAATCATGGAAAAATTTATACAACAATATAATACAATCATATACTTAAAAGAATTAAACTTATATTCACCTTACTTGCAATGAGCTGTTCAAAATAAAAATTTTTGATAATACAATCAAATGTTGTGTGATATTTAATTTTGTTACTTGTACTATTAAATAAAGTGTATATTAAACAATTAACCTTTTTTTTTTCATTAATTACCCTTCATAGATTGTGATGAGAACAAGAAAATTAAAAATATGGATTATACAGTATTATGACATATTACATTTTTATCCGTGTTTATTTTATGCTATTCACCATTTGATCTCTCTCTTTCCCTTACACTTAATTTTCTTATGGGTTTATTACTCAATGATATCATAAAAATACAATAAATAACTTTTATCCTTTGTCCTATCCAATATGAACCCCTATCTCTACTTGTACTAATTTTCATTTACCATTTAGAATATTAAGCTAAATGTGAATAAACCACTCTTTGGTGCATACTGCATCAAATAAAAAAATATTTATCTTCGTCTTATCTAATTCAAGTTTATATTTATCTTATAAATTAAAAATTGCTATAACTATATTACAATGATATTACAGAATTAATAGTTTTAAATATCAGATCAAACTTTAAATATCACCACTTGTCATTTAATATTATACTGAAACACAGATACACCACTCCTAATATCTTTCTTTTACTATTTTTGTGAATATTTTACTAGCTCATAACTTATATACATTTATTTTAAGTTTAGTAATATTCAACCAAAAAAAAACTATACAATTAATGGCATAGATAAACAAATCACTAATTATTGATTTTCCTATCTCTTGATTTATCCCCTTCCCCCTATAAATAATTATTATTTTAAAACGTGAACTTAACTATATATACAAACATTGTTATCCTTTTTTTTTTTTGAACATACAAATTCATCCTAAAATAATAATAATAATAAAACAGAATACGAAACAAACTTTTAGCGGTCTTGTGCTTTAATAATAAGCTTGGCTTTTAGCGTTTCTAAACACATGACATTAACAGCTTCTGCTAAAGTACCTGTCAAATTTATTGAAAATAATGTAAAGAAGTTTTTTTATTATTACTATTATTTTTTTAAGAATAAATCTGCATGCAATCATTAGTTAGCAAAGATTATAAAGAAAAGATGATATTGTTGATTGGAATACAGTTGTGATTATTAAATCATTTGATCATTTTAAATGATGATATTCATGTTCCTGAAATTAAGATCTAAATTATTTTTAAATGGGGTAATTATTATAAGTAAAATTAAAATTGAAGAGGAAACAATATAGGCGGGATATGGATTGGTACTTCAGATAAGAATAGATGACTCGAACCTATCGGCGAGTGTGTTTGGTCAAATTGAGTTCAAATTCAAGTGTACAGCTTTGATCAGGGAAATCGCTTTGAATTGAGTTAGAAAATACTCGATGGTTTTAAGATGAAGGGACTCACAGATGCAGTATTAGATGATTGTGTTAATGAAAAAGTGTCAGGTGTAAAAAAGGCAGGAAGAAAGAAAGAGATCAAAAAGGCGGACAGAGCTTTTAATGATTATTTAAAATTACTGAACTAGAGGAAGAAATAAAATCAACTTGGTATGCTTATGAAAAATATAGAATCGTTGCTGAACTTTTGCTAAATTAGCTGACTTGACACACTTGGGACTGTCCAGCGTCCAGCTCTCAGCTGACCTAGGATGCTCGTAACGCAGCTTTACACTTAAAAGGACCACATAAGCGCACGAGAGGATCTTTCAAATTGCCAGAATGCTTTGTTAAAAAAGAAATCATCGCTCCAGGATCCCTCTTGCATTCTTTCCCCGTTCCACAGGTAGCTAGCCCTTTTATTGTATTATCCACATTACCAAAGTTAAAATAACTTGCAGAAAACGCAAGAACTATTAAAACATTAAGCTAAAATGATAAAGTTACTCATGACCATTAATGAACAATTGAACCTAATAGCAAATAAGTTTGCCTACGATTAACATTCTTTAAGTAATAATGCGAAGTCACCTTGAAATCTATATTTAGAATTATCTCAGAAAGCTTGCCGGTCATATACACCAAAGCGATTGACAATAAAGCAGGTCAAAATAAAACATTTATTTGAAATTGGCTGTTTTTGTTATTAATTGCTTGGAATTTCAACTTCTAATTTACTACTATAATACAGGGAATAATGAAGTGCTGGAGAGAGCTGAATCAAATTTGGTTAATATATGAATGAATGCCTTTTGTGGCTTTTTTGGTGTTGGGATTGATTATATATCTTTAGCATATCTTTATTATGCTTTTTAAGATTAATATTAAGTGTTGTTGAGCTTACATTCTGTACGGGATATAAGATGACCCCTCATATGATAGAAATCTGATTGATAGTGATTGAAAAAGCGTCACATACACGATGTATTTGAAAGGTGACTATTGGCTGTGTTTGTTTCTTTAAAGCTTTGACTCAGGAGTGACTACCGCGGGCATGTTTTTTGCTGTTTGATATAGTTAGTGAAGCTTATCATACATATGTGGCGATACTTATAAAAAGCAAAGACAGCCTTGGGTTCTGTCCAGATTTAAAGTATAAAAATAACAGCAAATAAATTGTATATGTGTTTGAAATTATCTTCAGGAAACATTAAGCATGTAATCCCAGATACCAAGAACAGCAGGTTCATAGAAGTGAACCATCAACAGAAAACATAGAGAATATGCAAAAATTAAGGAAGAAAGATCGAACTACTTTACGTCGATCTCTTGCAGGGCGTGTTTTTACTTCTGGAAGCTTTTGGTGCGAACTTGGCGATAGGCGGTTATTTAGCGTGGTAATCAGCGGCAGCCCCATTCAAGTGGTGATTGGGGACAGTGGATATGGCGTTCATAACAGCGAAAGCAAATTTAACAGAAGAGGAAGGCAGCTAGCGCAATAGCAAGAATAAGAATTCTCTATCTAATAAAGTAGGGGGAAATTTGCAGGTCAACATAAAATAAAATCATTAAAGCCATTGCTTAAAGGGGAGATTAGGAGAAAGGGATTTAGTTCTCTTATTATTAGCACCTATGAAATATTAATCGGTATCTCTCAGACAATAACTTAGCTGGTTGTGAGCTGTGGCGGACAAAGTTCTGAAGAAGAATCGTATATTAAAAAAGGAAGCAAATTAATAAATTAATATGTTAAAATTAAATACAAATAATTTAAGCGCTAAATAAAATATATATATAAGATTAAAGTATTTGCCTGTTACTTACAGTACTATGAATCTTGTTAGGAGTTTGTGTTTAAAAAGAAAAGAGGGGCTAAAAAGAAAGAGGTCAACATATAAAAATATCTATAAAAGGCATATAACGATATAATAAATAGCGCACATATATCGATAACTTCTTGAGATATCTCAGGGGAACAGAGAGGAAATGGGATATGATATGAGCGATAGAAAACCAAGTGGAGGAAATGACAGGAGCTGTGTGGTAATTCTGTGAAGGCAAAAAAGACATCTAAGGGATAGGATAAGACAGTCAGTGGGACACTTGCAGAGTAGTAGACATACTTGAGCAGCGGATTATTATAATTAATTACAAGTGGGCATCAAACAGAATGGAGGGAAAGTGGATTAAGCCTCATGAAACAGTTCGAAGGGAAGGGAGGCAGAAGCCCATGTAGGCATGTGGAAAGTCTGAAGAGGTTATTCTCATGTGACAGTTTAAAGAAGAATCCAAGAATAGCTGTTGCATGCAGCAACACAGCTCCAAGGGGAAGCAATGGAATGGTGGAAATGATGAAAGAGAAACCACGGAAACAATTATGAAGAATACTAAAAAACCATAATGGGAAGATATTGGGGACTAATAACTAACACAAGAAAGGAAAAAGTAGGCAATAGACGTCGAACAAAACAAAAGGATGGGATGAAAGGCGTACAGTACTTTCCTTACAGAGCAGATGGCGAATTAAAAAATAAACACGAATACCAGAATACCGGAAGAAATGAGAAGAATTAGGATAGCAGGAAATTTTTGCATAGCTCTGCCAGGAGATCGACGTTAATGAGGAAACTGAGATAAAAAGCAGTATTGGAAAGGTGTGTATCATTAAAGCGATGACTACTTTTGTCAAGAAAAAAGAAGAGATGATGAAATTAGGATGCAAGCTAATACCTTTAGAGGATGAAAGGAGAGACCACAGGAAATGGGAGTGCCAAAGAAGATCGAAGGTATCAATCCAAAGGAGGTTCATGCAAGGGGAAGCTGCTGAGGTGTCTGGGAAGTCAAAGGCGCTGTAATGGCTCGAAACGCTTTGATTCTTTAAAGGGCCAGCAAGAAATGAAAATCCCTACTGTTGAAAAGGGACCCAGATCATGCAGCCAATATGGGAAAACGGAACAATACAGACCAAACAGGTGTAAGTGGAACTTACTAGTTGTCTGGGGCGGGAATTCCACCCAGGTGTATTAGTTGAGGGGCTGATACGGCTTGTGTTAGGGTCTGACTTCATGAGGAGTCTGTAACAAGTATAGCATCGGTCACTTAAGGGACGGGACAAGCAAGAATTGTGGGAGAGTCCTACCGTGTCCTTTGAGGAACCATATTAGAAGAAGCCAGAAGGGCAGATGAAGGAAACTGTAAATACATCATGGTAAAATTTGTCGAGAAAAAGAGTTGATGAAATGAATGGGACAAGTAAGGAGTGGGGTCTCAAGAGAATACTGGAGACTACGAGAGTGTTTTCCGGACAAAGCGGGATTGTCGTGGTGAACACGAATCGGTTGAACACCAGCAACCACATATCAAGCGAGAGCGTATCAATACCTTTCCAAAACGGAAGATCGAAACTCAGCTGGAGCAGATGATAGGGGTGGGAGGGGAGTAATTTACAAAGTGTACTTCACCATAACGGCAATCTTAGCGGTAAAAAAAAAGTGGCATGGATCGAATGCGATTGTGCCACCGATGCTGACAGCTTTGAACAGGTGACAATTCGGATACAAGCGCTCCATGTATCATGACGGCGATGACCGATTTCCCCTTTCGGCGACCATGAAGTACTTTTTCCAGTGTGGATTTGACAAATAGTTACTGGCAAAATGGGGAAATCCATCAGTTGATGGAAACCACTGCATTCAAATATAGCGGACGAGTACCAGGTTAACCGCGTGTACCTTTGGATGTGGAATAAGTGGAGACTTGAGGAAGCTTAGTGCAGTGCATGGACCAAACCTATCAGATGAAGTCAAGAAATTTGTCACCTTGTATGCTGTAGGTATTATCGTTATATCTGGAGACATAGAGGTATTGTCAGCACTTAGAAATGTTCTCATGATCGCGAACAGAAAGGCAGAAAGTAAAAATAAACTAAAGAAAAGCCACTTTGTGACCCAGAAAGTTAAGGATTCTTGGCACACATCGTAAACCAGGATGGGATCGACTAACCCGAATTCAGGCCATCCAAGAATTTCCAGTTCGAGAAAAGAAGAAAGATATTAACGACTACCAAGATGGTAATATTACACATTCTACAACAAATTTATGAAAACTTCTCCACAATATGGAACCCCTACTATGGTGTAAAAAAGAAGACTTAGAGTATATTGTTAGGAGTATAGGATGAAAGAAAAGCGGAGCTTCCGGAGGTGGCGATTTTAAAACAGACCATATTAAAAGTACCGGACTGATGAATACTGCGGGTAACAGACCGACCAAGTGCGACACTGAGTTAAAGACAACTTTTGTAAAAAAAAGGACTGGAGGAATTGAACAAGGGTGTTGAAGCTTCTCATCAGCGCGACCATAAAGGACTGATGTGGAGATACATGGTGTACAAAGCGGGTTGCCCTTGCCCTGAAGCGTATGGGCTTTCAAAAATTCAGACACAATACCTGGTTGGATCCAAGTGAAAGTAATCACCGACCATCGGGAGCCTCAATTCCTTAATAAAAGTTTTTGACAAACAATAGATTAGAGAGGTGGAGCTAGCCCTGCAGGAGTTCAATCCAGTGGAATATGTGCAGGAGAGGAAGGATGCGTGGTTGTGGATGCGCTGGGACACCCTGTGGGACAACAGCCAAATGTTGAGAATTTGAGGTATTACATTACGCTACTACCTGAAAATGAGAAAGCAAAGAGGGTGAGTTCGTCATGAGTATATTTCAGAATTCTTTATTGGAGGGAATGGCAGGAAAAGACTGAAAGTGTGTCAACAAATGGCCGATACATATATGAAGCTGAAATGTAAGGGGCAGGTCAAAAATGGGGTCGGTTATGGAAAGTATGGGGACTGATACATCATCTGCTGGAAGAGGATAGTCCAAAGCTTGGGGAATTAGGAAACAAACCGATATCGTAATACGAAGGGAATGCGGGATCAACTGGTGGATAGAACACATCTGAGCAGTGGCCATTAGCCAGCAAGACTGAGGGGAATTACCTTAGTAATTGTTTATTGGCCAGTAGTGTCCAAAGATAATTACTGTGGAAGAAATCTATGTGAGATAATGGGGACAAAGCCATTGAACCAGTCAAATGAAGAATCGCAGATACCAATTTATAAGTCCAGGAGCCAAACCACTTTGGCTATTATTGATTACCTCACGACCGTTATAATGTTTGGGGTGAAGAATATTTACTGGTTACCGATTTGTGCTCATAAATGTAGTACCATTGTATTACCTATGGCCAAGCAAATCTCACGAACCAGACCATCCAAACTGTTAGGGAAACTAAGCAGTTTCCCATCATTCAGGAAGCCCTAAGTTACATTTTATCAGTCATGAAGAATGCAGCCGCTGTATCAAAGATATTGGAGGCATAATGATTAATTGATCCGAGAAGTCAAACATCATATGACGTCTATCAAGCCGGGGGTAATCTAAAGCAGCTTAGAAGACATTGCAAGTTAGAGGCAGAAACACATTCAATCATGCCACTCACGAATCATGGAAGATGGTTTAGAAATTCCAGATCATTGATATGATCAATAGCTTCCACTAGGCCAGACTAAATCGACTTCATTAGGCGACGATACCGTATCCTTTACGATGATAGACCTGTGATCGGACCAAGAAGGAGGAAGTGGACAAACTTTATGATAACCAGAGTAGCGCAATAAATTCGCGAGAACTTGCCTTATGGGGGAAAGAAGCTGAGAAACTAGGAGCCGATCGACCATCAAAACACCTACGGCGGGGGGGAACAAGAGTTCTTAAGTACAGATCAAATCAGTCCAGTCAGACAGATAGAACATATTTAAGTTCACTTGACCTCTACGATGGCTATGAAGATCGTCGAAGAGGCATAGAATAATACCTTTTACCTGCTAGCGCGAGGGAAATGATTAAGGGACTTTCAATGCAGGCACTGAGCGGAAAAATAGCTTGGCTCCTCAGAGCTAAAATCGCAGCACCGGTTTATACCACACCCCGAGGCGGGGAGGTATGCTTAGCTGAATAGTGTTCTGCGGGATTTGAATCCAGGCATATGCTTGATTTATATTAAACATATATTCAATTGTGAAATGAATGGTAGAACCAAAACTTTAAAAAGCAGTCTTGCTTTAAATAAGCAAGTAGTTTCTAAAGCCACATGAACCATTATATAAGTACCTACCATCAAATTTATTGAAATAAAAGTAAAAGTTTTTTATTATTTTTGTTTTTTTAGAATAAATCTGTAATCGCAGCTGGTAGTTTTTTTTGCATTTTTTTAATTAAATAAATATGAATGATTGAGCACCAGGTTTAGCAGCATTTTTTATTAAATCATTTGGAGTCATTTGAACAAGGAAAATGGAGAAAGTATCATTGCAATATGTTCTGAATTCAAAGCGATCTCTAAAATTATTATTTAAATAAGAGATGAATAAGTAAATATAAATTAGAGGAAATTGAAATAAGAGCAGGACATTAACATGCATTAGAGAAATAAAGCCTAGAATAATAAAAATAAATGAAGATTTAAGAAACAGAACAGAGAAAAAAAAAAGGAAGTGCTGCACCTCTGTTATTACGCTCCTATTGGGCTACATAATCTCGAATACAGAACCAATACCTGAAAGAAAATGAGTCAGTTAGGTGGGAGATTCCAAGTGAATTTGCAAAGCGATCCAGAAATATTGAATTGAGTTAATACTTTTCAGTGGACTTATAGGCGATGAAGGACTCTCACAGGTTACATAGAATTGATTAGACGAAGAAAAAATTAAGGTGTAGGCGGGAAAAGGAAGAAGAGATCAAAAAAGGCCAATTTTAGCGCTTTTAATGATTATTTAAAGTGTTCAGGGAACTAGAAGAAATCAAAATCTAACTTTAAGTGTAGAAATATAGGAAAAGCAGAATCACGTTGCTGAACTTATAAAGTCTGAAGTACTGACCGCCAGACCTAAAGTCAAGCCTCAGCTGATTACTTCCTATTAGGTGATTATATAACTTGCGGAGAAACTTCACATAAGGACACACTTTTGAAAGGACGCGCACCATTAGGGCTCTTGATTCCAAAAAATCGTAGCTCAAGGTCCACTATCTTACAGGTCTTTCTCAGTTCCACAGGTAACATCTTTCAATTCTGTCATATTCATACTTATACCATTAAAGTATCTTTAAATAAGAACTAATAAAACATTAAGCTAAAATGATAGGATTACTCAAATAAAATAATGAGCGATTAGAACCTAACCAAAATAGAGGTTTACTGGGTCTTTATTCGCGCAAAACAGCCAATGAAATCTGCAATCTATATTTGAATATCTAAGCACCGCGTCATATACCATGAATTGACTTATTAAACTTAGATTCAAATAAAACATTTGAATTAATTGTATTTTTTGATGAAAGTATTAACTTGGGAATTCAACATAAAATTTATAATAAGAGAGAGTGAGTGCTGGAGGCGTTCAAAATTTGTTTGTATATGAATGAATACTTGCTGATATTTTTGTGTTAGAAGTTTGATTATATTTAGCATGTTTATTAGTAACAACGTAGTTAATATTCAAGGTGTTGATTAATTTATTCAAGTAAGGATAGGTAGGGCCTCATACCATGATCGTCCTGATTGATTTGTGATTGAAAGATCACATGCTCTACGATCATTGAAAGGTGATATTGGCTAATGTTCGTTCAACTGCCAATTTGGAGATGCGGGCGTTTTGTGTTATAGTTGATGAGGCGCTATATGTACATAATGGCGGGACTATTATAAAAGTTCTCTATAAGCCCTGCCTAGCTAGTTCAAGTCACGAATTCACATTATAAAATAAATAAAAAGCGATCTTGCGATGTATGCCATGTTTGAAATTATCTTCACGAACTTTATGTAATCCCTAAGTACACCGCGGAGGCTGGCACCAGGTTCACCAAAAGTGAGCCATCAATAAGCATGAATAAGCCAAAAAGCGTCAGGGCGTGACAATTTCGAACGGAAGAAGAAGCGATGAAAGGTGCACCCTACTCTGTGGTGCATGTTAATAAAAAATGTCAAAGGTATTCATTTCCTATTCCAATTCTACCTGTTTTATACAAGTCTTATAAATAACTTACCTATATAAAGACTTATAAACTAAAATTAGCTATATATTATTAACTATATTACAATTATATTATAGGATTAATAATTAAACACAAGATCAAATTTAAATATCACCATTTGTCATTTTTAATATTATATTGGGAATACTAGACGTTATATTTCTTCCAATATATCTTTCTTACTTAATAGCTTCTTTGTGTCATCTATTTTTAGTAAATCATAATTCATACCATTTATTTCAATTAATAATATTCTATCAAAAATAACTTTTAATAACTATGGTATAGTCATAAACAAATCCAATTAGTGTGTTTTCCTATCTATTGATTTATGGTGTCTGATAATGATTATTTAAAATATGAAACTATTCTAATATGCAAGTTTATCATAAAAAAACTAACAATGAACACTAATTAATAGTATTTCAAATCGTTTCTCATTAGCTTCCTAGAAAGCTTGTCCTGCATCAATCTTTTTCTAACTTACCTTTCTCACTTATAAAGAAAATTGATAAAATTGATTTAATATCATGTTATTTCCGTATTTGTATTTAGGTTTCTTTTTCTTTCACAATCACCATCAGGAAGTTATTTTCCACTTATAATATATTTGTTTAATACTTTCAACATTAATTATCATTGTCTTCATTATTCTATGTATTCCGTCAATGTTATCGTATAGTAGGGCGGAAATTCTTACATCTTTAATAAAGATAAATGATATTATCCTCAACATAGTT
>JAQFVV010006960.1:0-230611 GCA_028023455.1 Epiperipatus broadwayi | reverse complement strand
TTACTAATTCAAGGAAAATCCAATTTCTTACTAAGAAAAAGTCAAAACTTATTGTTGAAGTTTCACACAAAAAGCTGCCAAAGCTTTAGCTAAGGCAAATACAAAAAAAGTTTCATATACTTCAGAAAATACTTCAGATAGTGAAGATAATTTTGGGATGATCTAGAAGGATAATTTAAAGAGAAAACAAAAAGTAAACAAGTTTTTAGAGAGGAATACTGAGTTAGAACTACCTAAAAGTTAAGAACAGTCAAATAATTTTAATAAAATAAAGGAAAAAAAGCATGAAACAAAAGTGCAACTTTGGGAGAAAATAGAAGACAAAATACCCAACTCTAGTAAAAATAGTAAACTAATTATGATAGATAATAACAATATGAACACTACAAATAAAGAATTAGCAAAAAAAACACAATAAACAAAAAGTTATATTAGTGAGACTGGTGAGTTAAATGAATCTTCTGATGGTGGGGAATATTGGCACCAAGAACAACCCATCAAGATATAAATACCATCTCAATTTTGAAAGATAATTGGATAGAGGAGATCCAACCTGACAATTCAGTACTATTTGGAAGGAATTCTGACTTAGGAAACCAAAGTTATAGTACAAGAAAGGTGCAGAGGTGGTGGCATCACAAAAACTTTCTAAACAAGAAAAATTGACAAAAAACAAAAATGAAGCAAAATTAATGAACTTTAATGAAAGTTTAAGGGCAAAAGACTTTAGGAAACAACAGGAGAATACATCCAAGAAAAACTTTCAAGGAGAAGTACTGAAACATTAGACAATACTATAGAGAAGCACGATTATGACTCTACAAGTAATATGCAAGCTACCAAAGTAATAAAACCCACTCCTAAAAACACTGAATCGAGTTGTGACAATATAAATATGACAAAGAAGTGTGATAATCACAAAAAAGACTTAGATTTTACAAAAAATAAGAGTATTACCAAAATCACAAAAAGGAAAACCTCAATCTTCATAAAATTCAAAATATAAATTGCCTCCTGCTGATACTCAATCAAACAAGTTGAAAATAAAAAATTTAAGGCAATTAACTAAAGAAAATTTTCCACCATTAAGACTTAATGATAATGATAGAATAAATAAACAAATGCCTCAGAGCTGGACTAATAATACCCTAAATCAGTTGAAACAGGAACCTGTAATCTATGCAGAAAGAGTAAAGAATAGCATGAACATGCAAGATGAAAAGGAATGGACCCAACAGAGAAACCCACAAAGAAGTGAAGGAAGTAATAATTTTGATAGATCACTACAGATAATGGAAATAGAAGAAAATAACAATGATGAAGAAACTATGTCAGATCAAGAAGATATGCAAAAACAGATTAATAATGATCCTTCTTTGTCTGCCATAATCTCAGAAAGATACAACCAAACAATCCCTGCATTAGTAATGTGAACTTTTCAGAATTACAAATACGAAAATACTCTGATAATGTCAACCACTGACAAACATTTAAATTATTTCAAATTTCCTACTCTTGATCTCTATAGACTAATAAACCAGCAGGCCTTGAGCAATCAATTTATAAAATATTGTTTCATGTCAACAATAAATACATCATAGTGCAATTCAACAAAGCTTTCAAGAAAGAAGCATTCAAAAATAATTTTAAAGTTTTATCTAACAGATTCCTGATATATGTAGACCTAATTAGATCGAAAGTATTGAAGGAGTGATTCAAAATTGTGGGTGGATTTTTGAGATGAGTGATATGCAGAGAATACTTGCTCCTTACGGGAAGGTTTTAAGCTTTGAATATCAATTGGTTAAATACTTAAACTCCCAGTTCTTAACTAATTCTGCTAGATGTAAATTATTATTGAGAAAATGAATATCCCCCTTAATGATCCCATCATTAATTGAATATAAAGAAACAAATTTAATAATTATGATCAAAGGTATAGCCCCACAATGTTTCTTTTGCAAATTGCAGAGACATTCATCAAGGAAATGTCCCGATAGAAAATGTAATATATGTGGGATCATTCGCACAGATCGGACGATACCACAGATGCCAATTTAAAAATAATAATGATCAAGGACAGTGTTCCCAGTCCATTTCTAAAAAAGACAAAAAGAATGATGGGGTTAATTGGTGGGTAAAAAGATGGAGCTGCCTATAATAGATCAACATCTAGATGACAACAATTCCTCGGGAAGTTTGAAAAAACTGTCACATAATGAAGATCTCAACTCCTCATTGGAAGAGCCTAGAGAGTGGACTTCAGAGACATTTCATCAGACTAAGGAGGAAAAAAATCAACAGAAAAGTAGGTTGTTCATAATGTAAGAGAAGGATGAAGACAGAGGCCTCAATTTTTTCTCACTTATCGATGAGCTCTGACTGCAAAAGTACAGTCACAGAGAATCTTCTAGATTTCTCAGATCCAGAACCTACATTGACTACCACAAGTTACAAAGAAGACAAGACTCATCTCTCCAGACATTGCTGAATTATGAATGGGATCTTGTCCCAATCATTTAGAAGGAACCAAATTAGAGATGATGATTCCACAAAAAGAAAAGATAAGCGAGATGCCTTACAACAGTCTTCAGATCCACAACCAGACAATATTGAAGAAAAAATCTTATTGTTGCTGGAGTATGAAGATCTTCCAAACAAAATGATTGCAAAGGAAGATGGGGCATCCAATCAATCAGAGATTAACCAAGAATATGTTAAACATTCACATTTGAATGATCAAAATAGTGTCAATGAATGTTAGAGGCTTGAATTCTAAGGACAGAGCTTTTCCTCTAGAGAGATGGTTTAGAGTTTGGGCTCCTGATATATTATGTTTGGGGGAGACAAAGATCCATTTACACCTTGATCAGAAAATCATCAATAGGATCAATGTGTTTGGTTATTTTCATTACTCTTACTCTAACATACCCGCAGAAGGGGTGTGGTAGTGATCCAATAAAAATTCCCCCATTTCCTATTTTAAAATTATCAAAGTAGATAATAACTGTATGATTGCAATTATTAAATTTAATAATTTTACCTTAAACCTAATTAATGTATACTTATCTAGACAATCAAAGATAATACATAAAGTCATACAATATATAAACTTATCCTTAAGAACTAGTCCCTTCCCAACAGTTATAGTGGGAGACTTTAATTTATCTTATGATAGCTTCATAAATAAATATCTGCCTTTACTCAATATGCCTTTGCAAGATTGCAGATCCCTGTTTCCTAAAGATGTATTTTCCTTCTTTACTAAAAAAGTTAAATCACTGATTGATTTGCTCTTTGTCTCCCCTGAGATATTTAACTCAGTTAAGGGAGAGCTCTGTCTTCTCACATTTTCTGACCATCTTTCATTAGAATTTGGTTTGTGGATTATATTAATCATCATAATGAGGTGGTGAAGCTCCCCAGAACTATCAGGATGTTGACCCATTCTAACATCAACATTCTATTGGTTTCACAAGCCTATATTAACTTTAACAGAGTTAACAGAAGAATATACATCCATATGATGGATGGATGCAATTTACTCAGATATTTGGAGCATTCATTGGGAATTGCACTGCAAGAACTCAGGTTCATGTTCGGATGTTGTCTGAATTGGATAAAGTTGCAGGGACATTTATAAATTTGCCACTCAAAAGGTAGAACATAGAGAAATCATTCAATTGAAATCAAAAAATATAAAATCATGCAGGAGGTGGTTGCCAAATATCTGTCTGTCAAAAGGGCTTGGCATTTCATCCAACATCAGCACTGCTGGACCAGGGGTTACTTAAGGTGGGCCCTTGCATTGCCAGCAGAAAAGCTAGAGCCAAAAGAGTGATAGAGATAGATGGCAACCTATATGCTGGCTCCTCTATGCTGGGTAAAACAAGAGATTATTATGAAGAGAAATTAAAGTCCCATAGTACTGATTAAAAAAGGAAAATTTTTAACTTAGTAAAGAATTCCACACATATGATAACAGAGAAAAGAATAATAGAAAGAATAAAGATAATGCCTGAAAGGACCCACCTGGGCTTGCATGGGATTCCCAGATTTCTCCTGCTTCACCTGAGTGCATTCACTGCCCCAGTGATTAAGAAAATGGCTGACTTATTGGCTGATGGCAGCCAGGAACATCAAGGGTTCAACCTGATTGCCCTGGTTCCCCTGATTAAGAAAACTAGATGGCCCTAGGAGTCTGGGAAACCTCAGACCAATTTCTA
Source organism: Epiperipatus broadwayi (assembly GCA_028023455.1). NCBI lineage: Eukaryota > Metazoa > Onychophora > Udeonychophora > Euonychophora > Peripatidae > Epiperipatus > Epiperipatus broadwayi. The sequence continues at coordinate 226,385 of JAQFVV010006960.1, read as the reverse complement.
TGATACCTTTACTGGTAAAGACAGTTGAGGGTCTCATCAAAAATGATATCCAAGATAAAATCATAGACCAGCTGTCTAATGCCCAATTTTCTAAGAGGGGGAGCTCAACAGCTGATGCCATGTGTTAATTTCACCTTCTGATCAATCTTATATGCAAAAAGAAGCAAACACAGCCAGTCACAGTACAACTCGACATTGCTGCTGCATTTGACTGTGTTAAAGTTGATGGAGGGTCTTAGGAGGGGACTCAAGGTACCATCTGCTTATCTCCAGATGATAGAGAATCTTCTCTATAATAGAGAGATTATCTTGTCACTGGATGGTAGAGTCTCTCCAGGCTTCAAGCCTATAATTTCCATCCCTCAGGGTGCACCTCTCAGTGCACTTTTATTTACTGCTTACTTGAATCCCATCCTGCTGAGCATTGAGGCAACTCTGAAAGGAGTTGCCATTCCTTTTCTGGTGGAGAGAGTCCACCATGTCTCCTACATGGATGGTGTGATTTTCCTCACCTCTTTTGGGAGGAATTCAATAAGTTAGAGGAGCTCTTAGACTGGTTTGAGTTGGAATATGGTCTAAAAGTCAACAAGGAGAAGTCGGCCATGTGGTCAATTATGGCTGGGAAGCAAATTCCCAGTAAGCTTACAGCCCTCCTCAGAAGTTCCTGGGTTTTCATCTTGCCCTCCCTCCATGAATGAGGAAGAAGAGTGAAGATTAAATATTAATTAAAACTGGAAAATTTATTGAATGACTTGGGAAAATTTACCTATCATTATTTGGAAAAATTGCCCTTACGAACTCAGTCATGTTTCTTAAGATAACAGTACTTTCTCTCTGGGTTTGTCCTGACTAATTCCTTTATTAAGAGGGTCAAAACCCAGTGCAGAAAATTATGTTGGGGGGAGGAAGACACTTTCATCAGCCTAAACCTACCCCAGAAGCCAAAACAACTGATGGCTTAGGTTTACATGGAATCAAAACATTCTTTATTCAGATTACTCATGAACATATTGGTGAGACTTTTTAACAAGAATCCTCAAATGCAGAGTCGGATGCATGTGGAAGAAGTTGCACCTACAGATCACCATATCCCCCCAATAATGGGTGACTGTGGTTTCAGAAACAGTATGTCTGTAGTTCTGGACAGCCTTAAATCAGAAAATCCAGCAAATATGTTCAAAAATAAAATTACTTATTGAACACATATACACAGATGTTTCCAAATAAGACCAAAATAGATGGCCTCTTGACCATTGGAATATTAGGGTTCTCCAGGTTGACTAAACAGTTGAGATTAGAACCTAGGTTCATAGATTTCCTGAATAAAGTCAACCTTGGGGCCTTGCCAACTGCAGCTTTTTTGCATTATCAAAGAGGATATCAGATGGATCCTATTTGCACTTTATGTAAAAAAGAAGAAGAATCAATGCAACACATACTTGAAAAATGCCACATAGATCAAATTTATGTAATATTTTCAAATCCTTAATGAAAAATAGAGAACCCGAATGTGTTCCTATAATCAAAGCTTTCAAAAAAGGCCATTTTGGAGTAATTAGAATGGCAACTTTCTCCAATTTTTGCATATGGATTCTCAGAAATAAAACATTATTTGAGTGTGGCAAAGACTATGATGCAGTAAAAACAGTGTGCATTTTGTTACATTAAATCAAGGAGATTGATAAAAAATTTTGTAATAAATAGCATGTGGATTTAACCTGGTCACTAATTGATCTTAAGCAAATATCCCCTGACTAGAATAAAGACTACAATTTAATAAAGAATTGCCTGGATAAATATAAATGACAATTTGCAGCTAAAATTATATGAAGTAGAATATTAAGACCATATATTGGAAAAAGTGAGATAAAGCTAAAGATGCCATCGATGTTAACTTAATGGCTTTCAGGAGTAATTAATATGAATTTTATTGTAATTTAAATATTAACAAATAAATTGTATGCATTCAGAATAATGTTATATCAATGAATAACTAATTGAATTTCAAACCATGTAAATTTGAATTCAATGTATATGCTCGATAATCCTAATGATAATTTACACATGACATGTATGTTCAATGACAAAGTGTATGCTTTCAGCATAATTCTGAATCTATGTTAAATAAATTATATTCCCTTTTTATGTTCCAGTTTTAACTTGTCTAGCTTTGAATTTAAGATATATTATTTAAAATTTTAATGTCTACTAGAATTTGATATGTATCTTTTGATAATACACAAGGAGAGTGAATAAAGTTATATATATATATATATATATATATATATATATATATATATATATATATATATATATATATATATATATATATATATATATATATATATATATTGTACCCTTACTTCTCGATGTATAATATAATTTGAAATACGACTAGCTCAATTAAATTATTATGCTTAATTAAAATTTGCATATCTATCTTTAATTTACTTTTATATTATCATATTCTAATTAAATTTATTATCAATTATCAAAATCAATATATTTCTATAGTATGTACTAATTAAATAAGTATTTAACTAAAATCATGAGACTATGAAGTAAAGTTACAAAGTAATAAGTAGATTTACATTAAGTCAATATCTTCCAAGACATTGTCTCAATGGCATAAGAATACTGTCACCTCCTTATTAACTTACTACTACCTCTACAGCATTCTTATGGCTTTTAAATAAAATAAATTATCTTTAATAATAATAAATAAATAAATCTTAACTTTTAATTTTTAAAAATATAATTAAATAATCTCAGGTTCTTCTAATTATCTTAAAGTACTGATAACTCATGTAAATAAGTATGATATGGGATTTTATATCAAACCTAAATACACCTAACTTATACTAATAATAATAATACTCAATACTAATCCTAGGGTATAACTTAGTCTTATTTATTTTGGTTATATCATCAATCATTAAATAAATAAATAATCATGTGTATATCTTTTATCTTCATATAGTATCTTAATTTTGGAATAGATCAAAATCTTATAATTCAATAATCTGTGGCAATAAATAATATTGTACTCTTATATTATGCATTATAATTATTTTATGACCATTGTAATATAATGTAATAATGTCAATCAATTCTCATAAATGATAATCAGGAAAATATTATATTTATTTCTAAAATAATATTAATAAATTCACATTGTGCAAACATTATGTTTCTTCAAATTATCTGCTGTCAAATGCTGTGGTGCAAAATAATGAACTCGACACACTTTTAAAAAAACAAATTAAACAAATTTATTTACATTAACTTTGATTAAGAATTTATTTACAATATTTACAGTTCAACTTATGAAAACAAAGAAAATAAAATTAAGAAAATAATAATACAAAAATGTTTACACTGTTATTAGCTCATACTCCTATTAAATAATCTATACATTCTTTTAAAATACTATACTAATAATATTGAAATATATTTTCAAAATTCAGACTTTAAATAAATATCAGTGAACTTCAATTATTACACAGAAAAATTTATGTAAATAATCTTTATGTAGCATATGTAAACTATTAAACTTTATTAATTAAATTGCTACATCACTTAAGTATTGCTATTATTCATTTTATAATGTACTAGTATGTGTTTACTTTATTATCAGCACTACTTTAATAGCATAATATAGAAACTAATGTATCCTTGTAATGTAATAACAAAGAATTGATTATAATTTTATATTTTACTTATTGCAATTTATGTTATATGTTTTATCAAATATGCATTACATATATGTACTGTTAAAATAATAATATTTAAATTATTCATCAATTTCAAATTCATAAAGCATTATATTAGATAAATTTTATGATTCTTTTCTGTGTGAAATTATTACTTTAATCCATGTGTTATACTACTCCTTCCTAATAAATTTCTATCTACAAAACATCCTTTAAAACTTATTTAAACTTTCCGGAAAAACAATCATCTACTTTACATAAATACTAATTATTCAAAACTATTTATACTTCATCATATTCAGTAAACCTTTAATTCAAACATAAACTTCTACATAAAACTTAACTTAATTTATCCAATAAAATAAAATAAAATATAAACTTTGAAATCTCTTCCTAACTTTTAAATAAAATAATTACCCATATGAATAATAAATATAATTTTAATACTCCAACATAATAATAATAAAAAAAAATAAAAATCAAAATTTATTTACGAAAGAATCATATAATTATTTCTAAGCTTTTTATGTAATGTTGTATCGTATTTATTTCATAAATTCAAATTATGCATATTTAAATAAACTGTTACTGCCAATATAATGTGTGTGTATTTTTTTAAAATATTCATACATCCATTCAACACTAACATATCATTCGGTTGATCTAAAGAAAAACATATTAAATACATCAAAATTATTATTATATAATTTTACCATCAATAATGATTCAATGTACAGTCCATCTTCCAATATTCTTCGGAATTACAGCTTCATAGAATAAATTACATTTATACTTACAATCATTCTTTAACATATTACGTTTTTATATTAATTATAAGATAAACTTATGCAATTAATTATATTATATTACTTTAGTTATTAATTTTAAGAAATGTACCTATCTTATTTTAAATAGATTAATATTATTTAACTTTTATATTAGATAAATAAAACAAAAATTATATTACATGACTCCATCGATGTTTTCTTTTCCACCATAAAGTTTTTTAATCCTAGGCACATATTCACTAGCACATCATTTCCTGTTTCCGGTCCATCACGTGTTTTTTTTTAAAAGTTTATGAAAACGAAAATGTTCTTTTTTTAAAAAAAAAAAACAAAAGTTAATAAAATTAAAATAGTTTATCTGATCCGGATGCAGTTCTTAAAAATATTATTTAAAAGTTATTATTCTTGAATTAGTCTATAATTTATGAAAAATTATCATTTAATTATTTTAAATTAACTGGGACGTCCACGTATCACTTGCGCATTTCTTATCAACATATCTAGGTAAGAATAAGCTCCTTTATTTATAAACGACCTGCGTTTAAATTATTTCAATATAATAATTTTATTATATTAAGATTTTTAGCTAATTATATTTCAATTGATTTGCCTTTAAAATCATCAACATTCAGTCTTTTAAACATAAAGACTTAACAAGGCAAGTATTTATAAAACTACTTTCATTTTTAATATCTTTACTTAAGATATATTTTTTTTAAATTTATAGCTTGCAAAAATACTTTCTTCATAAGAAGTATTTTATTCTCTAAAATATCTATTTTCTAATATTCACTATTAATTAGCTTTTAAAATTATATACTGTCCAAAATACTACTTTTCTCCATCTCGTAATTTTCTGAACTAATCCAGCGTTTGTCATATTTCTAGGGTAAAGTTTCCGATATATTTTCACTATATATGATGTTTCCATGACCATTTGCTTGCAAATTGAGCTTCAATTTAGAGACGGTTGATTGGGAAAAATTAAATTAACACTGCATATCTATCATTTTAAAACTTTTAGAGATTATTTATAACGACACTCTTGTAATTTTTTAAAAAAATGATTTTAGAGCGTCTATAAATTTACTTAGCTATTTTTCTAATAGCACAATTAACTTGAAAATTCAATCACGAAGTCCTCTCCTAACAATTGAACTGAGCTTTTATACCGGAAGAAACTTCCCATTTGATTGGTAGATTAAACAATCAACTTTGCTGGCTTATTTACATATTTACCAACAACACAAAATTAAAAATAAATAATGACTTATTTAATATTTAATATTTATTACATTATTACATTTTTAAAATAATCTTTATCGTTTATTTAAATCTATTAAACACTTTTAAAAAATATATTATTCTACTTGATTTTAATTTTAACTTTTATAAGACTATTTAAAATACACTAAGTCTTTTTTTATACGTCATATTTTTAAAACAATATTTTAAAATCAGATTTAATATTTCACATTGAATATCTTTATTTTTTATCTCGTGATAACTCACGTATTATTTATAAATTTTACAACATGATTTTTAAAATAGTTTTGCAACTTTACTAAATAACTTCCAAGCATGTTTGTGTATATTTAAATAACATCTGTTCTCTACAACACAAGAAACGCTTATCGTCGTCTAAAAATAAACTAACAATTGCATTTTTTTAAAATAAATATTTTTTAAATAAATAAGATATTATAATAGATTTTAAAATAATTATCCAATATTATTAAAATCAAATATTAGTCTTCTATTTAAGTACTTACAATAATTAAAATATTTATATTCTTTTATAATATTATTTTATCAATAATAAACATATGCATTTAATTTTAACTTGTCTTTTAAACACTTTTAGCTTTAAATACCTATTTATTAAATATATTCATGCAGTATTGATTATGGCCATTTTTCCCAACCATATATTATAATCATCATCATTTAAAATGTCTCTCTCAATATTAGCACAATTTTACATATCAAATACTCATAGATTGCTTTAATTAAACTTTTGAAATATTATCATAAGCAAAATTAACATCACATATTCAAATATAGCTTAAATTTAAAATTTTTAATAGATTAGCACAAAAATTAGATGGTGACCCATACAAAAGGGCACAATATATATAGATATATATATTGATTTGTAAATTACATATATTGTGGAAAGAATACAGACATCAAACTTAATTTATATATATATGAAAAACAAAAAACACAAGTTAAAAACTTGCATATGCTTGTATTTATGACAATAGATGGCGTTATACCAAAAACACCTTCAAGCGTTTGTTTACATAAACGTCAGAGCGAGTATTTCACTATCTCTAACTTAATTTCCACCTTCATATCATGATTTCAAGCTATTTGCTATCATCAGTGAAGGACAGGATTAAGAAACTAGATCTAAAACACAAACTCTGAGCGTTTAAAAAACAGTTTCTATTCAGCTTGCATGCGTGAATCTTTTAGAGACGTAATGTCTTCAAACTCAGCATAGCATGCCAGATAGCTACATGGGTCTGATATCAGTTCAGCATCACCACATAGTAGAAGCCTCTGCAATATATATCATTGCAAGAAAGATCTCAAAGGTACATTTATGAAAAACAAAAAACACAAGTTAAAAACTTGCATACGCTTGTATTTATGATAATAGATGGCATTATACCAAAAACACCTTTAAGCGTTTGTTGTCATAAATACAAGTGTATGCAAGTTTTTAACTTGTGTTTTTTGTTTTTAATAAATGTACCTTTGAGGTCTTTCTTGCAATGATATATATTTCAGAGGCTTTAACTATGTGGTGATGGTGAACTGATATCAGACCCTTGTAGCTATCTGGCATGCTATGCTGAGTTTGAAGACATTACGTGTCTAAAAGATTCACGCTTGCAAGCTGAATAGAAACTGTTTCTTAAGCGCTCAGAGTTTGTGCTTTAGATCTAGTTTCTTAATCCTGTCCTTCACTGACGATAGAAAATAGCTTGAAATCATGATATGAAGGTGGAAACTAAGTTAGAGATAGTGAAATACTCGCTCTGACGTTTATGTAAACAAACGCTTGAAGGTGTTTTTGGTATAACACTATCTATTGTCATAAATACAAGTGTATGCAAGTTTTTAACTTGTGTTTTTTGTTTTTCATAAATGTACCTTTGAGGTCTTTCTTGCAATGATATATATTGCAGAGGCTTCTACTATGTGGTGATGCTGAACTGATATCAGACCCATGTAGCTATCTGGCATGCTATGCTGAGTTTGAAGACATTACGTGTCTAAAAGATTCACGCTTGCAAGCTGAATAGAAACTGTTTCTTAAATGCTCAGAGTTTGTGTTTTAGATCTAGTTTCTTAATCCTGTCCTTCACTGATGATAGCAAATAGCTTGAAATCATGATATGAAGGTGGAAATTAAGTTAGAGATAGTGAAATACTTGCTCTGACGTTTATGTAAACAAACACTTGAAGGTGTTTTTGGTATAATGCCATCTATTGTCATATATATATATATATTAAAACAAACTAAAATATCCTCTAATATTAATAAGACAATAACAAAGCTTGAATCAAGTTGATAATGATTATGAATATAATCGAAAATATTTCTCTATGATTTTTTATTTATATTATATTATAAGTCATTCACTGTTATTTGGAATATACTTAAGTTTTGTTATTGTATTATTAATATTAGAGGACATTTTACTTTGTTTTAATATATATATATATAAACTCTTAAACCGCTAATTATATTATTGGTTGTATGAGGTAAAAATCACATCTTTTAATTGGCCAACTCACAAACTGAAGACAAAGCCTATTGCTAAAACATAGTCACCTATAATACTAAATTCAACTCAGATACATTTATAAAAAGTATATTACTAATTTTTCAGATTATAAAAGAGAACGAAAGTTCTTTCAAAAATAAATTGCTATTTATTTATTATAAAATATATTCAATTTCGGCAAATTTAAAGCGAATGTCTAAACAAAAAAGTGCTGACACAAACGCTTTTTTTTCAATTTTACGTTATGGAAAAGTAAAGATTTATTTTTGCTAAATCTTAAATATTTTTACTAAAATCTTCAATATTTTTCGAAAATAATTTTGTTTTTTTAGTATATTTTTTAAAAAACTATTTTAATTTCTCAAATTATATTTTTTTAATACTTAAATTACATTCAAAATGAAAATCTCAGCGTTTTTCTTTATTTTCTTTGATCAGGCAGTTTCTTTGTTCTTTCCAGCCAATCAGAATGTCTTTTTCAGCTGAGAGCCAGCTGACAGACAATCACCGACAAGGTTCTTTCTTTGTTTAGTTTTAAATGTGGATTTTTTTATTTTTTACTTGTAAAATAATTCGGAAGAGGGCACCATCTTACAGAACTTTTAAACATTGTTATCTGCAACACGTTTCTAGCTATCAGATAAGCAAACAAAAAATTTTCTTTTAATTTGTTTAGTCTGAGAGCATTAATATTTATTAATTATTATTGTGTGTGAAAGTATAATTAGTGGTTAAGAGTATTTGAAAGATTGAAAATTGTGTTTTTTTATTTGTTTTAAAGTTTTTTCAGTTTGTTATTTATATATATAGAAATTTTTTTAAAAAGTTATTATTTATTTTTTGTTTTGTTTTATTATTTATATATTGTTATTTTATATATAGAATTATTATTATTTTTTTATTTTTAAAAAGTTATTTTGTTGATTAGTTTTTTGTAAATTTGTTATTAAAAGATTTACTTTTAAGAAAAATATAACGTTCGAAAAACGTTATTTATATATAGAAATTTTTTAAAAAAGTTATTATTTATTTTTTGTTTTGTTTTATTTATATATTGTTATTTTATATATAGAATTATTATTATTTTTTTATTTTTAAAAGTTATTTTGTTGATTAGTTTTTTTGTAAATTTGTTATTAAAAGATTTACTTTTAAGAAAAATATAACGTTCGAAAAACGTAAAATAAAAAAAATGGATTATATTTGTATTTCAAAATGTTTATATAATCGGGAAAAGGAAATTAAGCGTGCTGTTGTAGAATGTACTATATGTGATGGGGTATATCACTTGAAATGTTTAAATAAGACTAGGAAGGATGTAAATGGTTTATGGTTATGCAGTCAGTGTATTAATATGATAAAAGAGGTGAGAAAGTGTTTTCAAAGTGTAGATAGTCGAAGAATAGTGGGTGGAGAAAGTAATAGTGTAATGGAGATGATTAGTCAAAGAATAAATAAGATAGAGGAAGAACTGAAGGATTTAGAAGTAAAATTAAAATCATTAGAGATAAAATGTGAGGAGATAAAGGAATTATTGAGTAGGAATGATAAGGAAGAAATAGATAAGGAGGACCAGAAGGTATTAGAAAATGTTATAGATAGAGCAGAAAAAGTAGATTATGAAACAGTATTGATAGGAGATTCACTAATTAGAGAATGTGGGGATATAATTGCAAGGGAAAATAGAAGTAGGTATGTAAGAGTATGTTTGCCTGGAGCTAGAATTAGGGATGTAGCAGATAAAGTTAAAAAACAAGGTAGTAGAGATGTATATGTTATGGTGGGGACTAATAATTTATTAGAATCATCAGAGAGAATAATGGATGATTATGTAGATTTGATTAGGAATTTGATTATGATTAAAGGAAGAGTAGGAATAGTTGGATTATTACCAAGGTTTGACAAGAGTTATTTGTTAGATAGGGCATGTTCTATAAATGAGAGATTGAAAAAATTGTGTGAGAGAAATAATGTTATGTTTGTGGATGTGTGGGATTGTTTTATTGGAAAGAGAGAGTTATATAGTAAAGATGGGTTGCATTTAGGAAAACAAGGAAGTGAAGTTTTAGGGAGTTTGATTTATAAAGAATTTTTTTTCGGGAAACTTATAAAGGGGGGTGGGTTTTTAAATTGTAATATTATTAAAAAGAATGGATGGAATATAAGAAGTAAGCAAAAGGAATTTGATTTTGATATAAATATAGATATGGAGAAGGAATGGGTTTGTAAAATTAATGGTAAGAAAGTAATTTATAAATGTAATGGAGAAGAAAGAATTAAAAGAATTTATAAAAGAGTAGTTAGGAAAGAAGAAATTGTTAAAATTGGGTTTTTGAATATGCAAGGTGGTAGGAAACCAGAAAAGTGGATGGAATTAAATAAAACAATTGAAAATGAAGAGCTTGAGGTATTAGCAGTAGTGGAAACACATTTAAGAGAAGAAGAAGAACCTATTTTGGAACAGTTGGTATGGCAGGGTATAAATAGAAAAGAAAAAGAAAAAAGGGGTGGTGGTATAGGTGTTATATCAAAAAAATATTTAAATATTGTTAAATGTCAAGAACACTTGTGGTTTGAAATAAGGTTGGGTAGACAAGAATGGATGGTGGCTATAGTTTATATAGCTACTGGAGATAGTCAAATTATATTGGAGTGGAATAGTAACATATACGAATGTTTAGTTAAGGATATACAAAGTTTTAAAGAAAAGGGGAAGAGAATAATGGTTATAGGGGATATGAATGGACATATTGAAGAAATTGATGATGTAGATAATAAAAATGGACAGCTTTTGAAGAATTTTTGTCAGAAAGTGAATTTGAGTATTGGAAATTTATTAAATATTTATGAGGGACAATACACATGGTCCAGAAATAATATATTTCACACAATAGATTATGTATTGGTAGAGAAAGAGGGAATAAATAAAATACGGAAAATTAAGGTATTTGATAATGAAGAAAAAGTATGCACTAGTGATCATAATTTCATTGTAATTGAAATGGTTAGTAATGTGATGGAGAATAGAAATAAAAGTAGAAATAATAGTGAAAGATGTGGATGGAGAGTAAATGATAAGAATAAGTTGGAAGAGTATAAAATACAAGTTGAAGAAATAATGGAAGAGTGGGTTGGGGATGAGTATAAGGATTGGTGTAAGGAAGTAGAAAAAGTTGCAAATAGGGTTTTAGGTGAGAATATTGAAAAGAATAAAAGTAATAAAAAAATTAAAATTAGTAAAAGTGTAAAAGAAAGGAAAGAAGCATGTAGAGAATATAAGTGTGCTATTAAGAATAAGGAAAGTGAAAAAGATATTAATGCTAAATGGGAAAAGTACTTAGAAAAGAAGAAGTTGGCTAAAATAGATATTTATAGAGAGAGAATGAAATTGAATAGTAAATTGTTGGAGGATATTAATAAAAGTGGAAGAGATGGAAGTAAAAAATTTTGGAATTATATTAAAAGGAGAAATGTAGGGGAGAGAGAGTTAGTATTACTAGATGATGAGGGAACTGAGTGTAGTTCTAGAGAAGATTTAGAGAGAATCTTAAATAGTTATGTAATGAATATAGAAAAGATGTTAAATGTGAATGATAGAATATTAGAAAATATGAAAGAATATAGTAATGGGAATATTAGTTTTTCAGAAAATGAACTAAATGAGGTAGAGAAGAAATTGAAAAGTGGGAAGGCAAGAGGTTTAGATGGATGGGCAGCAGAGATGGTAATGAATTTAGGATATAGGGCAAAAGTAAAGTTATTATCCTGTTTTAATAAAATGGCACAGAATAGAGTTTTCCCAAGTAGTTGGAGTAATACAAGAGTAAGGTTATTATTTAAAGGAAAGGGTAAGGATCATAGAAAGTTGAATAATTATAGACCGATAGCGGTAACATCAGTTTTATATAAAGTTTTCTCGTATATGGTGGCTAGTAAAGTTGTAAAATGGATGGAAGGGAATAATGTAGTGGGTGAAATGCAAGGAGGTTTTAGATTAGATAGGCGTATAGGAGATAGTTTATTTGTAGTTACACAACTTATGGATATGAGTAGGAATGCAGATAAACAGTTATATATGAGTTTTATAGATATAGAGAAGGCATATGATAGAGTAAATAGAAATAGATTATGGATAAGTTTAGCAAATTTGGGAATGGATGAAGCTTTAATAGATATTATTAAGAAATTATATGAAAATAATTATTATATATATCAATTAGAGAATATAGAATCAATTAAAGTTAAAAATGGTGTGGGACTAAGGCAAGGATGCCCTATGTCACCTATTTTGTTTGTGTTGTATTTGAGTGAAATGGAAAGAGCAATAGAAAGATTAGGAAGAGGGATAGAGATACCGTTAATAGGTAGTAAGGGAGTATTTATTTTGTCAGGTCTTTTTTTTGCAGATGATATATTTTTGTGTGCAGAAAAAAGAGAAGATATGGAAGTTATGTTGAGGACATGTGCAAGGGTGGGTAAAGAGATGGGGATTAAATTTAGTGAAGAAAAATCAAATATAATGATGGTTAATACTGAGGAAAGAGAAGATGTAGAATTTTTATTGGGAGATATTAAGTTAAGTGTGGTGAATAGATATAGTTATTTGGGAATTATTTTAAGTAATCAGAAAAATTATTTGGATGAATGGGAGAAAAAATTGATAAATGAAGCAAAGAAAAGAAAGGGATTGATAAAGAAATTAACAGTATTTTCATATAATAAATATGATGTAGCTAGAATTATATGGAAAGGAGTTGCAGTAGCAGGGTTAACATATGGTAATGATGCATTATATGTTAGTAAAAAGATATTAGATTATTTAGAAAAAACTCAAAGGGAAGTAGGAAGACATGCATTGGATGCAGAAGTATGGACAGCAAGGGAGGCAATTCAAGGAGAAATGGGATGGTCAAGTTTTCATATGAGAGATGCAAAAAGTAAAATGAAAATGTTTGGTAGATTGCAGTTTATGGATAATAAAAGAATAGCTAAAATAGTATTTAATTGGGTTATGAGTAAAGGGCAGGTAACAAGATGGGTGAGAAAGGTAATGCGCTATGCAAAAGATTTGGATAAAGAATTTATATCAGTATATTTGTACAAAAGATGGGATGATTGTGTTAAGAGGATTATTGAGTGTTATAGTAGTAAGGAATGGGATAAAAGAATAGATTTATTAATAAAGACTAGGGAGTTAGAGAGATGGAGAAATAGTATGGAGAGTAAAAAGAGTTTAAATATATATAGAAATAAACAGAATATTAGGTGTGAGTTAATATATGATAATAGTAAGGAAAGTAGTTTATTGTTTAAAGCTCGAACGGGATCTTTAGCTACAAAAGAATATACATGTAAATGGAAAAATATGGGTGATTTATTTTGTAAATTATGTAAGGAAGGAATTGAAAATATTAGGCATTTGTTAATTGAATGTAAATGTTTGAAAACAGAAAGGGTACATATAATGAAGTTGTGGAAAAATAAATATGAAAAGAGTGATTATACAGAAAGTGAATTATTGGTTTTTATGCTAGGTTTGGGAAAAGATAAGGGGGATTTAGATATAAAGGTTATAGAGTTGACAAAAATTATGTTGTGGAAATGGGATAGAGCAGATTATGGGTAAATTTAGAATGGGGAATGTAAAAGAAAGTGGCTAACAGGTTTATCTGGGCTTAATTGCTGAGATATTCTTGACTTCGTTTAAGGAGAAGCCATAATACATCACATCACATCACATCAAAACCTAATCAATAACTGTCAAACAAATATTTTAGCATTAAAACTAGCAGAATTAGAGTGACGTCAGATGTCGACGAGATGCCTCGTAAGAGGCAGGAAAAGGGTTAAGTTTGATGTCTGTATTCTTTCCACAATATATGTAATTTACAACTCAATATATATATATATATTTCAAAATACAGTAAAATTCACATAAATAATATTATTTTTAGAAGTACTTTCGACTATACTTCTTGTAGTCTTTATCAACTATATAACATTGAATAATCAAAATGAGACAACCTTTCACAATACCCATAGTTCAATTCAGATTTCCCACAATTCTGTTATCTTAACATTTGATGACTACCGATTTATTTATCTATCTATCTATATTTCTATCTATCTATTTATCTATCTGTCTATCTATCTGTCTGTCAGTCTATCTATCTATCTACCTATCTATCTATCTGTCTATCTATCTATATGTCTGTCTATATATCTGCCAACCTATCAATATGTCTGTCTATTTAGAGAAGAGTGACAAAGGGAGAAAGAGAGCTTAATGAAAAAATTTGTTTAGCAGAAAAATTCTCAATTAGTACTAATATATATATATATATATATAAAGCCAAAATGTGATTTACTTGTTAAACAAGTTTTTTGTTTACTGTCATAAACTGGTTTTGTATCTGGACATGTACAACTAAAGTTTTTACATATGCTGTCTTGTACGTCCAATAGCATATCCTATATAGGAAATAAAACAACAAATTCATACACAATTTGTATAAACAAATTTTATTGCTTAAAAATTAAATTTTAACTTTATTGTAATGATTAAGTTAAAAATTCTAATTTTAATAATCTACATGGATGAAACATCTATTCATAACTAAAACACATATCTTAATTAGTTTAAGAATCATTCTGAATCATTTGAAGTTTTGTGAGATGAGGAAAATAGTTTGTTATTACACAATCTACCAGAATGTAAATAAGCGTGTGTATTTTAATTTTTGTAATTTCACAAATTATTTTAGATTTTGTAAATATAATTAAAGGAAAAGAATTACTTTTTTAAAAAATATTTTATTGAAAAGAAAAAAAAGTTTATTGCTTTAAAATCAAATGAAGTTTCTGTGCTAGAGATAATCTCTAGTTTCGAAAATGATTATTAATAATCATTAGTGTATTTATCTGAAATGGATGGCATCAAAAGTTGTGAGTGGAGAAAGTTTGACAATGGTAAATGAAAATGTAACAATTTACTCTAGATAAATACTTTGCATATAATAAAGTTGTATATGAGAGATTGTGACCTGGGCCAACTGATGAGTGCTGGTTCAGCACGAAATGCATCTTGGGGGTCATTTGTCTTTTTTTATATCTTTATTTATATGTATTTAAAAAGAATGGGGAAGTATGGAGATGTTTATTATATTCTATTACACAAAGTATGTAAGCAATCTGATATCTGAAGAAGATAAATATTAAAAGACTAATAAAATATAATGAATTCCTACCAGTCTTATTATTAGAATTCTGTCTATTACTATTGATAGCTGTCGTATTATTAATCTATTACTGTAACTTTTTCTGAAGCTATCTGTCTAATGACATTACTATGTGAATCAACATGTAATACATTATTTTATAAAATTCTTCGTGTGGATTTTCAATTTTTTTCTACTGTCTGAAAAGTTTGAACAATGTGAAATTCTGTTTTTGTTTATAGAAAATAGTAAAGAAAACAATTGCAATGCTTGAAACATCTAGAAAAGAAAGTGATCTGTTATATTCCACTATTTACGATGAAAGTGAAAAATAACAGATCACTTTCTTTTCTAGATGTTTTAATTGCAAGAAAATGTGATGAAACATTATCAATATCTGTTTACAGAAAATCCACCTATACAAACAGATATTTTAATTTTAATTCTCATCATCATCCTGCACATTTTTTTTCTGTAGCAAAAATCTTTTGACTAGAGGTTATAATTTATCTGATAAAGAACATCTTACTCATGAAAACTTTCTAATAATTATAATAAAACATCATATGTAAGGCTTTACATAACATTAATACTAAAAAGAAAAAAGAGGATAGAATTGACAATTCCTCTTTTAATAGAGTAATTTTACCTTATATTAAAGGGGTTATTGATAAAATCAGTAGAAGATTATCTTGTTTTAATATAAAGACTACTTTTTTTACTGGAAGAAAAATTGGTGATTTTTTATATAAACCTAAATACAGAATATTTTTGGAACACCAAGGAATTTATGAAATTCCATGTTTGCAGTGCTCAAAATGCTATGTGGGTCTGTGTAATAGACAAATAAATGGCAGAATTAAGGAGCATAGAAATGCTTTTAATCAAAAAATTAGCACATCAGTTTTTACTTCCCATTTTTTAGAAATTGGTCACAAATCTGATTTTGACAATACAAAAATAATTGCTAATTTGGAAATATATGATTTAAGAACCATGAGAGAGTCAATTGAAATATGAAAGAGACCCATTGTTTTAAATAGGGCTGACAAAGCACAACTTATTCCAGATATGTAAAAACCTCTTATTTTATCTAATATTAACTTAAAATTAATAGGTGAAAAAACTGAGGGAAATAAACATTTTGATAAGCCTCATATTATGAATGCTGAACTACTTCAAGTTAAATCTCATTTCTCGTCTCGCACTGAGTCACATTATTGTTTGAGATCTAACATTTTTTCTTTCAAAAGTTAACCTTGATAATGGCAGTCTGGTGAAATATCGGATTGTAATGCAAAATAATACATGCCTTATTCCCAAAAACAATATATTTAACAACTTTATTGACACTCTGTTTTTTTTTTTTTTTAATTTTTATATTTATAATATATGTATATTATACTTTACATTTATATGACTTATAATCATTTATTTATTAATATTTAATTTATTTTTATCATTTTAACTGTATTATTATAATTTTATTTATGAATTTCATATAGTATAATTTCCATGCATAATTTCACCTTTTTTTAAATTTCTGTTATTTAATTTTTTTTAATATTATTTTCTCCTAAATCTTCCCAATTTTTGTAACTGACTAATTTTTTAAATTGTATATGTGATGTGATGTGATGCAATATGACTTCTCCTTTCTTGGAGTCAGAAAATCTCTCAGTCATTATGCCCAGAGATACCTGTTAGCAACCTGGGTTCTCTTTTTATTTCCCACCCTTTTTTTTCCATATTCTTCTCTATTCTGCTCCATCCGATTTCCAGAACATTATCTTTGTTCAATCTATGGCCTTTACATCTAAATCCCCCATATCATCTTCCAAACACGGCATCAAAACCCAAGGGCCCAATTTCTGTAATAATCACTTTGTTTATATTTATTTTCTGACACATTTATTATTTGTATCCTTGCTGCTTATAATCCTTTACATTTAGTTAACAGATGTGTAATATTTTCTATGCCTTCTTATCACCCACATTTCTCCATTTATATGTAAGTACATGCCCTGTTGTTAAAGATCCCGTTCGATGCTTAAACAGTAAACTACTTTTCATGCTATTGTCATAAATTCATTCACACCCTATATATATATATATATTACCAACCGGAAACACATGTGTTTCCGGTTGGTAATTGATGATTCCATTTTGAAAGTTGAGTTGAAAATGATTATGAATATAATTGAAAATATTTCTTTATGAGTTTTTATTTATATAATATTATAAATTGTTTACCATTGTTTGGAATATATTTAAGTTTTGTTATTGTATTATTAATATTAGCGGACATTTATTTTGTTATATATATATATATATATATATTGTCCCTATATTGATATAGGCGCATATAATTTTATCTAAAATTATATTATTAAAATAATCGTTCATAAAAGAAAAACATAAAATTAAACGTTGAAGAGTTTATTGCAGTTTGCTTTAGAAAAGGATAAGAATCAAATAGTTTTCTAGCGTTAGTTTTGAAATAAAAAAGCTACAATTAATTAATCAGAAGGGGAGAGGGGTGTTTCATTAGAGAAATTAAACTAAGGGTTATAAAAGGAAGTAAAGAGTTTTTATTAGTATTCGTAAAAATATAATTTAAAAAATTAAAACATACAAATCTCTTTTCATTCAAGTTTAATTAAAGAAAAAATAATGTTAAAACTAAATAGTAGATTGTATTAAAAATATATGTGCGTATATATGTGTGATTTGTAAATAAATAAAATGTATGCGAAATAAAAGAAGATTATCATTAAACACACGGCAATGGCTATTAATAAAATAAAACAACACGTTTTATTGCATGGCTATTACTAATTAAGCAATCTTCCAAAACACGTTTATCAAATGATTATCATTGGAATTTGACAACAGATTTTTGCAGGAGAAATTATGAAGACAACACATCGCAGATATAAATAGACTTTTTTTTTATCGGACAGTGGTCAGTTCACAAATTAGTTGAGTGAGTGCAGTTCACAAAGTAAATGAGTAGTGCAGTTCAGAAATTAATTGAGCAGTTAACAAACAAAATGCAGTGTTGAGAAGATCTTGGGAACGCACGTTTATTTCCAGCCCAGATGTCCTAGAAAACAGCAGATCTGCCCGTGAAATAATGTCAGCTTAACATCTTAGAAAATCTCCGTCAATATCTAATTGTCTCCGATAGTAATAATCGTGAAAATCAGGAAACTCAGCAAGGAAACATCCCAGCCAGCTGGTAAGCATTCATAATGGAAATATTATCACCAAAAGCAGCCTCCAAAGAGAACAAAATTCTATGTCTACATTCAAAAGCCTAGGTAAAAACATTTGCTTATTTCATTTATACTGTAATAGCCATTGCATTGCATTAATTCGTACGAATCTTTCAAGAGTCTAATTATATGAACTCTATATCATACATAAATGAACTATTGATGTGTGTGATTAAATTTCAAATGCTACGTAGTCCTTTATTATCATTATTATGTGTGTGCATGAGTTAATATGTGTGTGAACCTTATATCAATATTATTAGTCAAAGTAGATAAATTTCCAGTGTTCTGTTATGAAAATATTCAAGAATATTTAAACTATTCAGAATGTTAATTTGAAATATGCGTGTGTTTTATTAGAAGTATAAAATGTTTAAATTTAGTAAATAAATGTTAGTTAATAAATTATCTTTAATATTAAACTTTATTTGTCGGTCAATTCTTTTTAACAAATTCTTTTATCAATTCTTTTAATAACTAATTAAGTATAATCTATTAGTGATTACAAACAACTGAGATAGTCATGGATTTAGGCGTTGAGTTAGTGGCCACTGTTCAAAGAGCATTGTCTATTCTTTTAGTATTCTTTTAGAATAAGCAGCTGGCGCCCGTGTTTATACACAAACAAAAAAAAGTGCTTTGAACTTGGTGTTGAACTCAACAGCCAAGAAGAAGCTATGTCCTGGAAATGTAACACTAGTTATATACTTTATAGCTATTGTTTGGGCATAATACTCTCCTAGTATGTTCTTCTCTGCCTAAGAGGCCGGTGTTTCGAATGCACATATTCGAATACGGTTCAATATATATATATTTAAACTGTTTTTACTCTCCATACTATTTTTCAAACTCTTCAACTCTTCTATCCCATTTCTGGACTGGACACTATTACAGTCAATATTTTTTCCAAACCCAATCAGTCCATCTACTGTATAATTATGCTTATTCAAGTCCTTTGCATACCATACTACCTTTCTCACCTATCTTGTTGTCGGATTTTTACTAATAACCCAATTAAATACTATTATTACTATTCCTTTACTATCTGTAAACTACAGCCTACCAAACATTTTAATTTGGCATCTCTTATATAAGAACTTGGTCATTTCTTTTCTCTTTGAATCGCTTTCTTTACTACCTACACATCTGTATGTAATACATCTTTCTAATTTTTGGTAGTTTTTCTAAGTTATCTTACACCCTTTTATTAACACATAAGTTAACCCTGCTACTGCCACTCATTTCCATATAATTCTGATACACCTTATTTATTTTATGAGAACTATTAATTTCTTTATCGGCCCCTTTCTTTTCTTTGCTTCCTTTGTCAATTTTTGTTCCATTCATCCAAGTAATTTCTATGAATATTTAAGATGATTCTCAATTAATTGTATGTATTCATAACATTTAACTTTATATCCCTAATAAAAATATTTCTCTTCTCTTTCACCTGCATTTATCATCATTACTTTTGATTTTACATCACCATCTTTGTCCCCATCCTTACACATGTTTTCAGCATAACTTCCATATCTTCCCTACTTTCTATGCACAAGAACAAATAAAATCATCACCAAATAAAAATTCTGATAATATACAGATACATTTGCTATCTATTAATGGTATCTCTACCATTCTTCCTAGTGTTCAGATCCTAGTCATATCTATGAGTTGTGCAACTACAAATTAACTATAACTTATATCCCTATTTGATTGAAAACCTCTTTGCATTTTGCCTATTATATTATATTTTTCCATCAAATTTGTCACACTTCCAGCCACAATGTATCCATACCCTTTATATAACACTGATGTAGTTGCTATCAGTCTATAGTTGTTTACCATTCTATGTTCATTACACATTCCTTTAAATAATAGCCTTACTCTTGTGTTATTCTAGATATCTGAAAATTCTTTTTCCTGTACCCCTTATTAAAATTTTCATCATAATAGATTTAATATTGCTTCATTTCCTAAATTAATCACCATCTTTGTTTTTCATCCTTCCAAACTTTTTATATTTCCACTTTTCAATTTCTTTCCTGCCTCATTCAATTCATTGTCTGTAAACCTAATATTTCGATTCCTATATGCTTTTATGTTTTTATCACTCTGTACTTCATATCTAGCATCTTTTCTATATCCATTACATACTTACATAAGTTGTCTCTAACTATAATCTAGAATGACACACTTTTTTCTCATCATCTCATAATACTAATTCTCTCTCCCTTACATTCCTTCTTTTAATATATTTCTTAAATTATTTTCTACATCTCTTTTACTTTTATTAATATTCTCCAATAATTGCCTATTTACTTTCATTCTCTCTCTATAATTATATTTTAGCCAATTTTTTTAAAAATATTTTTTCCCATTTATTATAGTCATCTTATCACTTACTTTCTTTTAATAGCACATTTATATATTCCACATTCTTGTTCCTCTCTTTTCCATTTTCCACATTCTTGTTCCTCTCTTTTCCAACTTCTAGCAATTCTCACTTTTCTATTATTTTTATTTTTCTAAATATTTTCATCTAAACTCTATTTGATACTTTTTCTGCTTCAACACAACAGTCATTATATTCATCCCCAACCAACTCTTCAATGATATCTTTAACTTTTCTTTTATATTCTTCTAAATTATTTGTTTCATTTATTCTCTAACCACTTATTTCACTATTTTTTCTACTTTTCTTCATATTTCTCATCACATTATTAAAAAGATTTGTATTATTAAAAACTTATAATCATTATTATATACTGTTTTTTGATGGTTTGTGATGATGGACTTCTAGTAGTATTTTTATATTGGAGTATTTTCATCAATTAATATGTGTATTGAATGTCTTTAGAAAAATTTAACTTTATTTAAATATTCCAAATATATTCACTGTTAATAATAGCACATCAAACAGGCTAGTATATGCACAGCATGACAAGATGTATTATTCTTCCCTCTTCTTCTGGTGTTGCTGGCCTTACCATGACAGTACTAACATGGGAATCCAACATGGGTCCTTAGATTATTGAGTAATGAATTATAAGGTAACACTCTAACCAACTGAGCCATCCTGCCAAAACAAATGTCTGTAGTAATTTCATATATTTATCTGTGAGGTTCCACCTGACTTCTTCCACTTTTTGCTAAGAGCAAATTTGATTTGTGGTTTTCAAACATTATGTAAAGTCACACTAGGTTGGGTTATGGGATTTTTTGACATTGTTATGTGAGCAGATTCTTTAGATTTTCTTGTTTGTACCTTTTCTTCTCTATCCAATAATTTTGTATTTTACCAATTGAACTTATATTCATTGACTTTTACATGTTCTGCTACTTTAGACACCTCTGTTTTCTCTCTTCTAATCAACAGTTTGTGTTCTTGAAGGGCTTTTTAATGGGATGACAGGTCTCACCAATATAAGTTCTTTCACATGCACATTGTATTTCATAAATACATTTTTTTATTTTCATCATTTCAAGTTTAGGCTTTGTAAATGTTACAATTTTTTGTAGTGTGGTATGGCTCTGAAAAGCTGTTTTTGTGTTATACTTATTGCAGGTTTTCTTTAATTTGTCTGCTCTTTTGGAATGTATGGGTACACTGCAATACCAATAATTGTTAGTTCTTTTTATGGTCTTCTTGCTGTCTATTTAACATTTTATTAATAAAAGCTGATGGATAACATTTTTTTCATAAGACTTTGTTCTATATAGATTTTTTCTTTTTTCAAATTGCTGGTTTCTGAACAATCTTATTTTGCTATTCCATTGTAATAGTATAACTCCATGTTTTGTGTTTCTGGTGTGAGTTAATGTATAGGCTAAGTACTTTTCTGTATGTGTACGTTTTTGGTAAACTGTAGTTTTGATCTGCAATGAGGAAGTTTTGTCACAAGATAATCTAAAAATTTTCTATGTTAATGATGGTGAAGTACTGCTACAAACTGTCTGGAAACACATCAACAAAATATTCACTTTGATTAAATTCACAATAGAATCAGAACAAGAACAAAATTGGTATTGTTAGATGATCTTGCGACAAGTCTCCTTCATCGCAAGCTCAAAACTACAGTCTACCAAAAATCTACACATAGAAGGAAATACATAGCCTTTAGATCCAGTCACACCCGAAACACAAAACATGGAGTTATACTATCACTGTGGAACAGAGCAAAAGGTGTTTGTTCAGAAATCAGTGATTTGGAAAAAGGAAAACTCTTGTGATAAATGTTTATCCATCAGCTGTTTTTAAGAAAATGTTAAATAGACAATAAAAAGAAACATCAAAAGAAAAGAACATTGTTACTGTAGTAGAACAACGGCTGGGAATATTATAATTCTGTTTGTTTACGTAGAAATTATGCCCTCAAGCAGTTTCAACACACTAAGAGTAAACAACCTTATATATATATATATATATATATATATATATATATATATATATATATATATATATATATATATATATATATATATATATATATATATATATCCTATTTTAATATTTTTTATTAGTCATTCATTAGAATAGAGATTATCCAATACTGAATAATATTTCTGTAGTGAAATTTTCACTACACCACTATATTTTTTTTTGGAAAAATAATAGTCAGATGATATAGACACTGACCAATAAAAACATTTAACTGTTAACACTGTGTTTTGCATCTGAAAGAACCCTCTTTTAAATATATTCTCTTGATATTTGTAAATGTAAAGAGTTACAGTTCATATATAAATGTTTAAGAAAAGAAAGTCATAGAACTTAAACCTATTTTTTTAATATAATAAACTATTCCACCATGGATTGATTATTATAAATTAATAATTTTTAGTAGATGTTGCTTTTGAAATATTTTTAAAAAAGTGGAAATGTGTGTTTTCATTGATCACTATCTAAATCAGCTGAGTATGATTTTTAAAATTAAAATATAACAGATATTTCCATATTCTCAAAAATATTTTAACAATAACATCTGTTGAAAAGTATTAATTTTTATATATAAACTCAACTACAGCAACTAATAATAGTTGTTTACCAATCATATTACTAAATAAAGCTTCTAAGTCTTTCAAGGAAATATCTTTTATCATCTAAACTGTCAACCCTACTCCCAAGCTAGATGATATAATTATTGTTTTAAAAAATATTTTTAATATCATAAATCGTATAACTGGTAATCTGGTTGGCTAGAGGCTTTGAATTTTAGTTTTCTGCATTTAAATAATTTACATATAGATAAATATATCTTTGTTGTTTATTCATTTATATCTATTTTAATTACAACTTGTATTCATTTTGTATGCGTATATGTACATTCTAATAATTGTAATAAATCTGCAAATAAATATTAAATGTTAAATGAGCATTGTTAAGATTACATTATAATTTTAAATAAGAAACTAACTCCAACATTCAAACCACAATAATTATTAACAAGTAAGATATTTTAGCAAACATGTAATTAGGGACCACTTTTTTTTCAATAATTTATAAGTTAGACAAAAAAGACACCACTTTGGGGGTTTTACTAACAAATTAGCATTTATTCTTTAGGGGTATTATGCTCAAGTTTTTATATGTATTGTAGATTGGAATTATTTTTCTTCTAAATCAATAATTTAACATATAATTATTAATAAAAAATAAAATATTATTTACTTTTCACACAACTTCTTGAAGCGCGATCATGAATTGGTTTCTTATTTGGACACACACATGTAAAGTTTTGACATATGCTATTCCGTATATTAACTTGACAATCGATACTACGAAGACAATAGGTTCGAAGACTATATTCTACATTAAAAGCAAAATAAATTATTAGTTAATATTTATGAACACATTTTTATTAGTTAAGAAACAATTTATTTTTTTATTATCTTTGTGAATGTTATAATGCAATCTACTTAAAAATGATGTTTTTTTCCCCCGCTATACACATATTAATAATTCTAAACAATTGAAAATTATATATGGAGGGGAAAACATATTGTTCATATTACCTACAATAATGTAATAGATATGAATTTCAATTTTTGCAATATTATTACATGTTTAATTCTTTGAAAGTAAATAAAATTAAAATAAAACAAATTATTTCTTGAAGTATTTGTTTTTTTAAAAAAGTCATTTATTAGTTAAATTTCTAATTACAAGATAACAGGAGTTATATAAAGTATATAAATAACTGTTTGTATGATTAAAAAAACATAATAAAGCTTAATAATAAAAAACAAATACTTATCAGACATTAAGTAATGCCTCTGAGTAATTGTTTTTTTTATCTTTAAGAATAGAAGTGCTTATTTAAAAGTAGTGAGAGAAAATATTTAGCTTAAAATCCGGATATTTTATTGCTGGTCTAAAAATGTCATCGACTCTTTAAATAATATTTATAAAACAAAATATCTTTTGTCTATACCTTAGAAAAAAATTATAAGGACCTTTATATATTAAACCACTAAACATCACATGATCACCATCTCTATACTAATACATAATTGTTTACAACATATATATGCTAGTATAGAGATGGTGATCATGTGATGTTTAGTGGTTTAACACCAGTCCTGCCTAATAGGATAGTGGTGGCTATGGTTGTTTAAGAGCCAAAGACACCAAAATGTATGGGTGCTGAATTGAGTTCAGACCCATATGACTATATAAGCTATTGAGCTTAGATTGAAAATATTATTGTGTTTTCAATTTCATTCTCATAATTTTGTAGTAAAGTAGAGTTAAAAGGTGGCTGCTGGAGGGTTGCATTAGATCCTAAGATCTAGGTGCAGTGCTCTCAGATCCAAGGCTCCTCACTGATGAAGGCCACAAGCCAGAAACTAGTCTGGGGATATTGGATGAGTAGGCACTAGATAGGGATTTTATGTACAAGACTTCTGGCATCCATTGCATACTCTGTTTGGCACAGGGTGGCACTACTGTATGGAGAGTTTTGCCTTTGCTTACCTTTATATATTATAGTGATCATTATTTATGACATGCACAGACACATATATTGCACCGGTCAAATAACGTCCACCACCTAAACTGCAAGTCGGATTCAAACTCAGTCGAACCAAACTGAATTCAAACCCAACTCCCCTGCTCAGAGCAATGGACTACCTAAATCAACGGCACAGTGCTATGCACCAAGGAACTAGCTCAATGGTTGGTGAGGATTAGAGATGCCTGAACTGGCACTAATATCGGATAATAAATTGACTAAAGATAATTTTAAATTGAATCATATGTATATGTTCGGGTTGCCAACACAGACAGCGAGCATTAACATTAAAATAATTATTGAATAAAAGACTTAAGAAACCAAGTGTGTTAATAAAATATTTAATAATACTAGTAATAGTTATGTTCAATTTTAAATGATGATTAGATTGATCACCTCTAGCCTTAAACAGAGTTTATAATTATAATAAGGATGGCAGTTCCTATCATATGCCAACAAGTATTACGCAATATTATGGAATTCTATCTGTCTATGCCCCCAACAAAAAAATAAAGGCAGATAAAGGTATTCAGTGGTGACGGAAATTATGATTCTTATTTTATAAAGAATGTGAGATTTATTTTCACATTCGCAAATCCATTTATGAAGAGCAAGATACGTATTTAGGGCATAACTTTAACCTTTATTAGAAAACTTATTTAATTTGAGATAACTGAGAATTTGTTCGACTTTAATTGAAATCACTTCATCATGAATTACGAGCATAAGAGCAGGCTTTACTGGAACAGAGAGGTAACGGTGCTGACAAATTATGAGCTATAAATGAAAAGGAAAGATAATCATAGGTCAGTGGTTTAAGTAGTATGGAGGCTTGTATTTCACAAGTATTACTGCCCTTTTTGGAGATGTGGAACATGGGAAAGCCAGGCCGAGTCATAGCTGCGAACCTTTGGTGTTCCAAATATACTATAAACAGGGGAGGAAGTGCTTTCTTCCTGTATAATTTAAAATAACAGTAATATCACCACTGACAAGCCTATGGAGTGGAAGATTGCCCTATGCCAGCAATGTTAGAAGATGATGACTTGATAGTCACCATTTGAATAATAAAACCCAATTTATTATAAAATGCTCTATGTGAGGACTTGATCAAATTAATTAAAGTGAAACAAGCTTTTAACTAAAATTATTTTAAAGCATTTATAAAATTATATTAGTTATGCCCCAAACATTGTGCCCTCCCTGAATCTTAATAGAATGTAACAGAAATTTAAATTAGAATATATTTACTTGATTACTTTATCGACCATCTTTTGCAAAATATTTTAACATTATATATATAAGTAAATAAATATTGGTGAAACGAGAAAATAGCTGGGGCATAGATTAGAAATGGAGCTAATAATTTATTATTAGCCAATTATAAAAATAACAAACATTTAATAATTGCTTTCGACTCGATGATTAATAGAACTGTATAAACTTAGTTCTAATGGGCTAGAATTACTATCAGAATTAATATTATATTATTTGCACAAAGCAAATGGAACAAAGGAGCTCATCAAGTTGAAAGATTATTGGAATATAATTAAAAATAAACAACATTAATAAATCACACAATAAATATATATAATATAGTAAATGAACTGCCATCGTAAGAAAGGAAAGTTAAATTTAAAGACTAGAGGTTGAGAGAATTACTATGCAATTTAAAAAACATAACTAAAGGGAAGTTTTGTACAGATCGTTACATTAATAAATGAAAAGAGCTCTTAAAGGGAATGTAAATTAAAGTTTGGAAATGGCCAGAAAGTTACAATTCATGATGGAAATATATTACCATTTCTCCCAGGACTGGTTCCTTAGTTTACATGTCCGTGTTGATGGAAACGTAGGCATGCATTTGATTGATTACTTGAACAGCATTTTATTTGATTTTGGCAGCATGATTTGTCCAGAAAGAATTTAGCAGCTTCATTGAAGATTTTCAGGGGACTTCATGAACCATAGCCAGATTCCTGACATTTAGCCTCTTACCATGATAGGATCACTATTTGAATTCATGATTTTAAAATGCACAGAATTTACTGTCACTTTCTGCAACAAAGATGGCTTCTTTCTTTCCAAACTTTTGAGATCTATTTATACTGTATCTGATGCCTTCGGGATAGCACTTCTTTCATTATCAATGTTACAAAATTTACTAGTTGTTTTTAGATAGATTCCTTCGATACGGCTTTCAAACTCATTAACTTGAATTCATTTTCTAATTAGAAAATGAATTTATAAATCTAAAAACGATTTTAATTAGGAAATCCTTACATTTTAAATACTTATCTTTTTTTCTAATTAATAAAACATTACCCATTGTTTTTGGAAAGGGAAAATCTGAAAGCTTATCGAAAGAATGTAGCTTTTAATCACTAAAATTTTAACAAATTATTTAAAGTAAAATCAAAACATTCCTGGACGCAATGAATCTTCTTTCGAACAATTATATATATTTAAATGTTTATAAATATATACGCACAATCCACGCATTTTGTAATATATATAAATTCATGAATAATTTTATCATGAATTTATTAATAGCATTGATTAATTCAAACTCAAAAGAATTAATTTTAACACCCATTTATGTAATAGTTTTTCTTTATGGAAATTAGCGTGGATTGAATGTATAAAGCCCCATTGCATCGGAAATTTAAGGTTAGTATAGGGTTTGAAGAGGGCTTATGGCTAGATGTCATGAAGCTAGGATCGAACTGAGATCCAACTGCTTCAATATATATATATATATATATATTAAATATCAAATTCAAATAGCGTTTAGTATAGATGAAATATATCTGGAACTAAGTAAGATCTTTCTAGTAGTGTAATTAATAGATAAATCAATAACTTCAATGGCAGCAAATTAAAGAATAGTTGGACCTCTCCATTGCATATACATAAATGTATCTTGTATGTGTTGTAAATTTTTGGATGGAATTAATACTAATGCCAGATGTAAATATGAAACTATATATATTTTAACAGGTGTTAAAGGTCTCATTTTAGCAATCTCTGCATTGATAAACAATTAGAAGTCACATAATAAATATTAAATTCTAATAGCATTAAAACAGATTAAATATTATGGAGTATATGAAGTTCCCTCTGGTTGTAAAATAGTTAAACAAATTTACCAATTTTACATCAGAACAATGAGGAATGGAGCAGATTTGTTAATGTTTTTACACTTTACATTGCAAATAAAACTATGTTTGCAGACTGAATAGACATTTTTGAGTGGCGATAGTATTAATCCTATTAATTATGATGCCATATTTAATCAAACATATGATAAGTGTTAAAAAAAAGGAAATAAAGACAGAATACTAGGAGACAGTATTTAAAAAAATTCCATATGAAGAAAACGTATGTACGATTAAATTGGTAAAAAAAATGGTACATTGTTTGAAAGAAGCATATAAAATGTAAGGAATTATTCAAATATGAATAACAAGAATAATTGAACAAAATAAAATCAATAAAAATAGGTGATCGAACACTCTTTCAGATTTAAAAGAATACCTAAAACATCAATTTATTTTCTTTTACTAGAAATCAATACAGTCATCAAAAAATGCTATAACGCACGAAACGTAAACTGTTTGCTGATTAAGTAATAAAGTCAGTAAACTAGGAAATAATAATAATAATAATAATAATAATAACAATAATAATAATAATAATAATAATAGCAACAACAACAATAATAATAATAATAATAATAATAATAATAATAAATCAGCATTTATTTTTTATAGCGTCTGTATACAATTGTAATCACATCCATATCGGCTTAAAACCAAATTGTGCAAACGCTTTTTACGAGTGTTAAATAATAAATGAATACCCTCTGACCATTGCTGCATAAATTCTATATCTTGTACGGATCAGAGGGTATTCATTTATTATTTAACACTCGTAAAAAGCGTTTGCACAATTTGGTTTTAAGCCGATATGAATGTGATTACAATTGTATACAGACGCTATAAAAAATAAATGCTGATTTATATATATGATTAATTTCAGTTGGAATGACGTTCAGTAAATTCTAGTAAATTTCATCGGCGTCATTCATTCATAAGTTATATATAGTAATTCAAAGTGACTGTTCTATAGTCACACCTTCTGTGCCAGTGCTTCAGATTTGCTCATATATAAATATTTGAGTCGTAGTAATAAGAGGATTCCTTTTGGGATTCCTTTTATTGCTGCATAAATTCTATATCTTGTACGGGTCAGAGGGTATTCATTTATTATTTAACACTCGTAAAAAGCGTTTGCACAATTTGGTTTTAAGCCGATATGAATGTGAATAATAATAATAATAATAACAACAACAACAACAAAAATAATAAAGAATATTAATTTTATTTGAAAAGTAAAAAAAACAAATCATATTTAGACACATAAAGTGGAAAAACAGTTTAAATTCCGTAGAAAATTTAAAATAGATTTTAAAATTTATCCTTATATATTGATCAATGTATGATTGTAGTGTATGTTGGTGCACATATATCTTTGACTTATAAATCTATCATAATTTTCTAGATAAAATTTATTTTCTAAATAAATAATATTCTATTTAATTAAAAATCATAAACAAGAGAATTTTGATTTAAAAATTCAGTATTTTGAAATTATCGCTTTTGTCAACTGCCCAGTTAATTAATTTTAAATAAACAATAAGTTGTTAGAGAAAGAAATTCAAAACAATAAATAATATGTGAGAATAAACATGATTTATAAACATTATCTAACTCTTCAATTCAATTTCTCAATTTTATTCATCATAAATTACATAAGTTTAAAGGAAATTATTTCTCCCTCTTTTCTTCATAGCGTAAGCTTGTGTTTAAGACCTGTAGAGGTCCCTACCTTCGATTTTTTCAGACGCTTATTCCTAAGGTTACAGCCTTAGTAAATATTACTTAATATAATAATGTGCGTTTAATAAAATTTATAATTAAAACAAAAGAAGGTAAATCAACTTAAAATCAATCCCATTAAAATAAGTAAATTTATCAAAAGAATATCAATTTTAGACTAGTTCAATCAAGTTTTTTTCTTCTCAAAATGAAAAGACTTTTCTAAAAGCAATTGTGCCTGAAAGATCCATGTAAAGAACTTTAATTAAATGTATGCTTTCATCTTCCACAATTCTATTTCAATGCAATTAAAGTCAAACTGTTTTTTTAATATTTTAAAAAATAAAATTTATTAAATTTATACTACAAACACATTACCTTTAAATTCAATAAACCATAATTTGCTTTAAATAACGAAACATATTGAAATGTTTCATAGAAGACCAATTTTTTAAAAACAACAAACTGTATTAAAAAATTATCATTATTGTTTAAAATTAATTCATCATTAATGTTAGTAAGCAGATAGAACCTTATGCAGTGTGAAGTAATTTTTAAAAAGTTCACAATGGACTTTTGCATTTTCTCAATCGTAATTAGATGCCAAAAAGATTTTGTTTAAAAAATACATTTATCTAGATGACAAAAATATAATATTTATCAAATTATATGAATAGATAATTTTTGGAGTTGCTGTTTTTGCAAAAAAAAAAAAAACCCATATACATAGGGAAATGTTGTTTGAGCTTAAAAGTAAAAAAGAAAATTTCATAAAAGCTAAGAATAAACATATTAAACCACTAAACATCAAATGATCACCATTCTTTATGTTTCCACAAGCTGTTTAAAGGGAGGCAAAACTTACTATACAGTAGCACCACTCAGTGCAAGCCAAAGTATTCAATGGATGCAGGAAGTTTTGTGCATAAAATCCCTATCTAGCCCACTCCTCTAATATCCACTGATTGTGTTTAAACAGCTTGTGTGAACATAAAGGATTTTGGTTTGTGGTTATTAAAAAACCAAGACATCAAAAAGTATGGATGCTGAACTAAATTCTGATCTATAAAACTATACAAGCTAATGAGCTTGAATTGAAAACATTATTGTCCTTTCGTTTTTGACTCAAAGCTTTATAGGTATCTAATAAAGTAAAAGGTGGCTTCTGGAGGGTAGCATTACATCCTAAGATCTAGGTGCAATGCTCCAAGATCCAAAGCTCCTCACTGATAAATGCTGTGAGCTATAAATTAGTCTTGGTATATTGGAGGAGTAGGCACTAGATAGGGATTTTATGCACAAACCTTCCTGCATCCATTGAATACTCTGGCTTGCACTGAGTGGCACTATTATTTGGAGAGTTTTGTCTCTGTTAAATAAATATATTAATTGTGCATTGTATATTCATGAAGTAAATACAAGCCATGAAATTGTGTTGATTTCCTCTCCTTATAAAATGAAAAACTTTGAAGAATCTTTCTTAATAAATATAAATAATTCAGAAGCTATTTACTTATTTAAATGTTTTTTTGATATTAAAATAATTGGAGTGTGAGTTGGAATTATGTTTTGTTGCTTTCCAATTGAAAAGTCTGTCTTGAGAAGGAATCATTGATAGTGGATTTATAATCTAATTTTAGCTGCTGATATATATATATATATATATTATAATATATATATATATATATATATATATATATATATATATATAAAATATAAAACGACTAATGAAGAATAAACGCATAAAAGTATAGGTGTTTGAATATAATGTACAAATAAAACATTATTTTTTTTTTTTAAAAATCAACCTAGCTAGCATGAAACAATAAATCTAACGACGGTCACAAAGTTTCCATGAAGATAATAACTTCTAGTTAAGCTAGCCTTAAAATCTACAAAACAAAATATGATGCAATAAATTAAATATTCGTCAAATCAATAAATAATTAGTAATAAAGTCTATGGAATGAATAGGAAATTAAAATTCTGAATTAAGTAATAAACAAATTAGGATGTAGATGACTAAATGGATGATAAAAATAACTAGTAATTAAATAATAAAAGAAACCGAGCCTAAGAATGAAGAGAAGAGAAAGAAGATGGATTAGAATAATGAATGATTAAGATAATGAGAGAATAAGAGCTAGTGAAAGATTAAGATGATAATAGAGTAAAAGACAGTAAAGGGTGATTCAATTATGATAATGAATTAAGATCAAATGAGAATGAAAAAATAAAAGAAAGATCAAGATGAAATAGGAGAACAATGTTGGAGAATAAGATATTAAACTATAAACTAATATTGTATAGTAAGTGATAGTAAGATAAACTAAAATAAAATTGGGATTACAAGCTTAACAAAACCAGAATATTTACCATAAAGTCAAAGCAAACTATAAATTTTTACAAGAAAGAAGAAATTTACACATTAAATTTTGTTGACTTTAATAAAACGGTGAAAATAACATAACTCAAATCCAAATACAATAACTAACTGTAGATATAAAATTTACCATAACTTTAAAATTGCACAGCAATTAATAATCTATTCTTCTCAGGGTTCAAATAACTGAAATATTATTATTTTACAAGATAGACTTGGGTCACTAAGAGGGATTATGCCACTACCCAAATATAGCAAACAAAACGGCTCGTAAAACAAAATCAAATTAACAAATAATATTTAGCAATTCCAAATAAACTCTATAAACTCCATAAATATTATAAACTTTAAGCTTCAGAAATACGAATAAACTTTTAATAACTAAACATAATAACTTACCCACTTTCTTTTTTTTAAATAATTGCGAGCCGGGTGATCAAGATAGGTGAATGATATATCCGATGGTTCAAATGAAGAGGTTAAATCTAACTTAAGTATTTTGTTTTAACATATTATTTAAAATAATATATGCACTCTAGGCTAACAATATTTTGATCACTAAGTGATGATACCATAAATTTACTTTGAAAATATAAGGGCTTAACAAAATTATTATGATATACCAAAGTCTAGTCAAATACACTAGATTGATGGATGAGGACCTTAAAATAATAAGATAATGTGTTGATGGTCATAGCAATAATAATGTGTATGGTGATTAGCAATAAGACCACAGACAACTAAATAAACTTTCAAAAACAACAAGATTTATTTACACTATTTATACATTTTCTTTAAACATCAGAAATAATTGAATATTTAGCTCTCAGAAACCTTATCTGAAATAAGACAGAAACATTATATAAACTCAAGTATATAAAATAATGTGTATCCCATTGAATACATGCATAATATATAAAATACGATAGTACAGTGATATCTTCATTATCACTATCATTATCAGCTATAGAACCGAAAGGTTAAACTCTGTTTAACATAAATTAGCATTCGAGTTACAAAATAAAAGTATATTAAAATCTGTAGGATAAGTGAAAAATTTTAAATCTAATCTTACTGTTATAAAATAGCATGTTACACTATAGCTATTCTATTTATATCAGAATATGATAAGGGCAATTATCATATGCAGCACAAATAATAATTATTATCCCTTGATATGAAGAAATTTGTTTTATTAATGTGGGGACAGACATCAAAAGTCAAATGCATGCATGATACCCCAAACCTTGCCTATGTCCACAACATAATCATTCCAATTATTAACCTGTCTTACCAATCCATCAGTGAATCACTGCTTGATGAAAATACAATATGAAATCCTAGATACATTTTTTCACTCTGATTACCTATTATGTAAGGTCAGAATCCATTTCATAATTACTATATATATATATATATATATATATTACAAATCGATGTCTGTATTTCTTCAAAATAATATACATAAATTTATAAATAAATATTAGAAAATACAGTACTTAAAAGTTTATAAAAATATATCTATAACCGTCACTTAGAAGCGCTTTCAACTATCATTGTAGTTTTTATCAACTATATATATATAGATGTATATATATATATTATAACGATCGAAATGAAAGTGATGATCGAATCTAACCACAAAAACAGTATCTGCTCTACAAGGCGCCATCTAGGCATTTAAACCTAGAAAAATTTATAAAGTAGGCAGATACGCACTGTTAAGATTCCACTTTATTTAAATATTCCGACCGTTAGCCCAAGTCACTAGCTCAGCGAGTAGCAGAGATAATAAAATATAATGTTATATCTTAAATATAAAAGAATAAAAGCCACTGCCAGAAATTAACACATAAAAATATTTATTTACGCACATATAAAATAACATTTAAATTTTGAGGAATAAGTTTAACATTTTAGATTTTTATATTAACTTTTAATTTTACATTTAACTAAGTTTCAATGAGTTTAATATTTTATTTAGATAGTCAAGTATGAATAGACTACATAGATCTGCATTTGAAAGGAAAATATTCTTCCCTGATTTAACCTTAGGCAACAAATTTCGCAACCAAACTGGCACCAATCCATCTGATACATTCATGTATTCAATGTAGCATGATACGACAACACAAAATACTATACTGTCAGGAAACATACATCTGAACAATAAGTAGAAATAGAGAAGACATTGACTCCCCACCAACAGGAATGTGACATCTGTTGGCAAATAGAACAATAAACAAAAAACTCCATAGGAATGGGCTGCGGTCTTCTGCCGACTTACAAACCCATGCATAGGCAAACAGAGGGTGTGTGGTGTATATCTATAATCCTGCCCGTAGCAGACCTCATACTACATCTACTAATTACACAAATATATCCAATCCATTTAACCAATTCCACTATGAAATGAATAACCTAAGATTACCCTCCCTTAATATAACTTTACAAAACTATATAGCCATTCACACCCGACTTAAATTTAACATTTAAATACGTTCGCACAAATGCATTTTATAAAATTTGTTTTAAAATGTTGAGTACAGATCAGCTGCACAGATTCCACGGTCAAAAACATTCCAAATTAAACGCAACCGATCAAAATACAAAGTCATTGATAAACGTCACTTGCATAGGGAATATACAAATCCCATTAGCATTCATCGTAAGATGCTTGCAGTGATATCGTTGACATATATTCTAATCGAATGTGAAAACCACAACATTATCAACCGCTAATGAATCTATGCAACGTCTATACCCAACCTAAATTTCATCATTTAAAATTTAAACAATAAACAATTTATACAATAAGAAAGAAAAAAAAATGGAAATGATTTTTATCAATCGGAAAACATATAAAATTAAACATTATTAATTTGATTTAAAAACTTACAAAAGTCAGATAAGAGTCCGTTTTAACATTTAAGTTGGCTTGTTTATTAATTTGTAAAACTTGACGAAAGTTCATAATTGATTTTAATAATTGTTCATTTCATATAGCTTATGGTAGAAGAGTCCATGTTTCCGTTGGCAATTCCCACGGAGACTTTCCTGGAAGATCGGTCTGATATTTTGGAGGTAGCATTAGCTGGTTCTGTTCTGGTATCACAGTCTTTGCATTTTTAAAATAAATGAGTGAGGACGGCAAGTCACTCGACTCACCAAAATCAAGTTGGAAAACTGACTGGAACTCAATATTTTTTTCTTTTTATAGTCCTCCTATGGATTCCATGAACAAAAATGTCACTGTTCTGTTTTTTCATTATGGTCTGGGCCTTTATTTGCTTCCATTGGTCAAGCTAAAATCTCTTTCTTCTCTTATCTAACCTTTCATCTGACTTTTTAATTAAACAGCTTTTAGATAATTAATAAACAATCATTTCCATTTATAGATTACAGGAATTAATTAATACCTGTTTTTATTTTAACTTACGTTATTTTTTTATTAAAATATTTTTATATTTCAATCTTGTATTTTTTTATTAAAAAAAAATACGTTCAAATACTTTTTTTTTTTTTTTGTTTATGAAAAAAATATTTTTAAAGTTTAGCATCTGTGCGAATATATATATGTTTAACAAACATTTTAATTTTAGCATTTAGTTTTTTCCTTTTATTTGCGAACTTTTAAGTTTTTATTTTAAATAAATGTAACGACATATTTATATATCGTTACAATATATATATATATATATTCATTAAGGCTATAGCCTCAATCACATGCATATAAAATGCGATAGTAGGGACCTCTACAGGTCTTTAAAACACAAGCTTACTCTTGGAAGAAAAGAAAGTAGGTTGAAATAAAGAAGGCTCTGTGGATGACTTATGTGACGAAGTCTAAACGTCAGTATATTAATATTTAAAGTTTTTAACATGGATGAACCCGCAAAATATGTATTTTATATATTTAACCCATGCAAATCTTCGTTTTAACATAATATATTGTAACCCTCCCCCAACACTTCCTCTACCTTTCCTACCAACAAATACCCGGAGCGCCAATTCTATTGATAATAGAATAAACTACTAGTCTAATCTTGCTTTAAATTATTAATGAGATTCTTATAATGCTGTCCTACCATAGCATAGCTCAGTTGGGGGCTACAGAGATCTATAATATGTAAAATGCATACTAAATATTGGAAGAAATATTATGATTTAATATGAATTAAACATCTATTAAGTTTTAGAATAAATAAATAATTGAAATTATAAAGTTCTACCATTTTAAATTTGCAAGTTATAGTTGAACCTCATCTCCTCTCATCATTCAAATGCATTGAACAATCTTTACTGAGTGATAGAATTAAAATAATAAAATAAAGAAGTAATACTGATTAACTCTACTGTATGGTATGTTAGAATTAAATACAATATAAAATATAATACTACTTAACTTTTAATTGTAAAGTAATGTAAAATATGTAACTGAATTAAAGTCTAAGCGAAAATAATAAGGGAATATCTCAGTGAATTGATTTATTGTATTGCTTAATTTTAAATCTATACTTTACAACAACTACTGATTACTATTATAAAAGTAATGATGCAAATTAAGCACTATTCTAATAAAATAGTAGTAGTTAGACAATGAAAGAAATATGGTGCATTTTGATTTCAATTCATCGTCTAAATAATAACTGAGTAATAATATTTTCAGAGAATCATTAAATAGCCAAGCATTTCTTATATTGTTTTGATCATAAAAGCAAAATCATCAGACCTGAACATGTTCATCATTAAATTATGGAATAGTGCAATCATATCATATTGGATATGTAAGTGTGTGTGCATGTGTGGAAACATAGTACATGAATGCATGCGAAAGAAGAACTCTGAACAAAGCTTTTAAGTAAATAAAACATTTATTACAAGATAACTAAATAAACATTTGGTTTTCTAATTTACATGTATACATATTTTGGATAATTCCAACATCAATGATTGAATAGTCTACATGAGAACAAATAACATAAAATAAACTCTATGGTATTTTATTTCAACACATGCCAGCTATCAGTCCATTTTGATAAGCTTATGAAAAAAAAAATTATCATACTAGCACTAAAATAGTAAAGTATAAAACTAAACTTCTTGGTATTATAC
The DNA here is from genome assembly GCA_028023455.1 of Epiperipatus broadwayi. Classification (NCBI taxonomy): domain Eukaryota; kingdom Metazoa; phylum Onychophora; class Udeonychophora; order Euonychophora; family Peripatidae; genus Epiperipatus; species Epiperipatus broadwayi. The sequence continues at coordinate 188,198 of JAQFVV010006960.1, read as the reverse complement.
TTATAACATATACACAAGCTATCAGTCAATTATGTTAAGCCTATGAAAAGAAACAGTACAAACACTACACCAGAATAACTAAATATAAAATTATTTGTTTGTATTTTATTTCCAATATACTTAAGCTATCAGTCAATTCTGATATGCTTATGAAAAAGAAACTATTAAACACTGGCACTAAAATAGTAAGATATGAAACTAGACTTCTTGGTCTTTTTACTTCAAATGCACATCAAAATAATATGAGGGGTTTAAATCTATGAGTAAGAGGTCAAGCTATCCTTCATAAAACAAATGAATAATTCTATTAAATGCCTACACTTTCTTTTCTTTTGCTTGCTCATTCAAAATGAGGATGAAACATTGTGAGAGTTGATGGTATAAAACCTAAATCAATTAATATGATATGATTTGAAACATTGATTAAACAATTACAAATTAATAATGGATTTTCTCCATACCTTCTGAATTAATAATATTTTATACATGCATCTGAATTGTGCTACCTGTTATAAACTAATTAACATAGCTAAGTCCAATTGGTTTACTTATAAAATTGGGATAAAATGTCATAATATGGATGATGACAATGGCCAACCAAGCTTTAACACTAATTTTACTTCAGCTGTTCTGTGAGAAAAATCAATTATACCTTTATTTTATTTTCTTATCACCAAACTATCTTACATTTGGCTATAAATTAATGACAAAAACATTCCCTGGGAATACATAAGGGATAATAATACTTTCTTAAAACTAATCATTTAAATAACAAAAACACAGTGACTCTCTAGCATAATTCTGAGGCTTAAATGCTGGTGTAGACATTGTCTCATCACCGAAAAACAAGGGAAATGAACTACTTTACTTCATTTACTATAATTATTATAAAATATGCAATTGTGTAAACTGGAAACTCTATTACACTCCTGACAAATATTTTAACAAACTAAGGGAGAGCTCTCTCAATCCCTGACAATACAATATATAATCCACTCATGACAAATATTCAAATAAATGAAGGGATAGTTGTCTCAATCCCTGACAATACAGTATATAACATAAACAATTTCTTTCTGCATAGCCCCTAAATACATTTCAATCTAATCATTAAAAATAATAAATTCACTCTTAAATAAATCCCTAATCCTTTCACTTCTTTTTAGCTCATCTCATCATCTGAAACTGATGGAAATTAAGTTATTTCTACTTACAATTCAACAATTATATAATTGGATTCAATAACAGACAGCTATATAAACATAATAATGCATAAAACAATTTCAAATCACATTCAATAAGGAAATACTGCAGTGACATCAATTAATAAGTTATCTCATTTCTGACAAAGTATAATATTTTAACTTTGAAATATAATAATTATTACTAAATAATCCTCACTATTTCTAGTGAAGCAAAGACAAATTTACTCTGTAGTGTATTTAGCATTAGCCCATAAATCAAAATAAAAAGTCTGGTTTGGGACAAACAACAAATCTTTAAATTTGGAGCAAAATAATTATTGAGAAATAAACTTCATAACTTCATAAAAACTCAAATTTATAATAATAAATTTTATGCAATTACCCTTTCTAAAACTAGTTACTTTTCTAATGACAAACAGATAAGTATTTTTATGGTCACATATGCTCATTTAGAAACACATGTACACAATAAAAACTATATTAACATAATAATTAATTATCCAGTATAATATTTCACTATACTATACTTTTCCAAGATGTTCTTGAAATTCTAATATTAATAATAATAATAATAATAATAATAATAATAATAATAATAATAATAATAATAATAATAATAATAATAATAATAATAATAATAATAATAATAATAATAATAATAATAATAATAATAATAATAATAATAATAATAATAATAATAATAATAATAATAATAATAATAATAATAATAATAATAATAGTACTCATTAAAGCTTATTTTTTCTTTCTTAGCTGGAACATAAATGTTCATTTACAGTCTGTAGATAACACATCTTGGCCATGTATAAAAATGATGATGATAACTTGTATAACAATATATATGGATACACATATAACAATTTCATGCAGGGAGATAAATAATATTAATTAAATCCAATTGGAGAGCATTTCAAAGTTCTTAGCAATAGCTAATGAAATTTCTGGCAATATAACATATGAAACTTTTCATGATGACAAATAAATATTTATTATGGCATAAGTTGAGCAATAATTTATTATTTAATTCATTATACTTGTTAAGGCATTTGTTCCAAATTCTCCAAAGTCATTAATTAGGCAAATAACTACTTACTTCATAAAATTCATTTAAATCTATGTAAGTTTATTGATAAAATATTTTAATAATAAAAATCAAATGTAAATGAGGAGCTATAATGAAATACAATATTAACATCTAGTTTCCATGCTCTCCCACTCATTCAGTTATCAGCACATTTAGAGACAATTTAATAATTTATTAATTATGAGTCACACACACATCTAGTTTCCATGCTCTCCCATTCATTCAGTTATCAGCTCATTTCTTATTTCTAGAGATGTAAATGGATAGATAAACATTTTTATCAATAATAATAATAGGCAGGTTATAATAAGTTATCTGCACACATCCTTCCATTTAAACTTTACTCTTTTCTAGCTAGTAAAAATTATCAACAAAAAGTCTTTGAAGTGTTTTATGAAAAAGTTCACATAAATTTTCCAGAATAACAGTAAAATTCACACATTCCAGTTATTTCTTTAATGTTAGAGAATAAATGTAGGCAAATCAAACTTATAATATAGACACACATTTCAATTGCTTCTTTAATATTAGAGATAAAATTTAGGCAATGTAAATTTGAAATATAAACATGCACTTCAATTATTTCTTTAATATTAGAAATTAAAGTTATCCAAAGCAAATTTGAACTATAACACACATATGCATCCCAAATGATGATTTTAAATACATATTAGTCAATTAGACTTTTAGAGAAATTATATCTTGTTTCAAAGTTGTTAATGTCTGCATTTTAATCTTTTATTTTCTTAAAAAGGATTTCTAGGCTGTTTTCATCCACGAAATTAATAGTTTTTACTTTTAACCTTGAACTACGGACGAACCCATTTGTAAAGACAAAATTGTACTAATAAAAACATTTTATGGAGAGAGTTATACTGTAATCAGGAAAGCCAACTTTTTTGTAAAAGTACCCCCTTTTATATCAGATTATTATTAAAGCATTTGTTTCTTCTACCAATACAAGGACATTCAAAAGTTCAACTCTAGAAACAAAGGTTACTCCTCCCATTGTACTGAGCTAATTAGTTACAAATATGAAAAATAGTTTTTCTCTTGAAAAAGAAAGAAAGAAAGAAAAAAACATTTTGTCTTTTAAAAAAATATTAAATTGAATCAAGAGTAAAATATTCTGTATGTCAGAAGTAACAAAAAATAATTATTTTAGCAAATAAAATAAATGATAGTGGGTTGGTCTATTTGACAATTTACTGTTCCATTGATCCATTAATTCATTTAAATGTGTTAGTTTAATGAAGTATATGAATGAAAAATCAAGTTCAAAGATGGCACAAATATATGTGCACATACACAAATGTTGTACTACAAGTGCTAAACCAATTTGACTAACTATAAATTTATATGACTATGAACCAAATATATTGCACTATTTACACTATGGATTGAAGTATTACAGAGCAAATAAACCATAAAAACACAAAAACCCTTACCAATACTTTCCTACATACATATAAGACAAACTTAGATCAACTTAAACTATTCACCAACAATTTCTATGACAATCCACTCCCCTCTCTATTATTAAAAAGTCACTAAAGAAAAATATTAAATATCTCAAAACTTTTAACGTATATCTGCAAGTGCTTTCAAACATAGTTTTTAGGTCAATAATAAAAAAAATTAAATTTTCAGATTATTTCATTTTTTTAGTTAGATCAAATCAGCTGTTACTAATACAGTGCTATTTACTCATAATTGGGCTTTAAGTGCCTACCCAGAAGGTTACAATATATATATATATATATATATATATATATATATATATATATATATATATATATATATATATATATATATATATATATATATGATAAACAAAAACAAGTTAAAATTTTTTTAACCTGCCTATAGCTTGCATTTTATGATCACAGATGGAGCTTTACCAATAGCTCATCAAGCTTGTTTACAAAAAATTAAGCTCTATCTGTGATCATATATATATATAAAAGATATTAGAAATTACAGACCTATCAGTCTTTTATCAGATTTATACAAAATTTTTACTAAGATAATTACAACTCGTCTACAGAGAACACTGGACTTCCACCAACCAAGAGAACAAGCTGGATTTAAAAGTGCTTTGAGTAGAGTAGATCATATCCAGGTATTGAGAGAAGTTATAGAAAGGACAAATGAATATGAGTTGCCATTATGCTTAGGATTTGTAGATTATGAAAAGGCATTTGATTCTATAAATATTTCTTCAGTGATTAAAGCATTGGATTATCAAAGTATAGATCCAGGATATTGTGATATATTTTAAAGAATATTTATAAAAATGCAACAGCAACAATTAGATTACATAATGATAGTAGGAAAGTCAACATTGAGAAGGGTGTAAGACAGGGTGACTCCATATCTCCAAAACTTTTTACAGCAGTGCTGTAAGAAGTATTTTGTGGATTAAAATGGGAAGCTAAAGGAGTGAAAGTAAATGGAGATTATTTAAGTCATTTAGATTTTGCAGATGATGTAGTTGTTTTTGCAAATAATGCTTTAGAGTTACAGGAAATGTTGCAGGAGTTATGAAATGAAAGTAGGAAAGTAGGACTAAATATAAATGTTGAAAAGACTAAAGTAATGTTTAATAGATTTTCTCAAAATATAAAAATAAAGATTGATTATGATGAATTAGAAGAAGTTAACAGTTACAAATATCTTGGTCAAATTATTAATACAGATGGAAACATAATGGATGAAATTAATCATAAAAATAAACTTGGTTGGAGTGCTTTTGGTAGAAATAACTTGATACTAAAAGGAAATATGCCTATGTGTTTGAAAAGGAAGGTTTTTAATAAATGTGTTTTGCCAGTTCTTACTTATGGATCTGAGACTTGGACACTTAATAGAAGAGCAATACAGAGACTTCAAACCACTCAAATGAATATGGAGAGATGCATGTTGGGAGTAACAAGAAGAGATCGAAAATGCAATGTATGAGTAAGAGAACAAACAGGTGTTACTGATCTCCTTAAAAAATTAAAAGACTGAAGTGTAGTTGGCTGGACATATTTCTAGAAGAGAGGATAATAGATGGACAATTGAAATTTTAAACTGGATTCCAAGAGATTGTAAAAGATCCAGAAAGAGACCACATGTGAGATGGATGGATGAAATAAGAAAGTTTGCAGGGGTGATGTGGAGAAGAGAAGCTAAAGATCGGAAAAGATGGATTGAACTTGGAGAGACCTTCATCCTGCAGTGGATTGATAATGGTTGATGATATATATATATATATATATATATATATATATATATATATATATATATATATATATATATATATATATATATATATATATATAAGAGAGAGAGAGAGAGAGAGAGAGGGAGAGAGAGTGAGAGAGAAAGAAAGAGAGACCTTCTGAATAGACACAAGAAATCAATTAAAATTAGATAGCGCTATATCAGTAACATCTAGTTGCATTTTAATTTTAAAAAATGAATTAACCTGAAATTTTAAATGTTTTTCATTAATAATCCCAAGCCCTGTTTAGAAAATACTTGCAGACGTTATTTAGAAGTTTAGAGATATTTAGTATTTTTCTTTGGTGGTTATTTAATGATAAAAATGATGGGTAGATTGTCACAGAAATTGTTAGTGTATAGGTTAAATTGATCCAACTTGTTTTTCTTTGTCTGTAAGACAGTGCTTGTAATTTTTAGTGATTTTCTGGTTTATATATTCATTGGTACTTCAGTCCATAGTATAGTTAGTACAGTATATTTGATTCATGGTCATATAGGGGTCTATTTGGGTCATATTGGTTTAGTACTTACAGTGCAGCATATATGTGTATGCATGTATGTTTGTGCCATCTTTCAACTTTGTTTTTTTTATTAAATGTGCTTAATTAAGATACTGAATACTATGTTTTACAGTGAAATATTTAAATTTACAATACATATCTCTGATAACCAGTTTAAGCATCTTTTAAGTGATTGATAGATCAATGTTTCAGTGAATTATTGAACAGGCAGATACACTATCAGTTATTTTATTTTATTTTCTAAATAATTACATTTTTGGGACTCTAGAAATGTAGAATATTATTTTTATTGATTCAATTTATTTAATATTATTTAGTAGACAAAATGATTTTTACTTTTTTTTCTTTTTCAAAAATGAAAAAAGTTATTGAATATTTGCAACTAATTATCTCAGTACAGAAGAAGGCATTGACCTTTTTGAAGTTGATTTTTTAAATGGGTGACCTTTGACTGGTGGAAGCAATAGATATCTAAGCAATAGGCATAATAAAAGGGGAATAATTTTCAAGAAAGTTGGCTTTGTTATAATTTTCTCTCTACAAGAGGCTTTTATTACAATTTTCTCTCTACTAGTAGGTTCTTCCATAATCCAATGGTTGATATTCAATACAAAATCAAAAGTACAATTTTGTTTTATATTAATTTTCTGTATGAAAATAGTTAATAATTTTTTATTGGGAAGATAAAGACAAGGATGGAGACTTATAACAATTTTAAACAAGGTGCATCACTCTATATTTCCAATTGACTAACTTAGATTTAATATCATCATTTGGGATGCATATGTGTGTCTATATTTTAAATTTGATTTGCATAATTTTAATCTAATAAAATGAGATAATTAATATGTGTGAATTTTGCTATTTTATGAAAAGTTTTATGTTGACTTTTTTGTGAAATGTTTGATAGACTCTATATTTAACATTTCTAATAGCTATAAAAGAATAAAGTATAAATGGAAGAATGTGTGTATCTAACTTATTATACCATCTTTTATTATTATTAAAAAAGATACTTAATCATTCACATCTCTAGAATTAAGGAACCAAATGCAGGACATCTATAACTAATGGATCACTAATTTATATTTAAATGTGCTTATAACTGATCGAGCAGAAGAGCATGAATACTAGATATAAACACTTTTGTGTTATTGTTCTCATTTTTGTTTGCTTTGTTATTAAAATATCTGTCAATTATACTTATGTAGACTTAAGTGAATATTAGTAATTAATCAGCTACTTTCCTAATGGATGATTTTTGATAATTTAGCACAAGTGCCTTGATAAATGTAATTAATTAAACAGTAAATTATTACCAAAATCTGCAAGAGAAAATATTAATTTGCCATTATAGAATACTTCAAATGTGATATTGTCAGAAATGCTAAGAACATTTGAAATTCTCTTTAATTGGATTTAAATGTGTGTATTGATTCTTCTGCAGGACCTTGTTATATGTCTACTAACACCTATTGGTTTTACAATTATGATCATTATTTTCATGTGTATCAAAGATGTGCTATTTACGGACTGTGCAGATGGACTCTTATATTTCAGCTAAAGAAGATTTAATTAATTATTTTTTGTTAGTGCATGATAGATAGTTAGACCAATTCTTTGTTATTATATATTTTTTATTATTATTTTCTTTTGTGACAAGATTGTCTCAGATATGTATAATATGAATAAGTATTATACTGGGTAATTAATCATTATTTTGGTATAATTTTTATTGTATACATATATTCTATATGCATATGTTAGTGATAGAAATATTTGTTTGCTATTAGGAAGCTAACAACTAACCTTAAGAAGAGGTAAACACATAAAATTATTATTTTATCTTTATGTTTTCAGAGATTATGAGGTCCATTTACTAATAATTATTTTGTTTCAAATTGAAAAGTTTTGTAGTTCATCCCAAATCAAAATTTTATTTTAATTTATTAATTATTTTTAAATACATAAAAATGTTATTTTACCTTTGGTTTGCTAGAAATGATGAGGTGTATTTAGTAGTAATTTCTATATTTCAGATTTAAAATATTTATAATTCATCAGGAATGAAAGATTTTTTTTGATTCATTAATTAATGTCCTTACAATATTTACATAATGAATATGATTTGAAAACATTTTGAGCATTATCATGCATGTGTATCTGTCTGTTGCTTAATCCATTTATATAATTGTTGAATTAAGTTGTTTGGTTTATTTTCTATTTGGTTTCAGATGGTGTGATATGCCAAAAGATGTGGAAGGATTAGGGATTTATCTAAGAGTGAGTTTATTTTTTTGTATATTTAGAGTGTAATATATTAAGTGGCTATAGAAAAAAGAAGTAGTTTATGATACATTGTATTGCCAGGGATTGAGAGAACCCTCCCTTAGTTTATTCAAATACTTGAAATGAGTGAATTATATTTCTAGATCAAGTGGTTGTGTAATATATATATATATATATATATATATATATACTATATATTATCTCAATCCCTGCCAATATATATATATATATATATTGGCAGGGATTGAGATAACTCTCCCTTTGTTTATTTAAGTACACTTCATGTGTGGATTATATTTTTCAGATTAAGCAATTGTGTATTATGATGATTATGTTATATGGAATAAAGCAATGCATTTCCCTTATTTTTCACTGATGAGACAAAGTCCACACCAGTATTAAGCCTCTGAATAAGGTTATGGCATCACTGTATTTTATTGTTTAAATTATTAAAGTTAAGAAAGTCTTCTTGTCCCTCATGTATCCATTTGGAAGGTTTTCCCATCATATATTTATAGCTAGGTGTAATGTAGTTTTTATTAAATTATAAAGTGTAAAATTGATTTCTTTTATAGAACATCTAAAGTATAAGTAGTGCTAAAGCTGTTGGTTGGTTTATGGCATCATCCATATTATGATATTTTATTTCAATTTCATAAGTAAACTGATGGATATAACTGTGTTACTTATATTGTAACAGGTGGCACAATAACAGATGCATGCACAAAATACTATTATTCCTGAAGGTATGAAAAAAATCCATCACTAATTTGTAAGACTGAATCCATATTTCAAGTCATATCATACCAATTTATTTTAAGTTTTATATCATCAAATTATCACCATGATTCATCATTATTTTGAATGAGCAAGCAAGCAAAATGAAAGAAGTTTTAGCTAGTTAATATAATTATTTAATTGATTTATAAAGGATAGTATGACCTCTAACTCATAGATTTAAATCCATATTGCATTATTTTAATGTTTAACTACTTCAGTTGTGATTTAATTAGCAGAATATTAGGGTTAGATACTAGCATGTGTCTATTTTAAGCAAAAATACAAAGAAGTTTAATTTCATATTTAATTATTTCAATGTTAGTGTTAATAAATGTTTGTTTTTCATAAGCATATAAAAATTAATTGATGACTTGTGTATATTTGAAATAAAAATAGAAATGTTTGTTTTAATGCTAATTACTCTTATGTTAGACTATTCAGCCATGGATATTAGGCTTGCCCAATAACATGTACCAGTTTAAAGTAGTAGTACCAAATGTTTATTTAGCTATATAATGTAATAGAAATTTTATTTACTTAAAAGTTCAGAGTTATTCTTTGGCATGCATTCATATTCTATTTTCCACACACACACACTTACATATCCAATATGATATAATTGCAGTATTCCATAAATTTAATGACGAATATGTTCAGATCTGATGATGTTGTTCGCTTGATCCAAACACTATATGAAGTGCTTGATTATTTGATGATGCTCTGGTAAAACTTTAGTTTTCAGTTAGTATTTAGATGATGATTTGAAATCAAAAGGTAGCCTATTTCTTTCATTGTCTAACTACTATTTTATTAGGATAATGCTTAATTTAGATCAGTATCTTTTATGATGGTAATTGGTAGCTGTTGTATAGTATACATTTGAAATAAGTTAGATAATAAAATCCTGAGATATTCCTTTATTATTATAAAATATATATTAATTTACTTATTTAATTTAAATTATTGTATAGTACAGGTTATTTAATTTTAACTTACCATATAGTAGAGTTAATTAGTACTACATTTTTATACTGTTAATTTAGACCTATCAAACAGTAAAAGTTTTTTAATGCATTTAGATGATGGGAGGAGATGATATTAAATTATAACTTGTTAATTTAAGTGGTGGAATCTCACCAATTCAACTATTTATTTATTTATTATAAAAACCAGTAGATATTTTACTCTTATTAATTCATGATGTATCTTCCTATATTTTATATGCATTTATACATTATAGAACTCTGTAGCATCCACTGAGCTAAGCTATAGTAGCACCACATCCTAAGAGTCTCAATAGTAATTCAAAGTAAAATCAGATTAGTAGTGCATTCTACTATCAATAGAATTGGTTTCCTGGTTATTTGTTAATAGAAAATGTAGGATTGGTATTGGAGGAGGGTTACAATATATATATATATATATATATATATATATATATATATATATATATATATATATATATATATATATATATATATACTGTTAACACTAACTGAAATAATCATAAAATATCTAAACCATTATACAATTACAAATATCCAGTAATGTTCGCTGTTTAATGGTCTATATCTCATTAATAGCGAACATCAAATTTATTTTGAAGTTCGCTATTATTGAGATATATATATATTTATATAACATTAAGCAATATCTGTATTAAAAGTTATTATAAAAATATAATTACTTCATATAATATTAATCCAAAATACAGTAAATAAATATTTTAAATATACCCTATTCAGAAGTACTTTCGACTAGCTCAGTAGTTGTTGTCAACTATTCAAAATTCAAAAATAACGTTACAATAATACGTCATATAAACATTTCCCCCACAATTCATCAATTTTATAATTCCCACAATTCACTAATCTTTGTACTAAGCTTTGTAAATATTTATCTGATAGAATTTCGAATTTTTAATTTAAGTAAATTTACTAATAAATTGTTAAATATTGGATATAATTATAAGATGGTGTATAATACTATTATAAATTTTAATAAAAAGTGTTTTATGTTTCATTATGAATTATTAGAAAATAAAAAAGTTTGGATAGCAATTCCATTTATTAATAATGAACAGCTGAAGTATATAAAAAAGGTATATTATGATATGTGTAAGATTGCTTTTTATACTCCTTTAATTTAAATAGATTATTGAATAATTCAAATAATAAAAAGATATTTATTAATCAAAATTGTATAATATATAGATGGATTTGTAAATATCGTATGAGTTATATAAGGGAGTCTCGGTGTATGTTAGAAAAAAGAACTAAGGAACATATTTTATTTTTGAAAATGTTCAAAATTCAATTTCTAATAAAGATGCGGATATTTCCTCTTCTGTATTCTTTGATCATTGATTAATAGCTAAGCAGAGAATGTTAAGATTAGTCAATTGTGGGAATTATAAAATTGATGAATTGTGAGGAAAATGTTATGTGGTGTGTTTTTGAATTTTGAATAGTGGACAATGACTATTGAGTTAGTTGAAAGTACTTCTGAATAAAGTATATTTAAAATATTTATTTACTGTATTTTGGATTAATATTGCATGAAGTAATTATATATATATATATATCAATATCAGTTGTTATGCTCAGGCTATCAACAGGTTCCACATTTGTAAGATAGTGTAATGGCTTGACTGTGAATAACAAATATATAGAGACTGACCAAGAGTATCACCTCCTTCTGTGTATGATAGAATGTGACAATGGTTTTTGACACAAAAGACTTTTCTGTGGACCACTTTTTCTTTTCCATTTACTTAAGTTAGGCAAGACCTAGTCATTCCGGATCTCTCATACTATTCATCATCAAACTGTATTCTATCAACAAGAGTGTGTGATTATGCAACGACACATCCATTTCTTCACTAAAAATTCAACATTTTTGACTCTAATTGTCATTTCCTTTATATTTTTTAACTCAAAGTCTTGAGAATTACGAAAGCAATGATTCGAATAAGCTTATCAGGATGGCAGACCTTAGTAGTGATTCAAATTTTTGTATGATAAACAATCCAGTATTAATTAATTTAGTAACTGCATTTGTTAAGGATTGACTGTTGCATGTAATTAATGCTAAGGTTATAAATGACATTGAACCTAATTAAGAATCAGAAAAGTACATCTGTTATTTAGAGATAATCTAAACATGTGATTATATATCCAAGTTATTGCCAGTATTTTAAACGTTTTTTGCTAGCCATAAGCAGAATTTGCTTTATAATGTTTTATAATGGAGAACATTAATTATTCCAAACCGTAATTAAAATAATTGTTCTAAACTATTTGTTTTATTTTTATTTTTTAATTTATCTATGGATTGCCACAATTTTGAGGCATAATATACCCCCCAATGTAATGATTTTCATATAAATTGCCTGAACATCCTTTGAATTTATTTTTTCACGACACGTAATACAATTTAATAGTCTCAAAACTATACTCATGACCACCATCAAAACAACTTTGAAAGCTAAATAAAATCATATAAAGTTACATAAAAACATCAGTAATGAATGTTGTACAGATAATAAATTATCAGTCTGAAAATGTTAAGACTTTTGTTCAATTATTATGTAATATAACAATGTGTATATACTTACCATACAAAAGTGTGTGTATATCTACAAGTTACATGATATTATTAATAAAAAAAAAATACATTTCCATATTTTTTTCCCATATGTCATAGCATCGCCTGGGAAGTGAACCCGTGACAACTGTCTGCAAGCAACTGCTTGCTTGCAAGACGGCTGCGCTCACCTCTCGGCTACCAATGCTTGACTATTTCCATATTTTATTGTTCGAAAAAAGGCCGGGACGCGAAACCACAACCGTCTTGCTTGCAAAGCGGCCGCGATGACCTCTCGGCTATTGTTCGAAAAAAGGTTAAAAGAAAACTAAAAATCTTGGGGATTAAATTAAAATACTAATTATCACTCATCATTAATTTCTTTTGTGTATTAAAATTTAACATATAATTGAAAACAAATTTAATCAGTTTCTGGATATAATTCCAGACTGATAATTAAAAATAGATAACTAATTTTTGTGTACAAATATAAGATAAAAAGGCAAAAAAAAATGTAACTAATTGAAAAAATAAAGATCAAATGAAATGATATCATGGGTAAAAATTTCAGCAGTGTGTGGGTTCAGAGATCAGGGTCAGAAGATAAAAAAAGAATAGAAGCCAGTAAGCGTTTTACAATAGTTGACGAAAATATCTATAGAGAATCCATCGAGTTAAGTGACAAGAGAGTTGACTAAGGTTAGCTGACAATCCACTGAAGAGTCTGGAAGCTACTAAAAAATTACTGTGTCCAGCAAGATGAAACAATTTGTATAAGGTCATGTTGATAGAAAAATGCTAGGCCAAACTGCTGAGTGTATGTTAATTTCCCCCGCATGTCTCCTGAACACCAATAGACAGATGCAGTAATATATATATATATATATATATATATATATGTGTGTGTGTGTGTGTGACTCGTCTTTGCTGATGTTTTTACCTTCCATGAACTAAATCTACATACTGTAGTAAAAACCTAGGTAAATATGTCTATACATCACTGATAGAACTTTTATATTTTATTCTAGATGGAACTTTTAAATATCATTGCTAATGTTGACTTCTAACTCTACATAAATAAGCACGATTGTTAATGTGTTGTAGTTGTATATATATATTATAACGATCGAAATGAAAGTGAAGATCGAATCTAACCGCAAACTTCGATATCTGCTCTACAGAGCGCCATCTAGGCATTTGAGCCTAGAAAAATTTATAAAGTAGGCAGATACGCGCTGTTAAGATTCCACTTTATTTAAATATTCCGATCGTTAGCCCAAGTCACTAGCTCAGGGAGTAGCAGAGATTATAAAATATAAATTTTATATCTTAAATATAAAAGAATAAAAGCCACTGCCAGAAATTAACACATAAAAAATATTTATTTACGCACATATAAAATCATTCTAAATTCGAGGAATAGGTTTAACATTTTTTTTTTTAGATTACTCTTTAATTGTACATTTACATAAATTTCAATGAGTTTAATATTTTATTTAGATGGTCAAGTATGAATAGACTATATAGATTTGCATCTGAAAATAAAACATTCTATTCCTATTTAACCTTAGGCTAAAATTCGCAGTCAAACTGGCATCAATCCATCTGATACATTTATGTATTCAATGTAGCATGAAAATACAACAGCACAAATATACTATACTGTCAGGAATGGACATCTGAACAGTATAGTTAGAGAAAACATTGACTCTTGTCCAATACAGGAATATGATGTCTGTATAGCAAGAAGAACAATAAAATAAAAACTCCACAGGAAGGGACCGCAATCCTTTTTGCCGACTTACAATCCCATCCATAGGCAAAGGGTTGGTGCAGTGTATACAGCGATTCTGCACGTAACAAAACTCATACTACATCTACTAATTACACAAATATATCCAATCCATTGACCCAATTCAACAACGACACAAATAACCTAAGATTACCCTCCCCTAATATAACTTTACAAATCTATATAGCCATTCACGCCCGACTTAAATTTAACATTTAAATACGTTCACACAAATGAATTTTATAAAATTTGTTTTAAAATGTTAAGTACAGATCAGCTGCACAGATTCCACGGTCAAAAACATTCCAAATTAAACACAACCGATCAAAATACAAAGTCATCGATAAACATCACTTGCATAGGGAATATACAAATCCCATTAGCATTCATCGTAAGATGCTTGCAGTGATATCGTTGACATATATTCTAATCGAATGTGAAAATCACAACATTATCAACCACTAATGAATCTATGCAACGTCTATACCCAACCTTAAATTTCCTCATTTAAAATTTAAACAATAAATATTAATACAAATAAATAATAAATGGAAATGATTTTTTTATCAAACGCAAACATATATAAAATTACACATTATCAATTGAGTTGACACATAAGTCAGAGAAAAGTTCTTTTTATAAAATTTAAATTAACTTAACAATCTTTAAAGTTCTTAATTAATATTATGATTTTAACAATTGTTCAGTTCTATTGCTTATGGTAGAAGAGTCCATGTTCCCGTTGGCAATTCCCATGGAGACTTTCCTGGAAGACCGGTCTGATATTTTGGAGGTAGCATTAGCTGGTTCTGTTCTGGTATCACAGTCTTTGCATTTGTAAAATAAGTGAGTGAGGACGACAAGTGCGTCTTGTCGCTCGGCTCACCAAAATCAAGTTGGAAAACTGACATATTTTTCTTTTTATAGTCCTCTTATGGATTCCATGAACAAAAACGTCACTGTTCTATTTTTATTGTTATGGTCTGGGCCTTTATTTGCTTCCATTGGTCAAGCTAAAATCTCTTTCTTCTCTTATCTAACTTTTCATCTGACTTTTTAATTACACAGCTTTTAGATAATTAATAAACAATCATTTCCATTTACAGATTACAGGAATTAATTAATACCTGTTTTTATTTTAACTTACGTTATTTTTTTATTAAAATATTTTTATATTTCAATCTTGTATTTTTTTATTAAAAAAAATACGTTCAAATACTTTTTTTTTTGTTTATGAAAAAAATATTTTTAAAGTTTAGCATCTGTGCGAATGTATATACGTTTAACAAACATTTTAATTTTAGCATTTAGTTTTTTACTTTTATTTGCGAACTTTTAAGTTTTTATTTTAAATTAATGTAACGACATATTTATATATCGATACAATATATATATATTGAAATGGAAACCTTCCAATCTCTTTCCGTTTCACCATCAACCTAATGACCTACTCGTCTTAACTAGTTTCGAAGCTATCTTAAATGTAAAAATGTAATATATAAATCGAGCGGTAAAACTTTGCCATCATGGCTGCTTGAATGGCATCATCCATTTACATACGAAAATACACTATAATTAGACAGGTTTGATAAAATTATAGCGTAGAAATGCTCATAATTTATTATAAAATGTTTTATTAATTTTCAGTCAATTTTTAATTATATTCGCTATTATATTCATATGTGGATGGATAATTTAAACCTTGGAATGATGGTATAATGATTTGTATATATATTTAAGTTTAAATAAAAAGAAATAATGTAAAACATTTTCTTTAAAAATATATTTAAGTTTTCTGATTTAATGTTATATATATATATATATATATTGTGCCAATGCCAAATTGGCACATGTATATAAAATAATTTTGGATAAAAATTATTATCAAAATCTTTCGGAAAAAAGAATTTGAAAGTTACAATTAATTACTTTAAAGAGGGGAGAGGGAGTTTTCCTATATAAAAAAAAAAACAAACTAAGAGTTTCGTAAAAAGTTAAAATTATTAAGATATAAAAAAAAAAAAAAAGAAAAAAATCTCTTTTCATTCCAGTTTATTGTAATAGATTATATTAGTGCGTGCGAATGTAAACAAAAGTATGCATGTAAGAATAATATAAAAAAAAAAAAAAATGAATAAAGAAATGAAATGTATTTCAAAGAAACACAGTGGTGGACTGCTAATTAAAGATATGAAACAACACATTTTAAAATAGCTACTACTAATAAAATATTCAATCGAAAACACGTCATAATAATTAATCTAAAGAATTTCGACAACATATTGCGAGGATATTAAAACAAAACACGTCACAGGTATAAATAGATTTTTTTCGTTTATCAGACATTCAGTTAGTTTGAAATTGAGTCTAGTTTTACTGCAGTTTACAGAAATCAGTGAAAACTTTTGGAAATATACCTTCGCTCCACCTTTTTAGTCCAATAAGATCATCAAACCTGCCTGAGAAATAATGTCTGGATAACAACACAGAAACCCTCCGTCAAAACGTGCAGCTGTCTCCAAGAAGAAACCAACGGATTACCATAAATTCTCTTCCATAAACAAAATCTAACCGGTTAGATACAATCCATTAGAAGCAGCAGAAGTAGCCACCGACAAGAAAAAAAAAATCCTAGGTATCTGTTTTATTATTATTATTTACCAGTAGTAGTCACCACTGTAATCCGTAAATATTGAAGATTAACATTATATGAACTCTATCATACATAAAAGAACTATTGATGTGTGGAGAGTCTCAAATGTCATTAATCTTTATTATTATTTTTTTCGAATGAGAGTTAATTTAAATGTCTAAGATTATGTTGTTTTGTTCATGAAATATCCTATCATATGTAAATTTAAAATGGGTGTGAAATTTGGATTTATAAAATGTTTAGAATGCGTTGATGTTGGTTAGTAAATTATATTTAAACTTAATTGATGTTGATTGAAATAAATTATTTTTAAATTTAAACTTGATCTGTCGGTCAATTCTTTTTATCAATATCTTATTAGCAATAAATATCATTGATTAAAATTAGACTGGGCTGGTTAAGGGAATTGTTTCGAGCGCTGGATTATGAGCCTACTACCCGAATATGTTAGTCTTCAGACTAGCTGGCGCCCCGGGGTTTACCCCGAAACAAATAAAGTATTTGGATGGTAGGGGTTTGAATCTAGCAGCCGAGATGGGCCATTGTTGATAGTTAAAGCTATTAATAAGATCTCCCATTTTGCTCGAACGTGCCGGTTCGTTCACCTAACCTTTATAATATTATAAATGTATTGGAAGGAGTTTGAACCCCAAAACTTATATAACGATAAGTAGTGTTCACGACCACAATATATATATAACAGAAACTAAAGTATTTTTTTTTAATCTGTCCAATTTGTTATTTTGTTAAAACAAATATGTTAAAAGTTATTTATTTCAGTAAAATAAAAATCCGTTTATAGTTAAAAATGAGAATTTTGTGTAAACAAGAAATCAATTAGTGACCGCACCTGGGGTAAAGGCAAAATCTGTTTACTGATTGATTTTATTTCAGCAAAAGACTTTATGATTAAATCACAATACCATTACTTCTGCTAAGCTTTAACATTCTATAACACCTAAAAAGGAATTTAATTAGTGAAATCTGAATCGAATTATATGATTATATATTTTAATAATTTTAAGTAAATTAAAAATAACACCTTGGAGACGTTAGCTGTTGTAGAAGTTAGATTATATTATTTTGTTTAATTAAAAGTCAATTGGTCCCGAGGCAAACGAAATTCCAAAAAGGTGTTAAGGCTTGGTAAAAAAATATTTAAATAGGCCTTATTTTAAGCGGGAGATATACTCCATCTTGCTTTTGAAGAGCTGTTAATATCAGAAGCTATCAATTGTTTAATTTTACCATGTCTGGCTAAAGTCAGGCTAGAATTTTGCTGCTTTCCCGTGATGGAACTTTGGAAGTCGATCCACCCAATGTCCGAAGCAACAACCAACATTGCCCTAACAGCTTATAATAGGTAGAAGATGTCGTATGCTGCTAAAAAGAACTTGCATTCGTTCCAATTTCAGTCCAGTTATAGAAACACCATTTTAAATCATCTTGTAACTGAATAGAAGATGCCATAATCAACCAAAGAACTCACCTTCATTTCAGCTCGAGTATCTCCAGTCCAACTATAGGAGAACTGTTTTAATATTAAAATTGCAAAACTCTGTGTACGCTACAAAATTCAAAACAATAATTATTTCTTCAAAATCAGGTTAGCTAACCATATTATTGTAAACTCTTTCTAAATTGTTTCCTAAATATTATTTAAATTCTATAAAATGTAATACTTTTGCAAATTTTTCTTTATTAATTCAATATTTTTGCTATATAATTTAATCACTGCAGTATATTTACTTTTCCTTTGATTATTTTAATAATTATTAATTATGCCTATGTTTCGAAACGGCGTGCATTTAATCATAGAATATGTTTTTAAAGATATAATTTAAAATCTTCATATTATTATTTGTTATAGTGTCATTTCATGCACTGTTTCGAAAACCTAATTTCTAAATAACAGCGACCCACTTGTGCTCGTTGTTATTTAATCATTTATTAATGAATTAATTTAAATATGAAACGTGGCTATAAATCCAAATTTGCAAACTTTAATTTATATTACTAAAAGTTAAACTAGCCTGGAGTATAATTATAAGTATATTCTTCTTATCAAAGTATCCATAAGTCCTTTAAATATACTCTCCACCCCCCTTTTAGTTTATTAATTATAGATAAATGAAAAGATTGACCGAGATAAAGTAAAGTTTGTATATATTCCCATCAGTAGCATATACATATTTTTCATGCTACAGAAGAGTTGGCTCTTTTGATCAAGCTGATAAACTTGTGTTCATTTAATATATGATATTTAATTTATAATATACTTCGGCTTGGCGGATGTAAAACTTATTAATATGTTCTCGTTGTGCTGTTTTTTATACATATATAAGATGGAACCATGGTAAGTCCAGCCCATCTTCCTCTTTTATGGGTAGTGCAGTAGCTAATACTGAGCTAAGGGCCAGATTAGCACGTAAGTCCCCCACTTCTTATGAACCAAATAAAGGTTCCCTTTTAGCAGCATGACGACCGGTTATTGGGTAAACCGCTGTTTGTCACGAAAACCCTAAAACTATTCTTCCATCCACAGAGCAACTTTATTATTATATTTTACTTGTGCCAAACATATTAGTAAAATTGCTATAGCCAACTCTATCTCCCTAATATGCAGTCTTAGGCGTTGATCCGAAGCATTCTTGAAAACCCGTTCGATCTTAAGCTATCTGGGATGCTTTATATGCCCATATTTAATATAAAAACTTATTATAACTAGATGTATTATTAAGCTTCACTCCATACTTGGTTTGATTTTATGTATAATCGCCACTTGAACTGATTATAAAAGGACATAACTAATAAGTGAATGTAGTGATTAGTTGTATAGCATGATATTTGGCTCCATTAAATCGGAGCAATAAACCTATTTGCCAATGTATCGATTATTGTTCAAATGGCCTAGAAATGTTACTTTATAAATAAATAATAATTAATAAAGCAAGTCATATATAACATGACATTACTTTTATGAGCTTGTAATTACAAAAATGCACATAGAGAGCGTACCAATAGCTCTAACAAGCTCGTAAATTAACAAGTGCGGTTATGAGAAATATTTAAAATCTCTATCCAGAACACTCTTATCTCCAGACCATGGTTTCGCTCTCTATGTGCATTTTTATAAATAAAATGCCTGCGTGCATTTGCCAACAATAATGTTATATCAAAATAATCTCAAATTGTCAATAAATATATTTATAATTCATCATATATCCGTTTCTGTCTCATTATTAGATCAATCCAATTCACTAATTGCCCATAGCTTTTCATTAGTAAAGCCCCTATTATATTAATATATTAGATTTTATCTTTGGAAAGTCTCTAGTATTAAGTTGTTTATATATATATATATATATATATATATATATATTTAAACTGAGAAAAAAAAAAAGTTTATTGTTTTCTCCAATTTAATATATATATATATGTTTAAGTCCATGAGTCTTATTGTTTTCTCCAATTTGCTAGCGGGCCAGATTAAGAATTAAATCTCATGGGCTATCATTGTTATGTTATCCATTAGGTGTTAGATCTGGTGCTTGGAGAGTGGGTTCGAATCCAGGCTGGTCCCTGACCTAAATCTCAGGCTTGACAGGGTTTGAAGTACATTTTGTGAGTTCCAGCTCATGTTAGATGGATAAGCATGTTTTGACCAGCACAATATATATATATATATATATATATATATAGGATTATTTCCATCCTCTAATATGTGTACTAAATGTCTTTAGAAAAAAATAACTTTATTTAAATATTCCCAATGCATTCAACTGTTAGTAAAAGCACATCAAACAGATTAGTATATGCACAATGCTTTGAGAGGTATTGTACTTTCTTCAGGTGTTGCTGGTATGACCAGTGACAGTCCTGGAATGGTATTTGAACCAGGACCTTTAGATTTTTGAGTATTAAATTTTAAGATAATTCTCTAATCAAATAAAACATGCTGCCAAATGCAACAGTCTGTAGAAATTTCATATACTTATCTATGAGGTTCCTCCTGATTTCTCACTTTTTCCTAAGAGCAGAGTTGATTAATGGATTCCATACATCATGTATAATTATGATGGGTTGGCTTATGAGATTTTTTGCCATTGTCATGTGAGCAGCATCTTTAAATTTAATTCTCTGTATCTTTTTTCTCTACCCAATATTTTTGTACTTTCTCAATTGAACATATGTTATTTGCACATACAAGGTCTGCTACCTTAGACACATCTGTTTTCTCTCTTATATTCATCAGTTTGTATTTTGCAAATGCTTTTCAATGGTATCATTGGAATATATGTTTTTCCACATTCACATGGTATTTCATAGATGCATGTTTTTCTTATCAGCATTTCAACTTTCGTCTTTGTAAATGTTAGAATTTATTGTAGAGTGGTATCAATCTGGAAAGCTGTTCTGTCGTTAGACTGATTGCAGATTTTTTTAAAATGTTTCCTATTATTGAAATGTATGGGTGCTTCTCTTGATGGTTCTTTTGTTCATATTTAACATTTAATTAAAACAGCTGATGGATAAACATTTTTCATGAGTTTATACTATATAGAACTTTTGTTTTTCCAAATCGCTCACTTCTGAACAAACTTCTATTGCTCTGTTCCATAGTGATAGCATAACTTCGTTTTGTGTTTCTAATATCATTAGAAGAGAGAAAACAGATATGTCTAGGGTAGCAGACCTTGTATGTGCCAATAAATATATATGTTCAATTGGGAAAATACAAAAATATTGTCTAGAGAAGTAGAAGTACAAAGAAGAAAATTTAAAGATGCTGTTTCCATGACAATGGCAAAAATTTCCATAAGGAAGCTTAGTGTGAGTATATATAATGTATCAAAACCACTAATCAACTTTGCCCTTAGGAAAAAGTGGAGAAATTAGGAAGAACCCCATAAATAAGTATATGAAATTTCTACAGAGTATTGAGTTTGGCAGGATGGCACAGTTGGTTAGACTATTATCATAAAATTAATACTCAAGAATCTAAGGGTCCAGGTTTGAATTCTATGTGAGTACTGTCACTGGTCAGACCAGCAACACTTGAAGAAGAGGGGAGAATAATATATCTCAAATCGTTGTGCATATACTAACTTGTATGGTGAGCTATTACTAACAATTGAATATATTTGGAATCTTTAAATAAAGTTAAATTTTTCTAAAGACATTCAATACACATATTAAATCATAGAAATAATCCAATATAAAAATAAAAGTAGGACACTATCATGACACGTATTCAGGAACACATTAAAATGTTGTAGTTTAATAAGTGTTACTATTTGTATTTTAAAATGTTAAAGATTCCCTAAATGCTTTATTTTATCTTTAATATATATGTATAAATTATTGGTGTAGTCTAAGTTTTTTTCTCTCTCTCTCAATATGCTGGTGGGTAAATAAATAATCTTCTTTAGATAGTCTGTGTCATGGCAGTCTCATTTTTTATTATATAGCCAAGGATCAAGAACTTGAAGCATGTTAATGTCATCTCATAGTGTCCAGTCTAAGGCTGAATGGTGACCATAGGGATAAAATTCTTTATAAATATTTCCCATGAGATGGGTCATGCCTTTTGTAGTCATGGAGGATGTGCCTCAGTCTGGAAAGGTGACCACTGTTTGTACATTTTTTATTAAATCTTGGACTGACAGGGGGTATGGTTATTATGTAAGTATTCATAATATTTACTCCTCTGCTTGAATAACAGGGTTTAAAATAAAATATTAAAGATTAATATGAGCTAATAGCATAAAATAATAAATAATAATTACAATAGCCATAGAATGAATTCGTGAAGGAGGGAAATCCCATTACAATATGTTTTTTTAATATAATATTTTTTTATAATAACTTCAAAATAGAAATTACTCCACTAGTCTTTTATAGAGCAACTATAAACAAGTACTTGTTACTGATCAGGCTTGCTAATTGTCTAGTGATGGTGATTTGAGTGGTTTCCCTTGATGTTTGCTTGTCATCTGTATATTTACACACCATTCATTTCAATATTGAATGTTTTGCTGGTTTATCTATCACCTACTATCTGAAACAGATAAACCCATAAGCCTAATATCATTATAAATATTTTAAGTTTTATAGGGACAATATTTGAGATTAAACCATCTCAACTGCTAAATACTAATTGATCAGTTATGTATAAATTACATCACCATGTCCTAATGCATAAATTTAAGTCAATAAATATTTCAGAAAACCATTTTTAAGATATTACAAATTGGCAAGGAATGAATATTTGCATGTACATATCATTGTCTTGATTATGAAAGAGATATTGAATTCTATCTCTCTCAGCATTTATGTAAACAAAGCTTGTTAGGAGCTATTGGTAAAGCTCCATCTAGTGATCATATATATATTATCAAAAGAAATAAATATTACAATCAAAATATTCCAGAATAAATACTAACAAATTCCACATGGCTATATCAAATATAAAGAAAGGCATTGGTACAGTGAGCTTACTCATGCTTGCGGGAAATGCTATAGCTGGCTATAGCAAAGATTTTATTTGTATTTTATATAAGCATATGAAATTTTTTAGTATTTATTCTGGACTATTTTGATACACGTATATTAGATCAAGATTAAGATGTGAAGACTGGTCCATTAAGTAAAGAAAATACTCTCAATCCAAAGCAAAAGATAACATTTTTTTTAAAAAAAAGCAATTTGAAATATAGCTTTAATAAAATATTATTGTATTTAAAATCGTTATGTTTTTCCTTCGAAGTGCTTAAGATTAACCTCTTTATATAAATTGTAAAAAAAAAAAATACAGATCGAACTTTTCTTTATAATGTTTTATGTTGTGCTTTGAATTGAAACCGTTTCATTTACATAATAGACCAATGGTTCGAATATTAATATCGGTATATTATATAACATTAACTGCTGAAAATTTTGTGATTGTTATTAATATTAGGATTGTCTATAGGTTGACTCGTTTTCAGTGATATATATATATATTATAATAGTCATTGCCCTATCAAGCCCTATCTGCCTTACTAGGGTAACACAAAGCTATTTGAACTTAGAAAAATTTGTAAAGAAAACAGATATGTAAGGGTGAGGTTCAACTTTTATGTGACCGATAGCCCTAGTCGCCAGTTCATGGAGAAGCTGAATGAAAATGTAACATTTCAAACTTTTTTTAATCATTGATTTCAAAATATAATTAATAAAAATAAAATAAGTTACTGCCAGAACTAATAAGATAAAACATTTATTATGCACGTACAATATCAATACAAATTTGAGATTTAATTGTTTAAAATTTATAATTGAATAGATGACTTCAATATATTTTAATTTTATTTCAGAATTTTGCTAAGTGTAACTTTGCGTCCAATCCAACGCTAGTTTATTGATATACCCGTTGTGATTCATGCAAAATGAAAATGTTACCATAACAAAAATCATGATTACTTGAATGTACATCTACAACCTGATTTTATCAAAAAAATAATGATCCTTGTCCAACACAGGCATGTGCATCTGTCTGGTGAAGGAATCACCTGAATATATTTGGAAAAGAAATGGCCTATATTGGGGGGGTCCTTGCTGGTTTATAGTCATCATGCAAAGTGTAACAAAGCAATGGTGTAGCAATATCTCTACAACCATTGGCAACATTACGGCCACCATTTTCAGACATGCATTCAGTTGGGTAATATACCTGTATACTAGGATAGTACAGGGGATGAGAATCCAATGTGCCCCCTCAGATTACATTGACATGAAACACCTATCCATCCATCCACCAGCATCCATTCAACTATGAAACAATTGTCTCAAAATCAACCCTACTTAAACCAACATAATCTTAATGGATCTATGCAGCTATTCACACCTAAATTTAAATTTATTAATTTAATTGCATTAGTGTGGAAATGACAATGACAAACATGTTATACATAAATATTTAATAAATAATTTTAATTTAATTTAAATGTCAGATAAAATATTTTCTTTACGAGAAATAACGTTCACGTTTAATGGTTGAAAGTTGTATTTTCTCAATTGAGATAAAGGTTCAAATCTCATTCTAAAAATAAATTATCCTTCCTATGTTATTTCTATGAATCCTCTGGACTGCTTCAAGTTTATTGAAAGCCATTTTTATGATCATTGATGCCCTACACATCCAGTTCAATGAATTGTCCATCATTAATTAGATGTTTTCTTTTGGAGATGAATATATTTTTGTTATTCTGTGGGAACTGCTATACGGTAGGCCATCTCAGTCTGCACAACTGAGGACTTAAGTCTATTGCATTACCCATAGATTGTGAAAATCTGCAATACAGGTACCAAAATATTTTAACCAAGTCAATAACCAAAACCTAATCTAATATCTCATTTTATTTGAAGTCTCTTATCACTGAATTTCAGGATCAATCATTAAAATGGCTTAATGCTGTTCTCATTGGTGATGATGATTTTTCTCTAGCACACATATTTATTGATTAGTTTGCTTTAGAGTGGAAAACATCAATATTTTCTTATCACTAGTAATTTTAATTTCTCTTCTCTGATTTACAATCTCTTTGAGAACTCAATAGTATTAATAACCAATGGTTTATTGTGAATTGCATGGGAGTTTATAAATTCCCGCATTGGGTGTGAT
This sequence comes from Epiperipatus broadwayi, assembly GCA_028023455.1. Classification (NCBI taxonomy): domain Eukaryota; kingdom Metazoa; phylum Onychophora; class Udeonychophora; order Euonychophora; family Peripatidae; genus Epiperipatus; species Epiperipatus broadwayi. Next base: position 162,336 of record JAQFVV010006960.1, on the reverse strand, counting down.
AAAATAGGCCACAAATCATGGACTCTGAGCCTCTTCCCCCTTCCATAATATGTCACTCTACTATCGTATTAAATTATTCTTATATTAATATGATGACAAATAATATTCAAATTATAACGCGATTCTGTTTAAGAGAGGGAAAAAACCCTTTAAAAATATTTTTATATATATTAACTTATGTTACTGAGTGAATATTAATATACATTCAGAAATCTTTTTTTATTTATATTTTCATGGCAATTATAAAGCCCCTATTAAACAAGAGAGTGCAAAATGTATGCAAAAGGCCCTAATTTAACTAAAATGTTTCTCTCTGACTTGAAACCGGATTAAATCGATAGTAATGAAATAGATATATACATACAATACTCACCCGTAGTTTGGGAAAAATTAGATGAAGTCCATGTCTCATTTACAGCGTCGCATGAACACAAAAAACACAATTTTAAAAGTGTAATTAAAACTAACCCTGTAAAATCCATAAATTAAAATTAAAAAAGAAATAAATATTATTTCTGATTTTAATTATTTTTTAAAAAATAACATTATTTTAAGAAAAATAATTATTTTAAATTTATTTTATTACAGATATTTCTTATATAAAAATGATTAAATGTGATAGAAGGATTTTTATTATGTACGTCAAATATCAGATGATAAGATTAAATGTTCATTAATATCTAAAACTTGATAATCAATTAATTACTAAAGCTTAAAGAAAAACAATAGTTTCGAGCATTGTAATCTATAAATTAAAAACAATTGATCTTTGTAATTCTATTTCCTAGTATTTGTTGATATAACAGTAATTAATAATTTTACACATTCATATTTACATTTTTACAAATTATATATATATAATAATTAAAAAAATAAATTTTTATCAATACATTACTTAAAAAGGAAAGTGAAAGAATAATATCAATGCAATAACAGTTTCTAAAAAAATGTATTTATGTAACTTCTGTTCTTAAATTCTATACAATTATAATAAATATTTATGCTTTGCATAATTATATAGGTCTTCAACAAATATATATATATATATCAATTTTAGTTGAGCTCACATAATTAAAATCATTTTAATTATGATCAATTTACCTGAAAAGCTTTCTCCAAATTTTAACCAATTCCTCTGACCGATTTTTTTTCTCTAAATCTCTCAAAAATTTGTTTAGCTTACCAGTCACCTTATACATGGTCTCTCACAGTATGCAGGAATCCAATTAAAGACTTCAGTTTACTATCTATTATCACCTCTTCTAGAAACCCACCAAAATCATTTCATCTGTGAATTTTATCAATGGCGTCAGTGATACCTGCTTAATTTTTAGGCATGTATTTCAATAGCTTTTTATTATTCTCAAAATATCTCTCTCCCTACTTTTTTTGCAGTTTGAAATTTCTGACTGTTCTTTTGTTATGTGTCCAGTTTTTAAATCTATGCAAAAAATGAGTTTAATCTTATTTTTAGCAAAATCTCTCCATTCTAGGTTAATTTTCTAACTAATTTTGTTAATTTTGCTGTCATTATGTTAATTATTTAAGTTAGATATTTAATCTATAAGTATTTTTTAAAGAAATTTTTGCTAGGAATGTGAATTTTTTTTGGGAATGAGGAACCATCCAATAATGATTTAGTCATTAACATTTATCTATTGTTCTACTTTTTAGTATTTACCTCATAGATCTTGAAATATTTATTGAAGTTCTGAAGTATAATTGAGAAATAAATAATATCATCTGCTAATAGGGATGATTTAAGTAATCTTTATGTAGTTTTTTTATTTTTTGGCTTCCCATCTTACTTCATAAAGTAATTGTAATATTCTTGTCAACAGAAAGATGAAATCGTTATGCCAGCATCTTTATTGATGATGATCTTCTTTGTGTTATCAAGTATTCTAATCAATCCTGTTCATAATTAGCTGCAAACCACTTTATACTGTAAAATGATCATAGTGAAACTTTCACCAATATTTCTTCATATTTGAATATTTTATCTTTAATATTAATTTTTTTCTATGTCATATATTGGTAATCTTAACATTATTACAAATATAAACATTTAAATGAGGTAAACAATCTACAAATTAATATTTTATCTTTGCATAATATGAAAACAAATTTTAAAATGGAGCTTGTATTTGTAATAATGATGATTAGCATGGATATAATTTATCTATTCAGAATCAAATATTAAATACTGGAATTTGATTTGTAAAATCAAAAGAAAATTAGGATTAGTTAGGATTAAAGGAAGAAAATGTATGTTGAAAATGAAGATTAAATTTATTGTTATTACAAAAATTGTTTTAAAAATTCTTTATTGTTTTCATAAAAGACCATTCTGTTTTACCCAGTAAATGCAGCTTTCACTGGCTGTAATTAACTTTTTGAGAGATGTTTTTTAATGTAAAATGTTTAAAATAAAATCTAGTTGTAGTAACATAATATTGTGGTTCCAATTAAGTATTTTACAAAAATATTGCATAAATAATATTTAATATGAAAATAAATTACTGAAAATTACAATTATTGTTTAGAAATTTAAATTCTTCTGTTATTTGATTTTGCCTCATTATGCCATTCAAAAATTGTTAGTTTTATTGAGATCTAAAGGGGCGCATCTCATGATATTATTATGAAAATTTGTTATGGTCATTGTTTAAAAGTTCTGTATACTGCTACCATCTTCAGATTTTTTTCAACTAAAAATTTTAAAATTGTAACTGCAGTAAAATAAAACTGTGCTTGACATGTAAAGTTATAGGCAGGCTTAAAACAACATACAAAAAGAATAGCTCTCATGGCATACCATTGTAATACCCAAAACACCAAATACAACATGATCTTCTATTATTGAGGTTAAATCATTAAAAGATTAATGAAATTAAACTGAAAGACTGCAAATCTTTCACACTTATTATAATACTTATCTGACAGCCAATCAGATATTATGATAGCTGTCTAGATAATGATCAAACCATAAATACAAGACAGAGAATTTAGCATTCAGCAATAAATACAATAAGAAACATTCTATTTGCTTATAAAGAAGATTATCATAAACAATTAAATCAAGAGAAATATATTTATATATATATCACTGAATCTATATTAAATATTTCTATCCATCTACAATATTTTTAAAAATGATAATGTTACCAATTAATGAAAACACCAATTTCTCTCTACATAATATGTATGATTTAAGGTTATCAGTTAAAAAGATGAGAAAGAATAAGAGATAATATCTAGTTTCAAATAAATTACCTATTTACAGCATGCATGCATAATTGATTATGTACATTATATTTTGATTTGGGAATTGATAAATACTGAACAGATAATGAAGACATCTAACAAATTGTGATATGACCAACTGAAGAGTGTTAATTTAACATGAAGTGCATCTTTTGTATTATTTGTGTTTTTATAATGCCTTTATTCATGAAGATGTGATAGCATTCAAGTTTTAAGTATATGCTAAAATATAATTACATAAAAATGTTAATGCCTGTCCATGAGAATACCAATATATTTTGAAAGCTTTTCTAATGTAATAACCTATTGATTTCATGAGTCTATCTCAAGTTTTATGTATTTCTTGGTATTAAATTAAACATTGTCACTGTCTATCAGTTACCTTCTTTCATTCTGAATATCTATTTTAATCTTTACAGAGTAATATTACCAGTGCTAGCTTTTCTATAGAATCAATCACTTTTTTTTTATCTTTTTTTATTTAAATTATTTATTTGATATAAATTATCATATATTTGTATTAAAATACTTTACATTCAGAGGATTTAGTTTAATGTTTTTTACTGTTTAAACAATACTTATAGGTAATTTCTAAGATGATATATCAATTATTTTTTCATTCTTTTAATTTTCCTCTTATCCTTCAGTTATTATCATTCAATATACTTTGCATAAAAATTCTAACATTAATTTACACATAGTAAAGTTATTAACTAAAGAAATGGCATCATAGTAGAGTCATGTTAAATTAAACTTCTATAATTGTCTATTTAGATTATTTCATAAGTTTTTTTTTATTAATTAAAAAAATTTAAAGAAGACAGTATCTTTCAGGCAATTCAGTACAGATCAATTTTACACTATTTAGTTTTGTCTCCAGTCATTGATGATTTCTTTTTGTAATCTGGTTTCATGGCATTTGCAAAAGTACTTCGAGAAGAAAATAAAAAAATAAATATTGAATAGTTCATTGAATAGGTTTGCTTCATTTCTAACTCCAATTTTAGATTAAAATTCAGCAATTTTGGTGATAAATTAATAAAAAAAGTAGTGAAATTAAAAGATTTCTATTTTTCCAACTTACCCTCCAAAGAATGACAAAACACTGGCCTCTATGGAAAATCATAATAAATATTCAATCACTATGGATTTAGCGTCGATGCCAGCCATTAATGATTTTAAATCTCAAGCGAAGGCAGATCCTGAACAAGGCAAATTAAGCCAAAATTGCGTTTATAATGAAATTAATGTTAAATTTGGTAAAAACAGAACATCAAAAGAATTAAATATTTAATACTAGGATGGAAATGGGTCAGATAAAGGCTATAAAGACATCACGATGATTCAGGATTTTCCCAGCTTTACTGTAAGTAATGATAACGTTGTTGTTAAAAAGTTTAATAATTTTGATAAAAAATAATTTTCACATTAATAATCAAGGGAAAAATGATAGGGACAGTGAGGAGACCTTGTTTTCAAGGGATTCTACTTTACAGAATTCAAATAATATCAATTCCATTAAAAAACTAGTTATGCTAATATCGTTCAAGCAGGCAAAAATGAGCCCAACGTTTTAGCTGGGGAAATAAAAGAAAACCGGATGTCTTCAACCTGTTTGAAAATGAAACAGATGAAACCTCATTAACTAATTCAACAAATAATAATCATTATAATACTAATTTGGATCAAAGTGAAATAAATGAAATTATAAATAAATTTAATTCCACTATTCCTGCCCAGCTGCACAAATCATTTCAAAATTACAATAGCAATAACTCACCAATCCTCTCTCTCTCACCAATACTAATTGTGAACTTTTCAAATTCCCCTTAGATGAATTTTATAATGAACAAATACATAAAAATTTTGGTCATTGGTATTTAAAATTCTGACACATTCTAATAATTGATACATTGTTGTTGAATTCCACAATCCAGCTTAAAACTATTTTTTTCAAAAAAGTTCAAATCTTGAGAGATACCATGCTTTATATTGTACAGGCCCACATAGCTGGCTGGACAAATAAGAAATTGTTATATAAATTTCAAAGAATCGGATCTTCAGCAATTACTAAAACCATATGGCAAAATCTCTAGCTTTAAACATCTCCTTTCAAGATCACAGGTGCCAGTCCTCACTAACACTGGCACATTCACAATAACTGTTAACAAAGAGACTTCTCCATCAGACCTTCCTACATTACATGCAGCTAAAACTCTACCTCTCATCATCTCTTTCCATGTTGTACCACATCAATGCTCTTGTTGCAAGTAGAGAACCCACTTAGTAAAGGAATATCCTGCTTGAATCTGTTGGTCATGCAATATTAAGAAAACCACATCCCACCAATGCAATTAAGCCCCTTCTCTGAATAATAAAGAAATTCACATGCACAGGCAAGATCAAAAGACACAACATATCATCTTTAACAATGAGCACAAAGTAATATCCTCCTTACCTCCTCCTCAATTTTCCAATAAATCTCTTAATACAGCCATAGCCTCAGACTCCACATCAACTGAAGATCTACCAGAATACATTAATCCTAAAAAAAATCCAAGAAAAACAGCATAAACTCTGACAAATTGGCTAATAGAAATAAATCTGCTGGCATTGATGACAAACACAAAAGCTCAGCTGATGCTGAGAGTTCAGTAATTTCAAAAACGGAAAAATGAAAAGCAACCTCCGTATCAGATCAATTTTTCCAACACTGCAAAGAAAGGCAACCCTAATTTGGACCAATCTCAAGTCCCACTGCCTGAAAATAAAACTTCAGAACAATCCAAAATACATAGAAAATTCCTGCCAACTTCTTAGTTTAAAACCAGTGAAATGAGAAAACAAATACTCTCTATTGTTGGCTCAGAACACTCTGAAAATAGTGATTGCATAATCATTTGATCCCGAGTTCTCATATTAAGTTACCCTCAAACATCTATTCTCCAAAATGAAAGTAAAAGTTTCAGGAATCAGTGTCAGAGAACTGAACTCAATGACAAGACTTAATGCAATTACCAATTGGATATAACAATTTAATCCTCACATAATCTGCTTCTCTGAAACTAAGCTACATTTCCCCTTCAACCCTAACATTCTTAAATTGGTGGAAAATACAGTTCCTTCCACCATTTCATCTCCCCACACCAACAGCTGGGGTACCAATCCTAATTAGCAATAAATCTCCATTCAAGTTATATAGAATTAACTACATCAACCCACATCCATTTATTTCCACTTTCTTACATCAAGCATTCACTGTCAACATAATAAAAATCTACTTCTATAAAAATGATATGCTCACTCATTTAATCCAACAAATCAAACTCACCATATCTACTAAGCTGCATCCTACAGTGTTACCAGTAGATTTCAACATAAGCTACAAAGAATTTAACTCCAAATATCTTCTATTTGTTAAACACTGATCTCATGTGTGGAGAGGGTTACTTCCAACCTGATGCATTCTCACTCTACACCAAAATACACCTCACTAATTGATCTCCATTATCACTCTCCAGAGATTCACTTAATTTCTTCCTCAAACTAATCTTCTTTTTGGATCACTTTGCCTTCTCATTTGAATTAGTCATAGATCTCAATAATCTCCCAGCATCAAAATTAAACACCTAGAATTCTCCTTAAAACAGCAGTTCCTGATGCAATCCTTTCTGAGGCCTATATTTATTTTCAAAAAATTAATATCCTTACATTACCACCTACTGAAGCTTGGTTTCTTACATCAGCATCTTAAAAACAATAATTATCTATTATACAACAAAAAAGAAAGGCCCATTTATGCTCCTGATTGAACTTGAGGCAATTAACAACACTAAAAAATTTACCCACCAATTCAACATCAATAGACACAATAATGGATCTAAAGCTACAATATAAAACTAAGCAATCAATACTTGCCAAAAACCTAGCTACAAAACATCCAATAATCTTCCTACACCAATTGATCCAGGGGCTATTTCAGATGGGACCTGCATTATCAGGATAGGAAAACTACCTCCCCCCCAATCTATAATAGTTGGAGACAAACTCTTTTCAAGCATAAATGTGATTCAAGAGATTATTGTTTTCTTCAAAGGCAAACTCACCTGAAGTGCTTGCAGTTCACTGCATATTCCATAGGCAACATTTAGTAGCCAAGAACCCTAGCAACAAATTGCATCAATCGCTTCAGTTTGTTATAACAGTTGTGAACAAAATTCAAAGTAACGCTTTGAACACTAAACTGTTCACTTGATTGTGTGAGGAAAGCAATAAAGATTTTTATCGATTGGTTGTCCATATCAAAATCCATTGTTTTTCAAAAGGTTTATGTATGGTGAGATTTTTTGCACTTTTTCAATCTGTTTTTTTAATTTTTGGGTGATGAGAATTCCAGTTTGAAAGAAAATTTACTTAAGGGTTATACAGTTATTGGTTATTTAAGTGACTTATTTGGCAAATTTAATGATGCTAATTTACAACTTCAAGGAGGCAATTTGAATCTCATCAAAGCAAAATCGGTCACATCGGCTTTTGTTGCCAGTTGAAGGTTTTTAAGCAGAATATTGCAAGATCTGAACTCTCTGAGTTCCCCAACTTATTTAAGATAGGCACAATCCAAGAAGAAAACATCTTGCTACACTTAGGTATCAAAACTAAGTTCAAAAATATTCTATCTTTGGAAATACAAGACTGGATTAAAACTCAACCACTACTAGTGCAGAACCAAACATAATTTTATAAGATAAGCTGATAACCATTAGCATGAATGAGAATCAAAGTTGGTTATCATAAGATTTGTCTGCAATAGGATATTCCACTTCTCCACTATTAACACTTTCCATTGCCCCAGCAATCTTCTTTAGAACATCTATTTATATTAGACTTGAAAATATAAGTAGAAGTTCTAAAGAAGACTGCTTGGACAATCGAAACTGTCAATAGGGAATTGAGTTTTTGAAAAAAGTAATAAAGAATATTGATGATATTAATATAATATGGATTTGGCAATAGAAAAATATTTGCTTGCATTTCCATCGTCGTTTATGGTCGAGAGGATTCAGTGTAGTTTTAGTACTGTTTCAGAACAGACATCGATTGCATCCCACTGAACGTGAAGATTTAAAAATGCAACTCACTAATTTATAACCGGACATACATAAATTATTGACGAAATCACCATGTGCACCCATGTCATTAAAATCAATTTTCCAAGCGAATTTATTTGGTATTCTTATTTTTATAATTCTGATTAAAATGTTTCGTTGTTGCAATTTTGTTGATCTTTAATTCTGTCCGATATGTTGACTTTTTCACTTCATTTTTATGTTTAATAAAGTAATTTCAATATTTGTATTTATTTTGAATTTACATATTTATTTCATAAATACCAAAAATTAAAAAAAAAAAAACCTGTTCGTAGTTTTTTTTGCTTTATTTTTAGTTAGTGCAGGTTTCGATGATAAATATTGCACAAGATAATGTCATATTCTTTTATTTTTTTTAATCATTAATTACAAGTGATTAAAATGAAAAAAATTGATATGTAGTGAAATATTTAATATCAAGTATTGTACAAATTTATTAATTTGTGTAAGTACAATAAATGACTAAGTGATCGATGGTTTTAAAAGTTTTTGGTTAATTGGTCTGTGGCCGAAAATGTTTGGTAACTCTTTTGCAAGTGAGAAAAATATTTTTCGAATAGTATGGTACAACAATTATCAGATAAAGTTTATAATGTAGAACTAAAGGCAACTAAAGTCAATGATTTTCTTAGAAGAAAATATAAATATCTTGATTAGATTATTAACACAAGTGGAAATATACGACATAAAATTAATCATAGAATTAAACTTGAATGGACTGCTTTCAGTAAAAACAATTTACTATTAAAAAAATTATCAAAAAAAAAAATTACTATTAAAAGAAAATATACCTATATGTTTGGAAAAAAAAAGTTTTAATGCATTCTTCACTTCATCACTTAACCGACGAGCAATATTGAAACTTCGTAACATTCGATGAATTATGGAGAGATATATATCAGGAGTTACAAGAAATGATGTACAAAATAAATAGGGGACAAAGCAAACGGATATTAAAGGATTGAAATGGGGCTGGACAGACATATTGCCAGAAGAGACGATAATATTTAAACAGTGGAAGTTTTATATTAGATAGGAGATAGGCGATAATCTTGAAGTACTTTTTAGTTAAATGGCCGAATGAAATAAGAGATTTTGTTCATCTTGCGGTGTAGATCAGTAATGGATGAAAATGATAAAAATGTATTTTCCTAATAAGTTAATTTAAGCAAGTGATTGGAAATCATATTTACCTGGAAACGTATTATGATTAAATATTTTATTATTAAAACTTAAGTCTTGTTTTTTGTTACTCTCAGTTCAATTAATTCTTTATATATGCTATCAAAAATATATATTATTAATTATACTGTGATTGAAAAATATTTGTATGAAGTTAGAATAAAACAATTTATTTTCATGTTTAAACTTATGTTTAGCTTACCTCTACTTCTCACCTTAATATAATCTTTTCATAAAGATTAGTCAAATATTAGCATCGTAATATTTATAATGTACACTGTACTTATTTTATATTATTCAACATATATGCGATAGTATGTTTGTATTAATAATAGTCCTACTTTAAAACAAATGTCAAATAATAAAAAATGAATTTGGTTTTTCATAAATGTGTTTGCTCCTCATATATTTAAGAGACAATACCTGGAATAATTACTTTCCACTTGTTTACTTTTCCTGTTCTATGTTTGAAAATAAATACGTTTTTGTAATAAGAATTTTTAAAATTAATTATTGTAAGTATATTTGTTTGAAAAAACACACTAGGTAATATTCAAAACAGCCAATTCTGAATTTAACTGATTTTATATATTACTTTAAATTTCTTTAACATTTAACAAATAGTTACACCTATTCTTTGTATTAAGTAATATTTATATACTGCCCTTATATGTTCTTTTTCTTATAGAGTAATAAATTAAACATATCGTCATACTTTATTACTATTCATTTGAGGTTTGTTCTAAGTTTTAAATGTTAGGTAGTCTTTATCAGAGGATGTGTGGTTTATATAACAGTTTTTTCTGTTATAAATAATTCTGTCTCTGATGAAGGCTACTATTTAGTCGATAATGATTATAATAACTATAAAATAAATAGCAATGGAATAAAAATAGTGGCATGAAAACAAATAATAAACTAGAATTGTAGAAATATATATAAACTGTTCCCAGTGATTAATATTATGTAATACACTAGTTTAACATCCCAATACTGATTTATTAAATAAATAAAATATTCTCCATCCAAATAACAAGCTAAAACATTTTAAGTAAAAAGAATATTTAATATTAGCTAGATTAACACATCAAGAGTGATTTTAGAGTAAATGAAATACTCTCAATCCAAACACAAGTCATAACTGTTGAAAATATAAGAATGATCCATCTTATCTCTTTTACCTAAATTCATTTATATAGACACATCTGAAGCACTTTGAAAAAATCATGAACATCTTAAATTGATCATATTACTTCTTTAAAGCTATATTTCAAATTCCTTTATATTATTTTAATTGACATTTGTGAAAATGTTCAATTTACAGGTTGCCAATAGCAAATGAAATAATAATATATATATATATATTTATACTACCCAGTAGTTAATATTATATAATGCATGGAAATTAATTCTTCAACACTGGTGTATTAAGTAAATAAAATATTCTCAATCCAAATATAAGTTAAGATATATTTCATTACACTAAATTATGCAAATATTAATTAAAATAATATACAGCTATTTAAAATAATACTTTAAAAGGTAATATGATCAATTTAAGATTTTCATGGTTTCTTTCCAAAGTGGCTTTAGATTTGCCTATATAAATGAATGTAGATACAAGAGATAAGATGGTCCATTGGTTATTTCCTATTAAAAAGTTTTATCTTGTGCTTTGGATTGAGAGTATTTGTCTTTACTTAATAAGCCATTATTGAGATATAAATATAGTATATTACATGCTATTAACCACTGAGGAAAGTTTATATTTGCATATTTTATTATTTGATTTAAACTGAAATAATTTGAAAATGTTGAATGGTCTGTTCTTTTCTCTTAAAATGTTTTGTGATACAGTTTGGATTGAAAATATTTTATTTACTAATAAATCAGTATTGGGATGTAAAACTAGTGTGAATATATGCAACTAAACAGGAAGTAACTGAAGCATCCAATGAAGATATTTACATTATATAACTCATTGGAAGGTTCACTTACTTACTGTTCAGTTACATACAATCTGAGTTTTTTATTGTTATACATATATTGAATATGTTAATTTACAATAACTTAACTAAAAGATGTGTAAATAAATAATATATTTCCAGAATATATTCATTTCATTATAAAATCCGATGAAAAATATTGAATCCAGAATAATTTCGCAGTGACAATAAAACATATTACACAAACCAATATACCAATCATCTATTCATTAAACTATTTTAAGCATTTTTATTATTAAAAAAGAATCAAAACATGCTTATTATATTATATTATATAGTTCTTGTTGCATCACCAGGAGTTTTTAAAGATATTTAATCAAATTATTTTTTCCTTAATAGTTGAATTTCTTTTACTAAGCTGCCTGTTGTATGTTTAATTAAATTAATATTGATCTCTAAATTTGATTTAGCTATATATTTTTTTTGTTAAAAAGAGTTAATATTTCTTAAAAGAAAATAAATAAAAGTAATACATTTAATTATTTGAATACAACATTTATTAACAATGTAAATTTAGTTTTCAGAATTTTTGATGTTGGAATGAGTGGAAACATTTTTCTTTGAAATGACCTCAACATAATTCGGTGGCGATATCCAGTCATTCTGTAAAAACAATAATAACCATGGTATTAAATCATATTTGGTTAAAAAAGGTATATAAATGCAATTTAAATATATTTACACACACATATTCAAACACACACATATATTATAATGGTACAATAATAGAGATCAAATCGGGAGATGGGAAATCATCATTTCTACAAAATAGCCACAATCATCAATGATTGATATGAGAGACTAAGTCATCAAATATAATAAATAAATATAAAAAATAAATGAGCATATATTCATCTATAAATGAGAGGCAGCATGTATTAATCATATAAATAGTTGTAACAACTATACATATAAGCTGGATCACCAGTATTACATAAATAATAATCTCAACAACAATCAATCAATAGTCATCAATCAAAAGTCAACCTTGTAACTGGATTTAAAAGTAGTACACTACAAAACATGCTATTTATATAGTCACTATTAAACTCAAGACAGAATATAACACAATATTCTGGGTAAGCATAACTAGGCACTAATCCAACACTCATAATAAACAAATAATACTAAGATACTGAAATATGATGCTCATTATCAATGCTTTTGCCACATAGTATTATTTGTGTATTAATTATCTATATACTTAATTTGTAATATAAACAAGATGTAGTTAAAGAACATTAAAGGTGATAGTTATGCACCATCCAGAGTTATCATCTGGATATCCAAACACAAACATAACTTCCCATATCCATATAACTAACTATTATAATCTAGAGATAGTCAAAATCACAAAACGTTATGAACTGTAACTGTGAATAACAGATATAAATATAACAACATACTCTAATTTACATTAAATAATTTTAATGGAATAATTTAAGACATTAAGCTGTATTAAAATCAAGGCACACACATTGCCATTTTTTGTAACAGATAGCTGGAGACATAATTAAGTAAACACTAACATATATTTTAATAATTATTTAATAAATTAACTGATTAATAATTAAAAAAATTGCATGTGACTATATTAAATGAAATTTATATATTTTATCAAAAATATAATTTTATGTAGTTAAAGTGATTCACTATTTAATTGTCATTCATTAATTTAATTAACTTTTATTTAATTAATAACTCCATTTTTTTTTGTATTTATCGTGTGATTGAATGAATAGACTAGGTATTTTTCTCTGTATGTAGGTTTTTGGTAAAGTGTAGTTTTGATTTAGCCATGAGAGAGTCTTATCATGAGAATATCTAAGAATGCCAATTATTGTTCTTATTCTGATTTTATTGTGAATTTAGTTGAAGAGGATATTTTGTTGATGTTTGTCCAGAAAGTTTGTACCAATGCTTAACCATGAGGTTATACAACAAATGTATTATCCACATAGTGAAGTCAAACTTTAGGTGGAGATGGAGTAGATTTTATGGCTGTGGTTTCAAGTTATCCTATGTAAATATTGCTAATCAGGGGAGACAATGGTGAGCGCATAGTCATTCCTTGATTTTGTTGGAAGAATTCTGTCTTATATTGAAAGTAGGTTGCTTTTATACAGAATGTTAATAGTTTCATTATACTATCAATAGGAAGAGCATATCTGGTTTGTAAACTATTATCACCATTTAATCTTTTTTTACAAAAGACAATCCTGCTTCACATGGTACATTTGTAAATAATCTTTCCACATCAAAGCTTACCAGTAAGTCAATTCTTTCAATTTTCATGTTCTTGATTAATTCTACAAAGTGTCTAGAATCCCTGACAAATAACTGGGTCTTGTATGCCAAAGGACATTGAACTTTGAGAAGAAATCTTGCCAAATTCTGGCAAGGTGAATCTCTAGAACTAACAATAGGTCTTAATGGAATGTGATCATTATGGATTTTAGTTAGACCATAAAGATGAGGAATTTTGCTCTTTTCTGAATTAATGAAGTATTTGTGATGCTTTCTGAGTAATGCTTGTAACTATGTTTTTTAGCTTGGTATCAGATCTTTTGCCACTTTTCTATATTAACTTGCTATGAGGAGTACTTGTATTTTGTTGTCATAATCAGTTGTATCCATTACAACTGTTGCATTGCCTTTGTCAGCAAGGAGAATAATTATAGATTTATCTACTTTGAGAGATTTAATTGCTTTCCTCTCTCCATAGAATTTTTGACTTCAATTTTTATTCCTTGTCAAATGTTCTTTTTATTCTCCAGCATAAGTCTGCTGCTTCTTCTAAAGGCAAATTTTGAGTGACTTCCTCTGTGGTTGCCATTATATCTAATAATGGGATATTAGATGGTGTTATGCCAAAGTTTAATCCTCTTTCAAGAACAGAAATTTCAGTATTTTTTAGATGTTAAGAACTTAGATTTTTAACAGATAAAGCTGTTACATTGCTTGTTACATTATGATTTTTGATATGCACATGTAGGTTAGTAAGTTTCTTCTTTTGACATTCTTTTATTTTTCTGTGTAATGTAGAATATGATTTTCTTACTGCTTGAGAAACTTTCATGTAGTCATCCTCAGTAAGTTTATTTTTTAGAAGACATTCTACATTAATACTTGAATGCATTGTTTGATACTTAGAAATTTTTGAGCATTTATTCTTTGCTCTCTGAGTAATTTTCTCAGCTCTCTGCGAGTGAATTGGAGGTTTTAGTTGCAAACCTTTAGGAATTATCCCTCAGATTTACATTTACATAAGAAAGTTAAATGATTTTCTACTTTGGCCAGCTTTAGACATAGTTTTTTTATAATGTCTAAAGTTTGATATAGTATTGGGTCCATACTGAATATTTAGTGTTTTCCTGAAGGTTTGTGATGATGATGTTCTAGTTGTATTTTCATATTGGACTATTTCCATCATTTAATATGTGTGTTGAATGTCTTTAGAAACGTTTAATTTTATTTAAATATTCCAAACATCCAACTGTTAGTAATATCACAGCTAACAAGTTAATATATTCACAATGTTTTGAGAGGTATTATTCTCCCCTTTTCTTCAGGAGTTTCTGGTCTGACCAGTGACAGTACTAGCATGGGATTCAAACCTGGGTCCTTAGATTTTTGGTTATTGTATTAGTCCCGCTCTTTTTAGCTAGCAATATTCAATATTTTTTTTTGTTTTTTTAAATTACTGCATCTAATGTCATGAAATAATTCTGGGGTAACTGCATTCTAAATTTAAAATTCAATGTACTTTATGTACCTAAAATATAGGGTTTATACATAGTTAAAAAATAGAATTAAAAAAATCAAGATAAAAATAAAACAATTCCCTCCATTTTAATAAATTCTTTTTTCTTTTTACTTTTTAAAAATTCATTTAAAAATAAACAGTGTTCTGATTTGATATTGTTAAAATGTTTTTATTTGAAAAAGAATTTTAAATGTTATGATAGGAATTATTTATTTAGATACTTTTCTTTTTCTTTTTTTTTGGTTTTTTTAAAAGGTGAAAATAAATATTATATTTTTCATTTGGATGATAACTCGTATATAAAGCTAGGAAAGTTTAGAGCAATTTTGCATTCTGCATCCACTCTGTCACTGCCAAATTACTTAATCTATATAAAATGGCAATATCTTTTCTATAAAATAAATAAAAACAACTGTGACACAGTGGAAATCGAAATAAATAAGTTTCAACATAAGCTTTTATTTTGTTGTTGTTGTTTCAAGGCTACCCATTTCAGTTTATGTGGATTGTTTTATTTGTTATTTGTATTAAATGTAACTGACAATTATTGTTTTCATCAAAGTCAACCACACTTACAATTGACTATATTTCCCTCCTCAATAACTTTTTGAAAAGCAAATACGAATAAAAGTTTCAATAAATCTGTCAATTACAAAGAAAAAGAGGTTGTTTGAAATTATACATAATTACATTTGTAAGTTAATATTAGGTAGTATTATGACAAATCAAAATAAATCTTGTAAGCCTACAGTTGACCGTACATTTGCTTCTTTCCCATCACCCACCAATTTTCTCAAAACAAAATAATAAATTGAAAAGACAAATAATAATAAACGTTTGAGAAAAATATTTTCAATAAAAAGTAATGTGGTTTTAGATTACACAGTACATTTATAAATTACATAGTAATAATGTTACAATACATCCCTTTTTCATATCAAAACAATCTTAAATTTATCAAGTAGTCATCTCAATATGCTTTCATTACATCAAAATGGTGTCATATTCAACTAAAGAGAAAAGTGGGTGTAGGTAACTGAATAGATCAGTACCAAATAATTATTGTAATAAAATTTTAATAAAAATAATGAATCATAATGGTGATATGTTATAAATAATTATAATAAGCCTTCAACTGAATGTAATTTAAATGCAAATTTAACAGAAGTAAATCACAAGATTCATGAATTTAAAGAAATTTAAATGATTTCAGTTGAAGAAAGTTAATAAAATAACTGAAAGTAGTTATCTAAACATCACATGATCACTATCTCTTATACTAGCACATAATTGGTATTAAACAAGGCATCCATTGATTACTCTGATTGGCACAGGGTGGCACTACTGTATGGAGAGTTTTAGCTTGTTTGAAAGTAGTTCTGTTCTTTATTATAATTATTTATAAAGTATATTATCACCATAATAAATAATGTTTTCCATTGTATATATTATTTTTTTAAAAATACAACAATTACCTGCATTAAATTACTATTTCGGTTTACTGCAGAATCGTAGTCTGGTGGAGAATCATTGGATATTTTTACAGATTTATTCTCAGCATCGACTATTTGATTTGAAGTTTTTTTTTCGTTTTCTAAAAAAATAAAAAAGGTTATACATTTTTTTTGTTAAAAATATTATAATGGGCAAATTTTACATATGTGTGTGTGTTTCAGAAAGAAAACATGGACCTGTGACTAATAAAGGTTTTTTTTTTTAAAAAAATATAATTATGCAAATTTTATATATTTATGTGTGTGTGTGTGTGTGAGATGTAAAAAAGGAAACAGGATATATGAATAGAATAAAATCATATCATCGACATAAGATTGCGGTTGATATGAAAACTAACTTTTGAAAATTAAGAAAAAAATGAAGATCGGAATGGACATACTATTGACAATTTCAATATAATTTTTCAACACACACAATTCCATTGTTACATAGACTAATGGTAGATATTTAAAATAGAAAAATATTTACAACAGAATACTATATCCAAAGTGATTAATAATTTGTTTTGCAAAAGTGAATCACTGATCCAATTAATAATCATTTAAAATAGTAAATAAATGCAAGAATTGGACTTTTATGAAATTTAATAGAGTTATTACTTACAATAGTATATAAGATTGTTTACCTTTTCAATATGATTTATAAATTACCTAGACATTTTGAGACTTGGCACCATAAACTAAGGTGATTATCATTCTAAATAATTCTGCACACATTCACGCACACACATACGAGTAATTATAAATAAAATAAAAAATCATATAGCATTACAATACTAGTCAGACTTTTCACTAAAATTATTTCACAATCATGGTTTTATCTATTAACCCTTTAAATATATATATATATATATATACACACACATAAAACGAAATAGTCTTCCTACTATTCACTTCTCCAAATAACTTTTTTTAATATCAAAAGATGTTTTCATGAGATTGATGGCCTTATATTCAAGAAAATATATCATCAAAGTTTCTTTTGCTCTTCTCTTTATTTCACTTCTTTCTTATAATATAACCTCTGCATTGTGAAATAATATTTTGTGACATATATTTAGTTCATAAATATACAAAACTGAGTTATGATTTTGATTTTTAACTCTATTTTTATGAACATTAACTCCTTCATTAACACTTAATTTGCTTTGATCTATATATATATTTTAAAACAACTGCAAGGAATTTTACATCAGGAATAGATTTGTTATCAATTGATTATTTTGAATTATTTAATAATGAATTTAAATTAAGGCCTTTCTTACAAGCCACTTTCATACCATCTAATAAAAACTATTCTTATAAATCAAATTCTAAACTAATGACTTAAATGGTAAAGAAGTAAATTCTTGGTGAGAACAATGCTCACCAAAATTCTCATGGTACTAGTTGAAGTTTAAAAAAATTTTATTTTTTAATTATTTCTGCCATCTAGGAACAACAAATAAAAAGTAAAATATAAGATTATTTGACATTAAAGAAAATAATTCATTGCAAAACTGTGATAAATTATTTGAATTCTATCAGTCTATGGCTGCAATCTAATGTTGGAAGATGAAACATGCAGGTATTAGACACTACTATGCTATATTGCATTAATCTCTAGGGACAAGTCAAGCTGCATATTTTTATTTCCTTTTTTATATTTTTGCCTTTAATTTTATATCTCAACCCATTTCATCTTCTGCACTTGCTGCATAATCACTTGTTTGATTTATCATCATAATTTAGATGTTCAGAAAAGATTTCATAATTCATTTTTGATAATAAATTCTGATCTATGTTTACAATTTTTCCACATACAAATTGTATTAGTATATTTGGAAGCCCTTATTTTTAATGTCATCACTTAATAAAAACTCTGTGTAATTTATTATAGAGTTGAAATACACAAATGCACATAGAGAGCGTACCAATAGCTCTAACAAGCTCGTAAATTAACAAGTGCGGTTATGAGAAATATTTAAAATCTCTATCCAGAACACTCTTATCTCCAGACCATGGTTTCGGGCTTATAGCCCACGTCAGTGGAGAGCTAGAATATTCGGACACTAGACCTAAAATATCAACTCAAAAAACCAGCACTTATTTCAAACGTATATTTAAGAAGAAACTCTGAATTTTTCGGACATGAAAATGTCTTTAAATCCAGCTATCTAACTTAAATAGCTATATGGGACTGAAGTATATTCAGATCTACCATATTCTAATAGGCTAGCATACCAAAGCCTTAAAGGTAAAATTATAATAATTAATAAAGCAAGTCATATATAACATGACATTACTTTTATGAGCTTGTAATTACAAAAATGCACATAGAGAGCGTACCAATAGCTCTAACAAGCTCTAAATTAACAATGGGTTATGAGAAATATTTAAAATCTCTATCCAGAACACTCTTATCTCCAGACCATTTTCGCTTATGGCCACGTCAGTGGAGACTAGAATATTCGGACACTAGACCTAAAATATCAACTCAAAAAACCAGCACTTATTTCAAACGTATATTTAAGAAGAAACTCTGAATTTTTGACATGAAAATGTCTTTAAATCCAGCTATCTAACTTAAATAGCTATATGGACTGAAGTATATTCAGATCTACCATATTCTAATAGGCTCAGCATAGCCAAAGCCTTAAAGGTAAAATTATAATAATTAATAAAGCAAGTCATATATAACATGACTTACTTTTATGGCTTGTAATTACAAAAATGCACATAGAGAGCTACCAATAGCTCTAACAAGCTGTAAATTAACAATGGGTTATGAGAAATATTTAAAATCTCTATCCAGAACACTCTTATCTCCAGACCATGGTTTCGGGCTTAGCCACGTCAGTGGAGAGCTAGAATATTCGGACACTAGACCTAAAATATCAACTCAAAAAACCAGCACTTATTTCAAACGTATATTTAAGAAGAAACCTGAATTTTTGACATGAAAATTCTTTAAATCAGCTATCTAACTTAAATAGCTATATGGACTGAAGTATATTCAGATCTACCATATTCTAATAGGCTCACATAGCCAAAGCCTTAAAGGTAAAATTATAATAATTAATAAAGCAAGTCATATATACATGACATTACTTTTATGAGCTGTAATTACAAAAATGCACTAGAGGCTACCAATAGCTCTAACAACTCGTAAATTAACAAGTGCGGTTATGAAAATATTTAAAATCTCTATCCAGAACCTCTTATCTCCAGACCATGTTTGGCTTATGGCCCACGTCAGTGGAGAGCTAGAATATTCGGACACTAGACCTAAAATATCAACTCAAAAAACCAGCACTTTTTCAAACGTATATTTAAGAAGAAACCTGAATTTTACATGAAAATTCTTTAAATCCAGCTATCTAACTTAAATAGCTATATGGACTGAAGTATATTCAGATCTACCATATTCTAATAGGCTACATAAAAGCCTTAAAGGTAAAATTATAATAATTAATAAAGCAAGTCATATATAACATGAATTACTTTTATGAGCTTGTAATTACAAAAATGCACATAGAGACTACCAATAGCTCTAACAAGCTCGTAAATTAACAAGTGCGGTTATGAGAAATATTTAAAATCTCTATCCAGAACACTCTTATCTCCAGACCATTTCGCTTATGCGTCAGTGGAGAGCTAGAATATTCGGACACTAGACCTAAAATATCAACTCAAAAAACCAGCACTTATTTCAAACGTATATTTAAGAAGAAACTCTGAATTTTTCGGACATGAAAATGTCTTTAAATCCAGCTATCTAACTTAAATAGCTATATGGGACTGAAGTATATTCAGATCTACCATATTCTAATAGGCTCAGCATAGCCAAAGCCTTAAAGGTAAAATTATAATAATTAATAAAGCTTGTTAGAGCTATTGGTACGCTCTCTATGTGCATTTTTGTAATTACAAGCTCATAAAAGTAATGTCATGTTATATATGACTTGCTTTATTAATTATTATAATTTTACCTTTAAGGCTTTGGCTATGCTGAGCCTATTAGAATATGGTAGATCTGAATATACTTCAGTCCCATATAGCTATTTAAGTTAGATAGCTGGATTTAAAGACATTTTCATGTCCGAAAAATTCAGAGTTTCTTCTTAAATATACGTTTGAAATAAGTGCTGGTTTTTTGAGTTGATATTTTAGGTCTAGTGTCCGAATATTCTAGCTCTCCACTGACGTGGGCCATAAGCCCGAAACCATGGTCTGGAGATAAGAGTGTTCTGGATAGAGATTTTAAATATTTCTCATAACCGCACTTGTTAATTTACGAGCTTGTTAGAGCTATTGGTACGCTCTCTATGTGCATTTTTGTAATTACAAGCTCATAAAAGTAATGTCATGTTATATATGACTTGCTTTATTAATTATTATAATTTTACCTTTAAGGCTTTGGCTATGCTGAGCCTATTAGAATATGGTAGATCTGAATATACTTCAGTCCCATATAGCTATTTAAGTTAGATAGCTGGATTTAAAGACATTTTCATGTCCGAAAAATTCAGAGTTTCTTCTTAAATATACGTTTGAAATAAGTGCTGGTTTTTTGAGTTGATATTTTAGGTCTAGTGTCCGAATATTCTAGCTCTCCACTGACGTGGGCCATAAGCCCGAAACCATGGTCTGGAGATAAGAGTGTTCTGGATAGAGATTTTAAATATTTCTCATAACCGCACTTGTTAATTTACGAGCTTGTTAGAGCTATTGGTACGCTCTCTATGTGCATTTTTGTAATTACAAGCTCATAAAAGTAATGTCATGTTATATATGACTTGCTTTATTAATTATTAGAGTTGAAATAATGATCTTTTTAAATAACAGATAAAATGATTAATATATTACATTTTTCCTTTAATGTACTACTTAAATAATAAATAATAATTGCAATGTTTATAATAGGAAGAATAATTTATGAAACAAGATTTGCCAAAGATAAGGTAATGTCTCTTTTAATGAGCAACAGCTTTATTGTAAGCGTTGTTAGTCAAGAGGTCAGCACAGCCACCTGGAAAGCAAGCAGTTGTTTGCAGATGGTTGTTGCGGGTTCACTTCCCTGTTGATGCTATGAGATATGGAAAATATATATATATATATATTTTCCAAATGCCATAATAAGCTATGACAGTTAAAAGACAAATTTGTCATGTGCCCAAACATTAGGAATATTAAATGTCTGTTAGAGTTAATTGTTAATATAATTTTATAAAAAAAATACTCGGTTTATGGTAATATTTTAAAGAGAAAGAGATATATAGAAACATAACATTTTAAACTTAGATATGTTTACATTTGAAAAATTTAAATTAAATATCATTTTAAAGCTATCACAGTTTTTTTTAAAATGGAAGGAAGGTATGTTATTAAGCAAATCAAATGTTAAAATATATTTATGAAAAATGTTTACAAGTTAAAACATGTATAAGAACTGTACTCTTTCATAATTTTAATATATATACAATGAATGTCATTCCTTTCAATTCATTTCATATTAAGCCATTTCAAGCAAAAACTCAACAAATTTTCTGTTCTAATTCATTGATTTCACAATAGTCTGTTTCTAAGTCTTTTACAATGTCTTTGAATAAAATTTAGAAATCCAACTATACATATAATGTCATCTTTTCTGACAACAAAACTACAATCCTATTTTATTTCATAATCATTATTCTGCTATTAACATCAGTGATAATATAGTTTTTGCTCAGCCATATTTTCCACTCTCCTTCCATGTTGCTTCTAATATATATGTTTCAACATTTCATTGTATGTTATAAAAATCTATAAAATTTATTTTTAAGATCTGTGCTGAGAATTATTAAAATACTATTTATTAAAACCCTCCTTTTTAAACATTTAGATATATTTCCATTTCATATTATTTTATTTCTATTAAAATTGTTTCATACTAATTTATTACATGCATATGCTGTGGCAAGGTTTGGTATAGTAAAGGAATGACTCTGGAATCCATGGTTCATTAGTCATGACCCACATTTGTGTCTTCCAATGCTCACTCTTACATGACTATGGTTTCATCTACTAAACAAATAGACCTTCTCAAGTGAAAATAAAAGTTAAGAAGCAACGTATACGCACAAAACAAACAAACCTTCCCATAATTCATTTCAAAAACCAACTCCCCTTTATAATAAAAGATGTCTTCATAAGATTGATAGTCTCATATTCAAGAAAAATGAATTAAAGAAAAGAATAAAGTGAACTTTAATGATAAAACTTTTTGAATCTGAGGCTATTAATCTTATGAACACATCTTTTGATATAAAGGGAAGTTGGTTTTTGAAATGAATTATGGGAAGGTTTGTTCGTTTTGTATATATATGTTGCTACTTTGGTTTAATTTTCACTTGAGAAGGTATATTTGTTTAGTAGATGAAACCATGGTCATGTAAGGATTTTGGTAGAGTTTGGATTTTACTTAGTATTGTATTGTTTTATGGTTTAGTATTATATATATATAGTATGAAATACTATGTAATATATCCAAAGAATGATCTCATCAAATAATATCACATATAACGAGATTTAGCACATTTAATGTATAAGGTGTTTAAGAGATTGTAACATTAAATATATAAATGCATATCACACACATAACAAAATGCACTGTTTTATTAATTTTAAGAGTTTAAAAATATCTTAGCATTAACAAAAACTGAAAAGTAAATAATCAAATAGCTTTATTGCTCAAATGTCCATAAGACATTCTTCCACCGGAAGTGCTACAACGGAAATCGATCCGATGACCGTATGCTCGATATTCTATCCTTCTACCACTGCACTAAACCAAGCAGGGCATACAACTGAAAATATAATTTTTGTATATATGATTTATTAAATGCCTTACCGCACTAATATATAAATGGAAACCTATCAAATTATTTACCTGAGTGTTAGTAAAGCCAACATCACAGATGTCATTAATAAACGCATGTCATCGTAATTCTTATCCGAAGTAAAAAATAATAATGCCTTTGATTTTGCCTCACGTCTAAAAAAAATAATAATGTTCATAATAATAGCATTGTAAATAATGTAATGTTTATATGATGGTACTTAAATGAATATTAGTTATTTCAAAATACATTTTTACTTACGAGTTGAGCAGTTATTTGACTGTGTTTTATTATTTGTACAAATGCATTCACCGTCTTTACAAATTGAATGTGGAAATGTACAGACTTCATCTATTCTGCATCTTTTATTTGCTTAAACAAACACTTTTTTAATTATATTTTGAACTATTACCTTCATATAATTTAACTTTTCAAATACATTCAACTGTTAATAATAGCACACACATTAGCATATAACACAACATATGCTAAGTCAACTTCCAGAATAAAGCTTAAAATTAACCAATACAATAGCAGCAATTTGTTGACAAGATAATAAACTGAAGATATTATATATATATATATATTGTGATGTGATGTACTATGGCTTGTCCTTTCTCGGAGTCAGAAATCTTTTAGTCACTAAGCCCAGAAAAACCTG
Organism: Epiperipatus broadwayi; assembly: GCA_028023455.1. Taxonomy (NCBI): domain Eukaryota; kingdom Metazoa; phylum Onychophora; class Udeonychophora; order Euonychophora; family Peripatidae; genus Epiperipatus; species Epiperipatus broadwayi. The sequence goes on along the minus strand of JAQFVV010006960.1, from coordinate 137,933 downwards.
TTAGCCACCTTATTTTTTCTTCGCATTTCTCATCCTAAGTTTCCCCCCATATTCTTCTCTATCCTACTCCATCTCATTTCTACAATATTATTTTTGTCTATTCTATGACTTTTATATCTAAATGCCCCTTATCTTTTTTCAAACCCCGCATATAAATCAAGAACCCACTTTCAGTATAATCATACTGTTTATATTTATTCTCCCACAACTTCATTATTTGTACCCGTTCACTTGTAAGCATTTACATCCAGTTAACAGATGCCTCATGTTTCCTATGCCTTTCTTACATAACGTGCATACCAAATCACCCACATTTTTCCATCTATGTTTATATTCCTTTGTTGCTAATGATCCTGCTCCTTGCTATTATGACAAATCAACTCACATCCAATATTCTGTTTATTTCCATATATATTTACATTTTTTTATTCATCATACTAGTTCTGCATGTCTCCAATGCCCTATCTTGATTGATGTATCTATTCTTCTATTCCATTTCTTGCCACTATAATGCTCAACAATTCTCTTAACACAATCACCCCAACTTTTGTATAAGTATACTGTCATAAATTCTTTATTCAAATCTTCAGTATACGGCTACTATCTTTCTCAGCCATTTTGTACCTGTCCTTTACTCACAACCCAATTAAATATTATTTTGGTGTTTCTCTTATTATTCATAAATTGCAATCTACCAATCATTTTTATTTTGCTTTTTGCTCTCTCACATAAAAACTTCACCATCCCACTTCTTTTTGAATTGCCTCCTTTGCCATCCACACATCTGCATTTAATACATGTTTTTCTACTTTTCTTTAAACTTCTTCTAGGTAATTTAATACCTTTTTATTAATGTATAACACATTGTTACCATAAGTTAACTCTGCTACAGCTACGCCTTTCCCTACAATTCTAACTACACCATATTTATTATATGGAAACACTGTTCTTTATCAGTGCCATTTTTTCTTTGCTTCATTTATCATTATTTCTTCCATTCATACAAGCAATTTCTCTGACTACTTAAGACGACTTCGCAACATTTAACTTTATATCCACCAATAAAAAAAAATTATTTTCTTTTTCCCTAGTATTTATCATCATTACTTTTGATTTTACTTCACTAAATTTAATCGAAACAATGAATCCTCCAAGTGCCATCTATATTAACTATAATTAAATATCTTGCAATATTCTATAATTTTAAAATGAAATTTGTTGTCAATTAAACAAAAAATAGTTATTAGATCTAACATTTAAATCTATGAGAATGTATACAGAATAAATAAATCAGCATTAAAACATTTATAAACTATAATTTTAAGTATATATTTCAATAAACTTGAAAAATAAAAAATCATCTTAAATATGTAATATTAAAATTAAACAACACTAATTAATATGTTATAATTTGATGATACTTGAATATATAATAGAAGAACAATACAAAGTTTTCAGCCTATTCAACAATATACAGACAACTCGAGGTCAGAGACAACACACAAATCAAAAAGCAAAGACATCACTGAAGCATTTAAAACTCTGCAGTAAATGTTGTTTTGGAAGTAATGCTGAATGAAATGATAACTAATGGATAACTGAAGTTATAAATTATATCTCAAGAGATTGTAAAAGAGATCATACATGAAGTTGATATAGTCGTTACTGTGTTGAAGAGAAAAGAAAGTTAAAAGTAATAAAAACTGAATTAAACTTTGATAGACCATCCAGAAGTAAATTGATAATAGTTACAATGATGATGATTATCAAGAATTTAAAATGACAAAGTTTCCAAGCACCAAGTTAAATACGAAGGTATAAACATTTGGTATTCTTAGATGTTGGATTTCATTGTCTAGCTTTTATTCAGGTTCCTGTACTAAATAATCCAAAATTTTAAATGATAATATATTTGGCATTCAAATTCTTAATGAGTGGCTTTCAATAAAGACTGTTTTGGATAGACTGAAAAATTGCTTGAGTGGAGATGAGATTTCAAACCCAGTGTAGGTTTGAAACTAGGGATAAAACAACAATTTATAAAATATTGTTAGTAATTGGGAGATAAATATATTGCTATTTTATTATTGTTGAATAGCAATTGAAACAAATAAATAATTAAATCAAATTTGTAAGTCTTGTAAAATAAATGGTTATAGTCAATTACTAAAGCATATATTTTTATGTAGTGAATCTAAAGCTGTCTTGAATCATTATGGGTAGTTATTAAAAATGAAACAAGAGGGGGTAATATTAATTATTCACACCAAGATTTATTGGTGCAGTTTTGACCACAATGCATTGTAAAAACAAGCTATATATAATCCAAACAAAGTTGTAGGGGGGTTGATTAAAAAAAACCAGAACCAAGGAACCACAGAGCTCAACTTATCTAAAATAAGAAAGAAAAAAAAAAGTTAAAAATCAGAAAATTCTGGAATCTAATTGAATGAAATTATAATATCTTGCTATCTAGAAATTCTGGAATAAATCTAAAAACCTTACTATCATTTTAAACACCATCTCCACGACCATATGGTTCATAGGATTCATACTGGAGAAGGAAGTAGAAGCATGGAAATAAGTCTTTATCTAAATAAGTATTGCTTCAAACCCAGGAAAACTCAAAAAAAAGTAAGCTTTTGCTTTTATTCTATTCATGTTTTTTTAAAATCTTATCTTTAAAAATGATGCATAAATTATTTATAATTAAACTAAAGAGCTGATTATGTTTGTATTTTCGTGCCACTAGTAAGCATAAAGCAAAACGTATGTTCGTTTGAAAATAATTCAAAATAATTTTAAAGAAGGATTTCAGAAGATATTATAAATAAAATCAAAAGCCATTTTATATCATATAATTTTAATAAAGTTAAAAGATAATTGCGAGTGATTTTATTCTCAATTCTTTATTTAGAAATAAACACTCATCGGCTGATTTTTTTATAGCGCCAAACTTGTGTAATGATAGTAATAGAAAAATTACAAATTCATTAAAATGTTAAGGATATCATATTTATAAATGGATAAATTCCATTAATTTTGCTAATCATATAATGCTTTGCTAATAAAATGGAACAAAATAAATATTTACTTTTAAAGTTTTATTGTGAAATATATGTCGTTGTAATAAGGTTTTAAAATATTTAAAATGCCAGATTATTTAAAGATTGTTACATATATACTACCGCAGGAGGAAGGAACAGAAATAATAAATTATTATTTTAAAGAGAAAAAAAAAATTTAAAGATATTAATTGCAATAAAATTATAAAGTCATTTTTTTAAGGAAATCATCTGGATTAAAACGTAAATAAACTAATTTTAGTTATAACCCACTTGAACATTTAAACTTTGTCTCACTATATAATAATGAATAAATGTATATAAAAGTTTGTTGTGAAGACTACAATAATCTAAACCTAAACCGTATTAAGGAAAATTATCTCCAGAAAAATGGATAACTGATTTTAATTGTGATACACTTGAAGATCTATGAATATTGCCTTATTATGTTAGCATCAAACAGGATAATAAAATATATATATGTGGCTGATTTTTTATAGCGCCAAACTTGTGTAATGATAGTAATAGAAAAGACAAGCAGTCAGAAAATTCAAACTCGGGACATTTATAAGAGGTGAAAATAATCGGGTAACTATGAACTTTCGTTAACAGATCTTTTATTATTACCTATTAAAAGTAAACCTTAATTTATTGGTCAAAGCATTTTTTTTATACAGAAACATTAAAGGCTTGTTTATCGATAGTTATTCTCAATATCACATAACATAACACAAACACAGTTTAAATCTTTGAACTTAAATTTTCATTATTTTTTTTATTACATATTGCAATATTGAAATGTTATTTTTTATTGTTCTTCATTTATTATGATAATGAGCAACCTATAAATATATGCATTTATATGGTTTTTTTATTATTTATCTTGTTGCATATTAAAATTGATATAATGTATTTTATTTTATTTTGCTCAAAGTTGCAAGAATAATTTTTTATATATGTGATTTATGTCTTAATATTTAATATAAGGGAACACATTTTAAAAATATATGTTGACATATCACAGGGTGTGTGTGCATGTGTAACTGCTTATACAAACATGTCAAAAGAATAGGTTTTGCATGATTAGTGTAAATATGGTAAAATTATAAAGCAGGGATTCACATTTGAATGGAAATGAAATAAAACACAGGTTACATATGAAATTTATTTTTATGATATAATAAGTTAGGAAAGTCTTAAGTAAGCATTCAATGAAATATTTTTTTAATGTCATTTTAAGTCAGCTTATTTTAAAATATCCAAAAATGACAAACTTGTATATTAAAGTTATTTGGTTGTGCTTATATAAATTTTTGTATTAGTTCTGTATTGAATTAATGTAATAATAAGCCATTTATCTAATTAGTAAATTTGATTTTAAAGAAAGAGAGTAATAGTATTAATAAAATATAATTATATATCTTAATTGTTTTTCGATTTGTTATTAAAAATATTGTTGTATTTTTCTTGTTTTAATTCTATTGTTTTAAATGATCATCATCATCATCATCATTCGCAGAAATTAAGAAACATCAGCATTCGCAAATATTAAGCGCTCACAAAATGTTGAGTAAACTAGAATGTTGATTTACATTTAAGTATTTAAGAATTACGCTTGATAATAACCAAGTTTTAATAATTATAGGTGTATAAAGAAGGCTAAAATTATATTATGTCCATGAGTTTTAATCATCCTCATCAAAGATGGATATCATGTTATTGATTAATACACCGTTTAAACATAGTACTGTACATGAATTATGATCACCATCATCATTAATAAATTGTAATCATTAAATCTAATGTTTAACAGAATTAATATATTTAGTAAATAAGGATTTATTGAAGGTTGAATATCATGCATAGAGATTTGTGATGATAATAATATTGAATCCAAGTTTTAACTATAAAGGTACTTGGAATAAATAAATATAAACGTGTATAAATACTAAGGAGTGTTATATTTAAATCTCAGTTTAAAGTAGGATGATTTTAATAAATGCTTATGAGTTTATATAAAGATAAATTTATTGTTGTGATTTCATTATAAAGCTATGGCTGGTATCATTATCACTATTATTATCATTATTATTATGATATCATCAGTATTATCATCATCATTATTATCTTTATATTATGATAAATAATTCAGTTAAGTAACTAGTATCATGGCCAGTCACTTAAGTAATGGTCTTCACTAGGTTTATATGGAAGCCATTAATGAGAGTATACTTGTCGGTTCATCAATATATATAAAAAGAGCTAGCAATATCTATAAGAGTCTTTGATCTATATACATTTTGTGGTATGGGGATCTTATGATTTTATTGACATGAATAAAATATAAGAGTGTCATTTTTTTTTCATTAGTCATCCAAGTCATGTGTAGTAAAAATGTACTGAAGAAGTTTGAACTCAGTACACTCTAAACAGATATTTATCTAGATTTAAAACAATCTAGTGGTGCTCGTGGGAAAACATATGTACCTAGCTAAAGTGAATAAAGAGTGATTTAATCCCTTTCCAATTTAATGATATTAAGTTTATATGATAATTTTATACATTGTTATAAATAGCACCAGTGTGTGCATGTGACCATGAATGGTCATATATACATGGAAAGAGAAATGAGAAGGATTCTTGGTTAAAAGAATCTAGTATTGGAGATAAGCAAAATGCACTCCAGGGATCTCACAGTGGGTAATTTTATTCAGTTGCTATATTTAATATTATTTTCTTTGATGACAATGACCAGTATGTTTTATTGTTCAAATGACTTCCCCAATATCTAAATCTTTTAAATCTTTAATGATGACAGTTTTAATTTTCATTTGGTTATTTTATATGGAAAAAAATGAGATAATTTATTTATTTCATTATTAGCGTGACAGAATTAATGTATAGGATAGTTGCAATCGGACTATAATGGTATATTTAATTAATTAGAAACAGACACCAAAATAGAGCATGATATGCATATATTCTTATTTATATGTTAGTGTCATCCTTATTTAATTATAAATTGCGTTTTAGCTAACACAGTAAATTCATTTCTCATTTAATTTTACTTGTTTACAAATGATGAACCCTGGAGCATATCATATATCCTGTTCAGTGTTTAGTTATTGAATTATAGCAACTATCATTTTATCATTCATCAACATATAGATTATAATCAGTTATAAAGTAACAGCCTTTTACCAACCTTTTTATCAGTACATCTTTATTTATTCATACTGTTACAAATAATTAATAATTTTGTCTATATTTATTTTCTGTTACAAATAATATTGCTTTTTTTCTTTCTATTACAATATATATATATATATATATATATATATATATATATATATATATATATATATATATATATATATATATATATATATATATATATATATATATATATATATATATATATTACAGTGGCATTGCACCTTATCTGTATAAATTATGACATTCAAACTAGGGTCATTTAATTTAAGGTAGTAAAACTTTTTCAATGTCATTAGTGACATTTATAATTACTGCGTTACTGACATTTGGCCTATCTTCATAAAGACCTGGGTCTCATTTTATGTGGTAGATATGTTCCATAGAAAACCCACGTTTAAAAAAATCACACAAAAATAGACTTAACTTACCTTGAAAAATGAGGGATAGGGTCTGTAATTTTCAGAATTCACATAAAAGCAAAGCAACAAGGAAAAATCATTTTAAAATTTTCATTAAAAAAATAAGCAAATAAAGTATGACTAATAAAATAATTCAAATATTTGAAAAAAATTGGTACAAGACAAACTTTTTTTACTTTTTTTTATTAACTACAGTATTTAATTTGACATTTTTTTATACATATTTTGTTGACGATATGCATTTCATTTGTAAACTGGCAAGAAATTAGATTCCGAATTGATGTGATGTAGCTTCTCCTTGAAGGAAGTCAAGAATCTCTCAGCAATTATGCCCAGAGAAACTTGTTAGCCACTTTATTTTCCATTCCCCACTCTATGTTTTCCCATATTCTGCTTCAGCCTATTTACACAACTAGTGCCAATGGCAGTCTTGTGCTGTGTTAATGGTTTTCTGTTGACAACTGATTTTTACAACTGAAATAAATTTTAAATTTTCACATTTTTTTTCTATATTAAAAAAATGAGATGCAATCAAAACAAAAAGATTATACATTATCATTAGAAATATTATTATCAATTTATAAAATCAATAAAATCTTCATTATTTATTTTAAAAATCTACATTATTTATTTCTGTTATACTTAACAAAATACGTTTTAAACGTTTAAAATTTTTGAATATTTATTGTGATATTTTTATATATAAGTATAAATCTATTATTATTATTCACTCATTAGTATAAGTAGGTTATTTATTCTAGATAGAGCTTCAGGCTTTATTCAAGTTAGCTGTTAATATAACGTTATATTTTTGGAAAAAAAAGTATTTCAAGTCAAAATAAGCTATTAATAATTTAAATTTCTTGATATCTAATAAATATAGTGAAATATGAAAAATATTAAGAAGAAATATGAACCACGTAACTTCAAAATCGCATTAAAATAATCCGCATAAAATGAGACCCAGGTATATATATTGTACATATACATATAGTATTCAATTATTTAAAAAAAAAAAAAAAATTTTTTTTATTCTTTTATATATACAGAGATTTATATGTATAGTTTTATTATTATGAATAAGCAGTTCTTTTTATGATTTATTATATAATATTTTATTAAATAATATGTGTTAAATTTATTTAACTTTCATTTTTGTTAAAATAGAGTAAATCAGAAAAGTGTGAAATAAAATAGTTAGATTAGGAGATAAAAATTGTACACGTGTGAAACAATGAATAGATCTGTACAAACACAAAGATGCTTTTACACTTATTTCTGATTGCTATAGATGGCCAGCTTTGTTTGTTATCTGTATCTTAAAATTATTTTACAAAAGAGGTGCTTTGATGTAGATGATAGCGATCAATTTTAAGTCAAACTTGTGAAGCTTTGATTTTTTTAGATAAAGATTTCCAGATGTTTTTCGCGATATAAACGATTAAAACAATTTTTTTAGTCAGTCAGTCTAAATTTTTTTTAAGAGGCAGTTAATCATAAAGTTTTTTAAGAGTCAGTAATAATTTTTTTAGAGAGATGATCAGTTAAATTATGATTATTATTTTGAGACTCAACTCAGTCGGTCCTTCCTTGTGATAATTCTTAAGCAGAAATGTAAGCTCGAATCTTTTTTTTTTAAAAAAAAGAGTGAACGCTTTAATTCTTTTTTCTCACTCTTTGAAAGTTGAAAAAAAAAAAAGAGCAAATGAAATGTGCGTTTATATAAAGCAATTTTCAAGCAATATTAAAGAATAGGAGAGAAATGGAACAAGATTGAATTTATTATAAGCTAGTAATAATTATAAAAAAAGATATTAACATATTTGGTTATGCATAATATGCCTTTGCATTGCTAAACCATTTTTTTTGCTTCCTGATTAATACAGAAGAGTCAAAATCGCTGATCTGTCTATGAAATCATGTATCCAGTAATAACCAACAAAAGGATAAATTTTGAAGCCAACCACGCAAGCTATATGGAATGCTTTGTTCCTAGTTCCTGTCTTATTAAAAGCTCACTGCCTTCAAACCAATGGAGAAGGGGAAATAGGAGAAAAAGAAGATTTAAAACAGCTATGTAGAACCAAGTTTGAAGCCATAAATCAAATTTTTGTTGATTTACCTCAATCATCTAAAGTGTCGACAGCAGTTATTTTTTTAAAGAAGAGAAACAAGCAAATCCACCGGTACCTACTTATTCAAAGTACTTATAATAACTTTTTTTTTTCTTTTAAATGGTAGAAGGAAGCCAATCAACAGTGAATAATAAGGAAATTGAAGAAACAAGCAAAGTCAATTGATTCCGCATTATCTTAAAAGTATCTGCAATAACTTTTTTTTTTTGTTTTTGTTGGTGAGCAAAGAAAAGCAGTCTAAAATTCAAATTCAGGACATTAATAAGAAGTAAAAAGTAGACGGGTAAATATGAACTTTCTTTAACCGGTTTTATTCTTTTACTTATTAAAAGTAAACCTTAACTTACTGGTCAAAGCAATTTTCTTTTTTTTTGATACAGAAACATTAAAGACTTGTTTATCTATAGTTATTTGCAATATCTCACAACATAGCACAAACATAGTTTAAACCTTTAAACTTAAATTTTTATTATTTTCATTTTTTTTATTATATATTGTAATGTTGAAATGTTTTTTTTTTATTTTTTTAATTGTTCTTCAGTTGTTAATGATAATGAGCAACCTATAGATATATGCATTTATAATGTTTTTTATTTTTATTTTATCTTGTTGCATATTAAAAAAAATTAATATATGTATTTTATTTTCTTTCGCTATAAGGTTGCAAAAGAAAAAGATATTTTTATATATGTAATTTTTGGGTATACATTTTAAACATATATGTTAACATTACCGAATGCGTGAATGTGTAACTGCTTACCCAAACACATCAAAGAATAGGTTATATATGATTAGTTTAAAATAGTAAATTAAAAAGTAGGGCATTACATTTGAATGGAAATGAAATAACATATACAAGTTACACCTGAAATTTATTTTATGATATGATAAGTAAGAAAAGTCTTAAATAAGCATTTATAGAATATGTATTTTTTTAATATTGAGTTAAAACAGCTTATTTTGAGATATCAAGAAAAGTGACAAACCTATATATTAAGTTTATTTGCTTATACTTATATCAATTTTATATTAATAAACCATTTATTTAATTGTCAATTTGACTTTAAAGAAGGAAAGAAAGAGTAGTAGTGTTAATAAAATATAATTATATATCTTAATTGGTTTCCGAGTTATTATGAAGAATATTGTGTTTTTTTGTTTTTTTTGTCTTAATTCTATCATTTTAAATCAGCATCATTGCTCGCAGTTATTAAGTATTACCATTCATATATATTGAGCAATTACTTGCAAATATTAAGCATCCGCAAAATAATAGGTAAACTAGAATGTTGATATTTAGGTATTTAAGGATTATGCTTGAGAATAAACAAATTTTGATAATTATAGTTCAACATAGAAAGCTAAAATTGTGTTGTGTCCAGGAATTTAGATCATCCTCATCAAAGATGGATATCATGTTATAAGTTAAAAGTGTTTCAAATAATACTATATAAAAGTTATGATCGCCATCAATCATCATTAATAAATTATGATCATTAAACTTAATGTTTAGCGTAATGAATATATTTTAGTAAATAGGGGTTTATAGAAATTTGAATATTATGCAAAGAGATTCATGATGATCAATCATCACCATTAGTATTATTAAATCCCAGTATGAAATATGATAATTTTAATAGAAGCCTATAAGTTTATAAAGATGAATTTATTGTTGTGAGTTTATTGATAAGCCATGGCTGGTATCATCATCACTATTATAATCATTATTATGATATTATTATCATCATCATCATTATTATCTTTATTGTGATAAATAATTTATTTAAATGGCCATCAATATCAATAATGGTCTTCACATGCTTGTTTGGAAGCCATTAATAGTATTATACATGTCTGTTCATCAATATACGCTAATGAGCTAGCAATGTCTATAAGAATCTTTGATCTATAGTATAAACTTTGGTAATATTGGGATCTTATAATTTTATCAATATAGATAAATGTAAGAATGTCATTTTTGTTCAATAGTCATCCAAGTCATGTGTAATAAATATGTACTGAATGAGTTTGAACTCAAGTACACTATAAATAGATACTTATCTAGATTGAAAACAATCTAGTGGCGCTCATGGGAAAACACATGTACTTAGCTAAACTGAATAAAGAGTGATACCATCCCTTTCCAACTTCATAATATTAGTTTTATAAAATATATTTTTCTATAAGTTGTCATGAATAGCACCAGTGTGTGCATATGACCATGCATGGTCTTATATATTTGGAAAGAAGGATAGGAAGGATTCTTTGTTAGAAGAACCTTGTATTGGAGATAAGCATAAGGCACTCCAGGAATCTCACAGTGGGTACTTTTATTCAGTTGCTATATTTAATAGTATTTCATTAGATGACAATGGCAGTATGTTTTACTGTTTAAATGACTGCCCCAATATATAAATAAATACCAAGAATCTTTAATGCTGATATTTTCTTTGTCTATGCTATTATGAATTGATATAGTTACATGGTACAGATTGGATAGGCACATATCTAATAATTAATAATTTCCCCTATCTAAATATTTATTATAGTTACAAATACATATCTTTTATATTAATTTAATAATTTCAAATATCAAAATAATACATATTTATATTAATTGATAAATATTGTTACAAATAACAATTGATTTATTTAAATTGTTACAATATATATATATATATATATATATATATATAATTGTATACAATATATATATATATATATATATATATATATATTACATGTTTCTAATCTTCTGAGTGTTGCAATACGTTTGAACCCATAGATTTTCTTCTCAAGCCTTGTCCTGAGGATAGATGACCTTCCAAGGACCATTCATTTCATATAAAAGGGTCTCTGGTGGTGATTCACATAATAAGTCTGGCACATGCTATACCTATCTACTTTCTTCATATAAAAGGCCTGCACATCGGTGATGCCCTTGGCATGCCTTATCCACATTTCTCAGTACTGCCCAAGAAGGGGGTCTTACACTTTGTCTTTCATCCAGAAGCATGACTTTTCCTGTTATCTCTTTGTCACAATGTCAGCACTACAAACTTCTTCGTATTATTATTTCTTTTGCTTTGTGGCCCAGTTTTAATACTGTAATATTAAAATTGGTTCTGTTAAAATATGTATACAAAATGCTGAGTATCACTACTACTAGTTTTATTAATTAAATTTATTTCAATCTTATACAGTCCCACCAACGTAATGTATTACTATATTTAAGAGTATTTGCCTATGGGAAAATAAAGTGTTCTTCTTACCAGCGCTAATTAAGAGAATTTTCATTAAATATTTTGTCATATAATCAAATGTATTTTATTTATTTTCATAACAAAAATGGTATGAAAATGGTTTATATTATACCTGTAATGAATCTTGAAATGCTCCCTGAAATAATATTAGTCACCATGTTTCAGAACCATAAATCAAAGCGTTAATGGCAGTATTATGTAATTCTCTCTAATAAATGATTGGCATTCTTAATACCGTACCCACCAAAGATGTGTGTAAATGCATATATAGTATTAATTAATAAATATCATATGAGAAATAATAGCTTGAATGACAATATATAATTATCTATCGTTTGGTAGACCGCGTGCTCATTCAGGCACATACTAATGTATGCAACTTATAAATGGATGTAAATAATTTGTCATTATATTAAACTATATATTTTTTATTGCTTAACTTGTTTGAGTAGTTTGAATTTCTTTTTCTCCACTTCCAAACGTACAGCCATGCATATACATATTTTAGTTAAGTCATAGTTAATAGACACCTCTTTGTCTTCTCCGCTCTGTTTGTGGGCCAGATTTAAAATGAATTCTCAGGTTCCATCATTGTTATGTTATCCATTAGAGGTTTGATCTGGTGCTTAGAGAGTGGATTTGAATGCAGGTTGGTCCCTGACCTAAATCTCGGGCTTGACTGTGTTTGAAGTACATTTTGTGAGTTCCAGCTCATGTTATATGGATAAACATGTTTTGAGTGGTACAATAATATATATATATAATGTAATGATATATAAATATGTCATTACATTAATTTAAAATAAAAACGTAAAAGTTCGCATATAAAAATAAGTGTATTAAAAAGAAAAAAAACTAAACGCTATTTTTTCTTATGTATCTGCCTACTCTATAAATTTTTCTAAGTTCAAATACCTAGATGGTGCCCTGTAGTGCAGATTACGTTAAGCTAATTCTCCAGATTGTTATAACTGGCCCCATGTTGGGTGCCAGTTATAATGATCTGGAGAATTGGCTTAACGTAATCTGCACTACAGGCCGCCATCTCGGTATTTGAACCTAGAAAAATTTATAGAGTAGACAGATACATAAGCTAATTCTCCGGATCATTATAACTGGCACCCAACGTGGGGCCAGTTATAACGATCCGGAGAACTAGCTTAACATAATCTGCACTACAGGACACCATCTAGGTATTTGAGCCTAGAAAAATTTATAGAGTAGGCAGATACGTAAGAAAAAATAGCATTTAGTTTTTTTTTCTTTTTAATACACTTATTTTTATATGCGAACTTTTAAGTTTTTATTTTAAATTAATGTAACGACATATTTATATATCGTTACATATCAGTAAAGTTGATTAAAATGATTAGTAAATTGAGAGAAAAGAAGAAAATAAAGTTTGGTGTCATACGTGAAATTCTAATAAAGACCATTGATAAAGATAAGGAATATATTAATAATTGTGATCACATTCATATCAGCTTTTTCAAACCAAATTGTGCAAATGCTTTTTGCGAGTGTTAAATAATAAATGAATACCCTCTGACCATACAAGATATAGAATTTATGCAGCAATAAAAGGATTTTATTGCTGCATAAATTCTATATCTTGTATGGGTCAGAGGGTATTCATTTATTATTTAACACTCGCAAAAAGCGTTTGCACAATTTGGTTTGAAAAAGCCGATATGAATGTGATTACAATTGTATACAGACGCTATAAAAAATAAATGCTGATTAATAATTGTGATAAACATTGGTGTAGGATTAAATAGAAAATAATAAAAACATCAAAAAACATGAAAGGAGTTGCTCGATTAACAAAGCATAAACTATTGTGCATAATAATAAAATATGGGAGTATGAGAAAAAGTATGAATTATCAATATTAAAGAAAGACAAAGAGTATATAGAAAATTAATAATAAAGCAATAAAGGAAAATAGCTTAGCAAATAAAAAATGGCTAGAACCAGAATGTATCGAAATATAAGAATTTCAGTAAGTAGAATGTTGTGACAAGATATTTGATAAACTTAGAATTGTCTTCTAGTATAAAGAAAATAGTTAATGAAATGAAAAATTGTAATGTCGGTCAAATTAATATAGTATTTTAAAGAATTTTTTGAAGAGGTGACAGAAATATTAAAATAATATGATGAATTATGTAGTCTGTTTTATACTAGTGGAGTTTTGCCTAATGACTTCTTGAGGGTTATAACAATATCTATAGCTAAAAAGAAGAAATGTTTTATTCAGATAATTTATCGAAAGATAGAATGTTATATTGGACATAACTAGGGTTGTTATTGTTGTTATTGTTAAAATGACTGTCATAGCTAAAAAGAAGAAATGTTTTATTCAGATAATTTATCGAAAGATAGAATGTTATATTGGACATAACTAGGGTTGTTATTGTTGTTATTGTTAAAATGACTGTCATTGAAAATAAATGCATACAGTTTTTATGGATTTAAAATGTTATTTTATATATGCAATGTGGAATAAATTTATGACCATCTTGAAAAATAAGAAAAACTAATATGGATAGAGAGTAGATTGATTGGAATACAAATATTGGTCACACAAAATGAATGAGATCCTAAAATATTGAGTCAGATGTAATGAGCGCAGAAAGATGAATTTGAAAACGATGCACCATTTCACTTGTTCTTTTTAATGTTTTATTAGAATACACTTTATATAAAAAAAATAAACTTTACAAGAGATAATATTAGAGGTGAAATTAAAAAAAATGCATACAATATGCAGATGGATATCACTATAGCATAGAAGGAAATAATCCACAGCATATTTTTTGAAGGAAGGGTGTACCGTAACATGCTATGAAATGAATGTTGACTTATTGATAGGAATGAATACAAAAAAACTTAATACTCAAGATAATACTGATTAACAGGTAAATTGATTTACATGTTTGAGCATATTTATTAAGGACAAATGTGATCTTTATAAAGATAGTTAAGAAAATGTTTTAATTAGATAATATGAGGTAAGGGTATGAGTGTAGGACTGTAAAACGTGAACAATAAATAAAAGAATTATGAACAGATCAGTGGCTTTTGAGATGTCGCAATAAAAAGTGTGAAGAAAATTAGTTGGGAGAATAAAATAATAAATCAATATATTTTCGAAAGATTAAATAATAATAAAGAACTTTGACTGTAGAAATTACAAATAGAATAAGTAAATTAATTTGCATATATTAAGACTAACGAATAGTTTAATGAAGGTTGTTTTGGAGAGAGAATGTGAAAGTGAGAATGGAAACAAAAATAAAGGACTGAAAAGAATGTCTTGCTAAATGTCACAAAAGATTAAAAAGAATATATGGAATTAAAAATCTGGACAATGAATAGCACAAAAAAAATGGATGAAGAAGTTGCAGGAGTAGTCGCTGGACCTGTCCAAAAGAGAAATCTCTAATGCTAAATGGAGTTATTTTATTATCATTTTATATTCTATTCTTTGACTCTCCAGAGTGAGTAATGGTATTGGAAATTATGCTGCATCTCAATATAAAAATTCGTCACCTTTGTATTTCCAAAATATTGAAATTGTTTTATTTTCTCGTGTTGATAAAAATCTAAGTCAAAAATTCAGAATCTCTCTTTCATATTTGGCTAATAAATAATGTCAGTTTTGTCAATTTTAATTGATGAAATCAAATGTTTGTATGTGTCATTTATATATTAAATATATTCTCTTGATTGTCATTTGTATTTGCAAGAACCAATATAATATATTAAAACAAATGTTCAAAGAATTGTTTTTTGCTCTGAATCAAAAATATCAACCTTTTACATGTTATATATTGAGCACTGTTGAGATTCTTTTAAAGAGATTCAAAAATATTTTTTTTACAAATCATAAACAGTAATACACTTAATTACATACCCTTACTTGACACCAATTATCATTTCTAATGTTTCATATTTTTCAAAATAAACATTTCTGTAATTGCATTATGTAGATCTAAAAACTGAAAGTAATCTTTTTGCAATATTCTTGGATAAATCAATAAAACAATTCATAAATCACACTTTAGTTTTTAATATTTTATTTGCATTGCTTGACAACAATACCCATGTCTATAGAGCTTTTTTAATTTTTGAACACATATTGATTCAATAAAATCATTGAAATTATTTTTTTAATATAGTGCAAAATGATGTTGTACCTTGATATCTCTGCCTTGTCTATATGTTCAATTTTAAAAATTATAATAGTAAAAACATTACTGTGGTCAAGTTGTGCAATTTTATAACTTAAAAAAAAATTATTATTTTTAAACCTAATCTGTCAATATATTTTTAATTTGACCCAGGTAGTTCATCATATCTCCAGCATACATTATAAATAATAACTTCATTAATCTGGATATTTTATCCCAGAATAAATGAACAAATGAGTATATCATTAAAATATATTTTAATTCCGGAATTCAAATGATCAGAATACTTCTACCTATTCAAACTGTCATTATCATCACGTGATAGAGAGGCTTTACCAAATTATCTAGAGTTGAGGTATAGTTTTTCAGGCAAATCTTTTTTTTTTTTTCGTTTCAGTGAGTTAAAAATAAGTAAATTGTCAATTCTAACATATATTTTTATAAGCTTTTAAATACTGTATTTTCAAATATTTATTTATAAATTTACGTATATTATTTTGAAGAAATACAGACATCGATTTATATATATGACAATAAATGGCGTTCTACCAAAAGAACCGTCAAGCATAGTTTTTTGTTTACATAAATGTCAGAGCAAGCATTCACTATCTGTAACTTTAGTGAATGCTTGCTCTGACGTTTATGTAAACAAAAAACTACGTTTGACGGTGTTTTTGGTAGAACGCCATCTATTGTCATAAATACAAGCGTTAGCAAGTTTTTAACTTGTGTTTTTTTGTTTTTCATATATATATAATTACCCCAAATTCAAAAATTCAACCAGCCCAGCAAAAAAAATATAATATTAAAACACAATCAAAGGTTTCACTGCTACAAGCAGACTTCTCAAGTGTAAAGGACTACAAAAACTACACAATATATATAATATTAAACATTACCCACAAATCCATTCATTTCCTATCCATCCTTAATATTAAAAGAACTCTTAAATAAGTTAATTGCTTCTGAATAATCAATTTTCAATAATAAAGATTCTTTAATTCTTCTTTTGAATTCATTTCTCTCAAAGAAGACAACCTTAGCTTCATCAAAATTAATAGTGTGGCCAGTATCTTTTCATGGACATACAAAGCAGAACTAAGATATGTATTTTTAACTCAACTTTTATGAACCTTTATTCTTTCATTTAAACTTAAACTACTCTGACTTATGTAGACCCTGCCTTACAAAATAAACAAGGGATAAGATATACTACACCAGGAATAGTCCTTCTATCAAAAAATTTTTTTGTATTATTTTATAAATTATTCAATGTAACACCCCTTTTCCAAGCAATTGTTTTATTTCCAACAATTTACTATTTCTACATACAATTATATAAGAAGACAATTTAAATGGCAAAGAAATAAAATCATATTTTTCTTTATCCTTTACATCCTTACAAATCTTACTATTAAATAAAATACTTTTAACAAATTTATGAGAGTAACCAACCTGAGGTAATCTTTAGAATATTGACATTTCTGAAACAAAGCAACCCTACTAGAATTATTTAATTTATTATTCCTATGACAATAATTCCTTAAAGCAGCTTTTTTATGAGATAAAGACTGATAAGTATCAGGTTTAATTATAGATCTTAATTCTCTACTTTTAAGAAAATGACTGCATAGTAAACAATTAGTCTCTACATTTCTAATCACCAAAAGATCTAAAAATTTTAACTTACCAAAATCTAACCCCCATCCTTCTAACACATATTTTATAGAAGGATCAAAACAATTAAACTTATTTACAAATTCCTTCAATTTATCATTCTCAACTACAAATAAACAACATCAACATATCTGACAAATAACTTGTTGTTGCAGCTGTTATTACTATGTGATTATTCATATAGTATACGAACATGGATGGGCTGCTCACCAACATGCATTATCTAGCATGGTAAGTTTATTGGCTTTTTACCTCTGAGTTTAAGATCAAGAAACACCGTGGTCTTTCTTCTCAGTGCCTGATAAGGCAGAATGAATGTTTGTGTAAATGATAAATATTTTTCCAATACATATATACAATTATGACAGACAAAAATAAAGCATGGCCCTTATTCCCAGGAGGCTGTAAAGTCATCAACCAAGGCAGCGGTTGGTGGCTGAAGGTGGAGGGTGCTAAGAATCCCCTGATTGCGGACCCAGGCTGCCATTTGATGATGACTTTTTATTTAGGTACTTACAACTGCAGATCACTTTCAAGTGAAGGAAGATTGCAAGAATTAGAAGAAGAACTGTCTTATATTAAATGGGACATTATTGGACTCTGTGAAGTTAGAAGAAAAGGAGAAGAAACAATTGATTTAAAAAGTGGACATATACTCTATTATAAAGGCACACATATTGGAAATACAAGTGGAGTAGGATTCATTATAAATAAAAAGTGAAAGAACAATATTGTGGAGATTGATGGTGTATCGGACAGAGTGGCAAGATTAGTTATACAACTTAATAGCAGATACCAAATGCAGGTAATTCAGGTTTATGCCCCAACAAGTTCTCATAGTGATGAAGTAGTAGAAGATTTTTATATGGATGTACAAAAGGCTTTTGATCAGAGTAAACAACATTTTAAAATTGTTATGGGAGACTTTAATGCTAGAATAGGTAGACAAATGAAAGATGAAGTTGCTTTAGGTAATTTTGGTTATGGTAATAGAAATGAGAGAGGACATAGACTTGTGGAGTTTGCAGAAAAAGAAAAACTTTATATTATGAATTCATTTTTTGAGAAAAATGTTAAAAAGGAAATGGACATGGAAGCATCCAAATGAAGGTACAGCAGAATTGGATTATATTTTGACTAACAGAAAATACATATTTCAAGATTGTAATGTTCTTAATAAATTTAACACAGGAAGTGATCATCGATTAGTAAGGTGTAAGTTACGTGTTAATGTAAAACTAGAGAGACAAAAATTATTAAGAAAAACAATATTTACAGTTGATATCCCTAATCTTCAGAAACATTCTAATGAATTTAAATTAGAACTTACAAATAGGTTTCAAGTGTTAGGAGATTTTGAACATGATTCAGATTTGAATGAAATTAATATGAAAATAACTGATACACTTTTAAAAACTGCAACAAACATAGCTGGTAGAAAAAAGCAGCAATTGACTAATAAAATTTCTACTGAGACTAGAGAATTTATGAAGAAAAGAAGGAATATGAAGATATACAAAAATGATGTATTAAAAAGAATTGAATATCTCGAATTTTGTAAAATGGTACGGAAAAGAGTTGAAAATGATATAAGAAAGTATAACTGTGAAATAGCAAGGAAAGCTGTAGAAGAAAATAAAAGTCTCAAAAATGTTAAACAACATTTTGGTATTGGTAGGAAATTTATATCTGCAATAAGAAAAAAAGATGGAATTATTACTAAAAAGAGAGATGACATCATGAAATTGGTAGAAGATTTTTATCAAGAATTATATAGTAATAAAGAACAAGTACCTTCTATATCTATTACATCTTCCAAATTGCCCAGAATTTTAAATGAAGAAGTGAGACATTCAATTAAGTGTATGAAGAAAGGAAAGGCTCCAGGAAATGATGGAATTATAATTGATATATTAAAAGAAGCAGGTGAAGAAATAGAAACAATTTTAGCAAAGTTATATACCAAATGTCTAAATGATAAAGATGCACCGGAAGATTGGAAGAATGCGGTAATAATATTAATATTTAAAAAAGGTGATAAAAAAGATATTAGAAATTACAGACCTATCAGCCTTTTATCAGTTTTATATAAAATTTTTACCAAGATAATTGCAACTCGTCTATAGAGAACTTTGGATTTCCACCAACCAAGAGAACAAGCTGGATTTAAAAGTGGTTTTAGTACAATAGATCATATCCAGGTATTGAGAGAAGTCATAGAAAGGACAAACGAATATGAGTTGTCATTATGTTTTGGATTTGTAGATTATAAAAAGGCATTCTATTCTATACACATTTCTTCTGTGATTAAAGCATTGGATCATCAAGGTATAGATCCAGGATATTGTCATATTTTAAAGAATATTTATAAAAATTCAACAGCAACAATTAGATTACATAATAATACATGGGCAAAATCAACATTGAGAAAGGTGTAAGACAAGGTGACTCCATATCTCCAAAACTCTTTACAGCAGTGCTGCAAGAAGTATTTTGTGGATTAAAATGGGAAACTAAAGGCGTGAAAGTAAATGGAGAGTATTTAAGTCATTTAGATTTCGCAGATGATGTAGTTGTTTTTGCAAATAATGCTTCAGAGCTGCAGGAAATGTTGCAGGAGTTATCAGATGAAAGTAGGAAAGTAGGACTAAAGATAAATGTTAAAAAGACTAAAGTAATGTTTAATCGATTTGCTCAAAATATGAAAATAAAGATTGATTATGAAGAATTAGAAGAAGTTAACAGTTACAAATACCTTGGTCAGATTATTAATACAGATGGAAACATAATGGAGGAAATTAATCATAGAATTAAACTTGGTTGGAGTGCTTTTGGTAAAAATAACTTGATACTAAAAGGAAATATGCCTATGTGTTTGAAAAGGATGGTTTTTAACAAATGTGTTTTACCAGTTCTTACTTATGGATCTGAGACTTGGACACTTAATAGAAGAGCAATACAGAGACTTCAGACCACTCAAAGGAGTATGGAGAGATGTATGTTAGGAGTAACAAGAAGAGATCGAAAACGCAATGTATGGGTAAGACAACAAACAGGTGTTACTGACCTTATTGAAAAAATTAAAAGATTGAAATGGAGTTGGGCTGGACATATTGCTAGAAGAGATGATAACAGATGGACAATTGAAAATTTAAACTGGATTCCAAGAGATTGTAAAAGACCTAGAAAGAGACCACATGTGAGATGGATGTATGAAATAAGAAAATGTGCAGGGGTGTTGTGGAGAAGAGAAGCTAAAGATCGGAGAAGATGGATTAAACTTGGAGAGACCTTCATCCTGCAGTGGATTGATAATGGTTGATGATGATGATGATGATGATAAACAATTCTTTTTGATAATAATTTCCTCTTCCAAATAATTAATATAAACTGAGCATACTAAAGGAGAAATAATATAACCTATTATCCTCCCTTCCTTAATCTTATAAAAATTACCTTTATAATTAAAATACATACAATCTTCCAATAATAATAGCAAATCTTTAATTACCTTTATTTTATTTTTTGATAAAGAACTTTTCTTAATCAATACAGACATAAGAACATCAATACTGCTTAACCTATTAACAGACTGATACATATTTTCAATATCTAAGCTGCCAAATACCCAATTACTTTCCATTTTAAAATTATTAATCTTATCAAAAGCATCAAATGAAGAAGAAACTGTGTAATGACCAAAGTTAACAAATTGTTTTAAAAAATTATTCAAGAATCTAGAAATACCCTCTACAACACTACCTGTAAAATCAAAAATAAATCTTAAAGGAAAACCATCTTTATGAGTCTTAATATTCACAAACATCTTAGCTGATGTGAAATTATTTGGATAACATTTTAAATAATCTACTCTATTAAAAAATTTTAAATTAACCATTTTCTTCATAATATCTATCAACTTCCTTTTAATCAAATTAGCTGGATCTTTAACTAGAAGCATATATTTACCATTATTTAAAACTCTATCCATTTTCTCTTTTTTAATCAAATTACCTGGATCTTTAACTTGCAAGCTGAATAGAAACTGTTTCATAAACGCTCAGAGTTTGTGTTTAGATCTAGTTTCTAAAATTCCTGTCTTTCACTGACGATAGCAAATAGCTTGAAATCATGATTTGAAAGTGGAATTAAAGTTAGAGATAGTGAATGCATTTCTCTGACGTTTATGTAAACAAACTTACGCTTGATGGTGTTTTTGGTAGAACGCCATCTGTTGACATAAATACAAGCATTAGCAAGTTTTTAACTTGTTTTTTGTTTTTCATATATATATAGTACATATATATTAATTAAATGTATTAATTACAAATTTGATAAAAACGTGTATATATGTTAAAAGAATAGTGGAAATTAGTAATTACAAACTTGCTATTTTTTATTTATAAACACTTAACATACTAAACATTGAAACAGTAAGATTCGTATTCGAGTCTTAAGTTTCACCTTTTTCTGTCATCTCTCACTGACCGGTCATCCCGCCCAAATTTAAACTTTTTGATATCGAATTGTGTGTGTAACAATATTAAAAATGTATAAATATATGTAGAATTCAGCATAAACACGCACACATTTCGATCTCAAATTAAACGCAATAAATAGGGATAAAATAATATAATTTAGATTTCTTTTAGTTATATGATTTTGTGTAATTTTAATCATTTATTTTGGATTATAAAGTTCGTATTTATTGCTTTGTTTAAATTTCATTTAATAATAATTCTAAAAATATCTGAAGTAATATTTAATTAAAAGTTAAAATAATCTTATGTTCCCTTTTTGTTTTTGAAATTTAAAAGCATCGGTCAGTGATAGATAATAGATTAATTAAAGAAAAATTCCCCAAAATTAATTAGTAAATGTAAAATGTAAACAATAGAATGGCAGCTTTCTTTAATTAAAAACCAACTAAATGCATTGATTATCCTCAGGGCAGATTAAGTAGAACCTAAAAATATCTTAACAAAAATGTGAAAGATCAAGATAAAAAAAGAGGCCATCTTAGACTTTCTGGAGACATTCACTTAAACTTTAGCTTTGCTCTCGATCACTGAGAGTCTCCAAAAATATAAAAATAATTTGTTCCTGCCAAGGTATGACCAGTAAAGCACCTAGATTATTCTCCACCGGGAGATGGCCTATCAGATGCTGAACTTTCCATTGCCCGTCATAAATCCACCATGAAGATCTGTTGCCTGAAATAAATGAGAAAGCTGCAGCTGCCATGAAATTAAATGAATATCTTAATACAAGAAAGAATTGCCACTCGTGAACTTTTTGCTGCTGTGAAAGTAAAATGAAACGTCTAAATACAAGAAAGAATTGCCACTCATGAACTATTTGCTACTTAACCAATGGACTCGGAAAACTTCTTATAAAACAGGTACCTGTCTGTGTTCAAACTCTAGAGTACTCTAATAATATGCTATAGCTATTCTTCATATTACTTATCTAAATTTATAAAATGTAAAAACTATCATTTGTATAACTAAAACTGAATAATTAACTTAATGTGTAAATTTCTCTACTAATCTAGCTTACCTCATTCTGTCTTGGGTGCGTATTTCTATAATCTACATTTCTATCTATAGTTATTATTTAATTATTGCATGCTCATAATTATTTCAATTTTCAAAGTTTAAATCTATGATCGCTTAAAACAATGAAGGCGTGTCAAATTTTCATTAATATTTACTTTCTTTAATAACTTAACTTTCATATAAATCGACATGCATTCAATGCTTCATTTATTGTAATGCAGGGGTCTACTACTTTGCAAATGGCTGACGTATTAGTTATAATAATTCCCAAGATATATATGTTTCGTATTTATTAAATAATCAGTGAATAATTCCAGAAAATTACATTTCTTTGAGAGTCACCCATGTTCTTTAGTAAATGTTGATAATGTAGAGCCGAATTAGAAATCTATTTAAATCTCATCATAATCAATTATCAGTATACAAGTGTTACGTTTTAGAGACACGATGACCCATTCCGCCATGAAATTTCCGGATTCTTCAGGGTTGAAATTAACCCCAGTCGTCCTACACAAGCGGGCATAATGGGTGCTCCCGTAGGATTTGACAATGTCATGCAGCCAGCTGGCAAATCACGCCACGTACCGCTTGTCCCTGGTTATGCTTATGTGACACCTTACTTCGTCGGACCGAGGCAGAGACCAGTCTGATATTCTTATAAACCCATTCGCGGCATTGCAGTTTCGATATACTGCCATTCCATATCGCCTTTCTAAAGCGTACCACGTGTTCCTTTGCTCAATTCTATTATTCTATATATCACTCTGCCTCTGCATTATCTTCGTAATTCACTCTCAAATAAATGTTTGCCCTTAGTTATAAATAAATATTTTAATTAAATAAATATATGTCTGCCATTACTCTTATAACCCATACTTTAGACTCTTGCATTGCAAAGGTATAAATCCCTCCATGCATGCATTAGAAATACTCACTCGAGAGTTTTAGGTAGCTAGATTCCGCCTTCAAATAAATGTATTCCTTTTGTAAACATTACAGTATCGGAAATACCGCTACTGAAATCCTCAATATAAAATAATGTCTAAATAAATAAACGTGTTCTTTAAAATATAATCATATCGCAAATCCCGCTACTGAAGTTGTTAGGCCATAAAATATTATTAGATTGTTTTATTAAAATGTTTAATAAATAATTTTAAACTATATGTCTGCATTTACGTTTCATTTATTCGATACCCATTTTATATAATATTTCCTCAATTATGTAAATATGAATGTTTAATTAATATTAGTTTGGTTATTGGCTAACTTGAGAATAAAATCGTGAGTCTCTTGCATATCCCTGACCACCGTGCCTAAGGAAATATTTACTCATGTCGCATCAGATGCGTTGTTTCGTGGATTGTATTGTGGAACCGATAAACTATGTTCGAACTCAGTACCATGGGTGCTTCGCTACTCGATGGTGCTGCTGTTCTGTATGGTGGTCGAATTCTGCACTATGTTTACGAGTCACACGTTTTCTGACTGTTACATAGTTAATTTTCTTTTTTAGCGTTTGGCGCTTTCCAACGTGGAGCGTTCGATACAAAAAACCCATATATACCCTGAGCAAAATATAATGCATATAAATTTCTTTTAGCGTTCGTTCCTCGAGTTAGCTAATTAATCTATATATATATACGATTTTGTTTTGATAAAATTAATGAAAAAAATTGTAAATTGAGTGAAATAATGTGGGTCGAGTAAATGAAAGGACAGCAGGCGTAATAACAAATTTAAGGAAAGCAGGGATGTGTGTGTAAGTTAAGAAGGAACGAAAATACTTGGATCTAATGAAATATTTTTTTTATATATGTCAAAAAAAAAAAGTAATCAGTCGTTAAATGAAAAAGCAAGTAGCATTGATTTTTTTTTATTAAAACACCGTTATATATATAGCATAGACAGCAGAAGCTTGTTATATATGTTAACACTAAATATTTTGTTAAAGTACAAATATATATATATCATAGACAGCAGTAGCTTATTATACGTGTAACCAGTAGTTCGCTATAATATATATGTAAATATGTTAAACGCAGCAATATAGAGATAGGGCAATGTAGAGTAGGTGAGGGCAGCAAAAGAGTGTTATAGGGCCAATATACCGGTGGGGAGTAGTCAAATGCTAGTGTTATAAAATAAATAAATCATATTAATAAAATGGAATCACAAAATATTGATATACAGCAAGAAGATTTATCTGAAGCTTTGGAGTCGACACCCGAGCAAATGGAAGCTCCGCAACAATACAGAGGATCAATGAACATTAATTTCAAGTTCATTGAGGAAATATTCAGACAGAATATGCAAGAAATGAAGAAAATGTATGAGGAGGAAATGAGAAAAAGAAGAGATGAATCAAAACAGAGACAAGAAGAGAAAAGAGAAGAGTTAGAGAATATCAGGAATTTAAAGACATTATGTGGAGAGAGTTAGAAGCCATAAAGGAACATCTTGGAATATCCCCAGCTAGTAAAAAGGAAGAAGAGATTAAAGATATGGAAAAGGAAAAGAAGACAAAGAGATCAGATGAACGGATGATAGTAGAAGGGCAAGCAGGTAGTGTAGTAAATATGAAAAAGTGTGATGAGCAAAGAAAACTCATTCCAGCCGATGAAGGCCCACAAGAACCAGAGAAGGCAGTCAGCATTAAAGAAGAGAAGAAGATGGACACTGGACACCAAAGCTATTTAGCAAAGATGATCCACATCAAAATCTTTAGAGGGGAGATAGGAGAAAAATCCTCAAGCCCACTTAGAGAGCTTGCAAAAGATCTTCCAAGTTCATAAGACAGGGCCGGACGAGCAGATAGCGATAGCCAGTTACCGTCTACAGGGATCTGCCAAGGACTGGTGGAATATGGTGAGATGGAAGCCTAAAACCATAGAAAAATACAAAGATGCATTAATGAAGCATTACTGGAGCCACGAGCATCAAAGCGGTATCTACCATACGCTCTGCCAGGAAAAATATGGGATGATACCCCAAGAAACGCACACACAGTTTTTCCTCTGCCAAGCAAACCGGTTTAAATCCCTTACAACATTCGCCTTTTCGGATTCACACATCATAGGGACCATCCAGTGTAGTATGCCGCTAACCATCCAACAATTAATGGCAGGTAGTCGGATAAAAGACATCGAAGAAATGATTGAATTTCTCACTACCTTGGATTTGAACCATTGGGCTAAAGAACCACCTGATAGAGGGCGAAGATTAGAAAACCCAAAGCCGCATTCATCGATGACAAGAGATCGGTATTATCCACCAGACCCGGGGTTTTAAAAATATTAGACTATTAGGACGGATTAAACGTATATGAAAATAGTAAAATGAACTTGATATAATGAACTTGGTTGAATGGATTGTACTTTAGTCAAATAGGGTTTTAGATAGAAATTTTATTATATATATTATTCTTTTAATTACTATTACTTTTAAAAATTTTTTTTATATTTAAACTAACTAATCCTATTCTAAGAAGTTTGTTTTATATATATATTCAGTTTAACTAATTATTATGATTTTAACCAGACACGGCCAAATTAGGCCATCTTAATTAAACTATAAATTCTAGATCCGGGTATATAAATTGTTCGTTGCTTCATGTAATCTCTGCTTTCTATATTTCAATATATCTGTAAAAAAAAATAATAATAATGTTTTCATCTTTAAATTATATAATGTAAAATTTTTTTCTCTTTCTTGCCTCCTTTGTTCTTCCTTAATTGTTCACGGGAAGTACGGGGAAATGAAACAGTAAGATTCGTATTCGAATCTTAAGTTTCACCTTTTTCTGTCGTCTCTCACTGACCTGTCTATCCCACCCAAATTTAAACTTTTTGATATCGAATTGTGTGTGTAACAATATTAAAAATGTATAAATATATGTAGAATTCAGCATAAACACGCACACATTTCGATCTCAAATTAAACGCAATAAATAGGGATAAAATAATATAATTTAGATTTCTTTTAGTTATATGATTTTGTGTAATTTTAATCATTTATTTTGGATTATAAAGTTCGTATTTATTGCTTTGTTTAAATTTCATTTAATAATAATTCTAAAAATATCTGATGTAATATTTAATTAAAAGTTAAAATAATCTTATGTTCCCTTTTTGTTTTTGAAATTTAAAAGCATCGGTCAGTGATAGATAATAGATTAATTAAAGAAAAATTCCCCAAAATTAATTAGTAAATGTAAAATGTAAACAATAGAATGGCAGCTTTCTTTAATTAAAAACCAACTAAATGCATTGATTATCCTCAGGGCAGATTAAGTAAAACCTAAAAATATCTTAACAAAAATGTGAAAGATCAAGATAAAAAAAGAGGCCATCTTATACTTGCTGGAGACATTCACTTAAACTTTAGCTTTGCTCTCGATCACTGAGAGTCTCCAAAAATATAAAAATAATTTGTTCCTGCCAAGGTATGACCGAGTAAAGCACCTAGATTATTCTCCACCGGGAGATGGCCGATCGGATGCTGAACTTTCCATTGCCCGTCATAAATCCACCATGAAGATCTGTTGCCTGAAATAAATGAGAAAGCTGCTGCTGCCATGAAATTAAATGAATATCTTAATACAAGAAAGAATTGCCACTTGTGAACTTTTTGCTGCTGTGAAAGTAAAATGAAACGTCTAAATACAAGAAAGAATTGCCACTCATGAACTATTTGCTACTTAACCAATGGACTCGGAAAACTTCTTATAAAACAGGTATCTGTCTGTGTTCAAACTCTAGAGTACTCTAATAATATGCTATAGCTATTCTTCATATTACTTATCTAAATTTATAAAATGTAAAAACTATCATTTGTATAACTAAAACTGAATAATTAACTTAATGTGTAAATTTCTCTACTAATCTAGCTTACCTCATTCTGTCTTGGGTGCGTATTTCTATAATCTACATTTCTATCTATAGTTATTATTTAATTATTGCATGCTCATAATTATTTCAATTTTCAAAGTTTAAATCTATGATCGCTTAAAACAATGAATGCGTGTCAAATTTTCATTAATATTTACTTTCTTTAATAACTTAACTTTCATATAAATCGACACGCATTCAATGCTTCATTTATTGTAATGCAGGGGTCTACTACTTCGCAAATGGCTGACGTATTAGTTATAATAATTCCCAAGTTATATATGTTTCATCTTTATTAAATAATCAGTGAATAATTCAGGAAAATTACATTTCTTTGAGAGTCACCAACGTTCTTTAGTAAATGTTGATAATGTAGAGCCGAATTAGAAATCTATTTAAATCTCATCATAATCAATTATCAGTATACATGTGTTACATTTTAGAGACGTGATGACCCATTCCACCATGAAATTTCTGGATTCTTCAGGGTTGAAATTAACCCCAGTCGTCCTACACAAGCGGGCATAATGGGTGCTCCCGTAGGATTTGACAATGTCATGCAGCCAGCCGGCAAATCATGCCATGTACCGCTTGTCCCTGGTTATGCTTATGTGACACCTTACTTCGTCGGACCGAGGCACAGACCAGTCTGATATTCTTATAAACCCATTCGCGGCATTGCAGTTTCGATATACTGCCATTCCATATCGCCTTTCTAAAGCATACCACATGTTCCTTTGCTCAATTCTATTATTCTATATATCACTCCGCCTCTGCATTATTTTCGTAATTCACTCTCAAATAAATGTTTGCCCTTAGTTATAAATAAATATTTTAATTAAATAAATATATGTCTGCCGTTACTCTTATAACCCATAGTTTAGACTCTTGCATTGCAAAGGTATAAATCCCTCCATGCATGCATTAGAAATACTCACTCGAGAGTTTTAGGTAGCTATATTACACCTTCAAATAAATGTATTCCTTTTACACCTTCAAATAAATGTATTCCTTTTGTAAACATTACAGTATCGGAAATACCGCTACTGAAATCCTCAATATAAAATAATGTCTAAATAAATAAACGTGTTCTTTAAAATATAATCATATCGCAAATCCTGCTACTGAAGTTGTTAGGCCATAAAATATTATTAGATTGTTTTATTAAAATGTTTAATAAATAATTTTAAACTATATGTCTGCATTTACGTTTCATTTATTCAATACCCATTCTATATAATATATCCTCGATTATGTAAATATGAATGTTTAATTAATATTAGTTTGGTTATTGGCTAACTCGAGAATAAAATCGTGAGTCTCTTGCATATCCCTGACCACCGTGCCTAAGGAAATATTTACTCATGTCGCATCAGATGTGTTGTTTCGTGGATTGTATTGTGGAACCGATGAACTATGTTCGAACTCAGTACCACGGGTGGTTTCGCTACTCGATGGTGCTGCTGTTCTGTATGGTGGTCGAATTCTGCACTATGTTTACGAGTCACACGTTTTCTGATCGTTACAGCATACATTACTAGATAAAGAATGAATTAATATGATTTCATGATTTAGTTTGTAAAGTTGTTTTAATTGTGGAATGAATCTGTGAGAAATATATATTCTATTTTTCACCAATAGCAAATTTTTACTTCAAAATTCTGCTTGATACAATCCATACTAAAATCAAAAAATGATTATTGTAGAGACTTCATCCTACAGTAGTTGATTTCTTTTGGAATATTATCACAACCATATTTACAATTAATAACCAGATTGTTGCGTAGAGATTTTAGATTTTCATGAGACCACCTAATATCATGGAGAAATTTGTGCTTAGAAGATAGCTGTACATGTTTGAAGTTGAGTAATCTAATATTTTTGCTGCATATAAAAATAATAATAGCTTTTCTAAAAATCCGTAAGTATTTAGCTAACATTATCTGTAATTAACTGCAGTATTATAATTCACATATTTATAAGGAAAATATTTTTTACCATGCCATAGTATAATCAAAAACCACAACTTAATCATTAACTAATATCATACACCAACTATAAATAGAATAAGCTTTATATTTTTGTCATATATATAACCTCTGTGCACGTTTTAGATTATATGTGATGGCATTAAATGTTTACTTGTGTTCTTCTACATAAAATCTACCCAATAATTTCTATAGCACATTTTAATCTCAGCACTTTCCCAAATAGAATCTTTCTGAAAAATAAATTCATTATCTAAAAAATATTTTTGTAAAATCTGAAATAATTTCAAACACCTTTTTCTGTTTTATAAGGACAGTATTATTAATCTTAATATTAATATTACACCAAAATGATATGCCATAAAGAAGATGACATTTTAAAAGCAGAGAAAATTAAAATGAAAAATGATAAGCAACTATGTTTATTTAACAGCAGGCTAAAATTCCTTTCAGTAAAAATTATTAATCGTATCTGATGATTCCTCATGTTCACAATTAGCTATTATTTGCTAAGAACCTCTATTTTTATTGAAAGATGAACAGATCAATGTACCTTGCTATTGAGATATTTGATAACTCAGAAAAATAACAAAGTAAAATATATTCTATTCACTTATGAATTTATCTATTTATATTGAAATGATATTTCGGTAGATAAATATAGAGACCTTTAGCTGTTGAAGTTGCTTGTATCAGCTAGAAATTTAATGCGTTAACTGTTCTGGATAAATAGTCTTAATAGGTAGGGAAACTAGGATAAAAAATGTATTTTTTTTTTCACTCATTTATTTTACATATTTCCTTTGAAAAAAAATTCTGAAAATGATGGAACATAATATTTTTCCAACAGAGTTTCTATATTAAGGGGACTAAAATGAGACATCTGGGCAAACTTCTGTGGATAGATGAAAGTAAAAAAAGTCATGAGTTGCAATATTTATCCCTAGGGATTATATAAGCATTGATATTAACATTATATTTATAAATAAACATTATAATAATAACAATACGTTTTAATCTGCAAAATTTTTTTATGTATATATAAACTTTATAAACAATACAAAACGATTTTTTTTTTTAAAAAATAATGTATTTCGTCATAATGTGACGTCATTTAAAATTAATATATTACTTTATATTCGAATTATAGAACAGTCTTTAGATCAAAATTATATAACATTCAAATTAAAATAATGCCTTTAAAAGCAAAAGTTCGTAATCTTGCAAACATTTGCAAAGATATAATCATAAAAGAATTACCAGAACTAAGATCAAATAAGCAGTTAACTCAATATAGAAGTATGAGAACACGATGGCTCAATGAAAATCATAAACATTTATTACTTCCTTACGTTTTGATTTACTTTATTTATTTATCATTAGAGAAAAAAGAACTCATAAATGAGTTTAATCTCAAATTATTCATAAGAAAACATATGAAGACCTTGATATTGAGTAATATTTCATCAAATATTGTGGATTATATAAAATCTATTCAACCAGCGCTGAAAAGTTTAACAATTTCTTATAAATGTGGATTATTATGTATAAATATGAATTATATAATAGCTAAAAGCCTGGTTTCTTTAAACATATCTAGAACAAAAGCTGATAATAG
Source organism: Epiperipatus broadwayi (assembly GCA_028023455.1). Taxonomy (NCBI): domain Eukaryota; kingdom Metazoa; phylum Onychophora; class Udeonychophora; order Euonychophora; family Peripatidae; genus Epiperipatus; species Epiperipatus broadwayi. Next base: position 105,909 of record JAQFVV010006960.1, on the reverse strand, counting down.
TGTTATGGAGACAATTCTTGTAACATGTGCTCAGTTAAAGTGTCTAAACGTAAGTTTTACGAAGATTTTAAATCTACCATTTAAAAGATACACACTTAAAAACAACAAAATTCATTTAGCTTGCCAATATCTTAAGAATATCAATATTTGTGGGCTAACACTGAATCTCCCTACGTGTGTAACAATTCTAAAGTTGTTTCCTAATTTAGAAATTTTAAAAACATCCAATTTATTACACATTTTACAACTTTATACATCGCAAACTAATAGTCCATATTTGAATTTAAAAAAAATTAATATTGACGATTTAACACCTGTTGAGGATTTGAAAACCGTTTCTAAATGTTGCCCTTATGTAGAAAGATTACGTATCTATTCTTATGAATGGAATTATGAGGGAACACAAATCTTATCGAAGTTTCTTAATCTGAAAGAGCTTAAATTTGTTTTGACTGATATGAGTACTGATATCATAAATGATTTGTTGAAATTATGTGGCAACAAAATTACGGAACTTGTTGTATTTTCTTGCCATATAGACTTAGTTATGATTGGTGAACTATGTCCAAACATAGAAACCTTTATGATCCATAAGGCTTATCTGATATCTTCATATAAGAAACACAATGTTTGTAATAGTTTTATAAAACTGAAAAAGTTACATATTAGCTACCATGATAGGAATGTAGAAAGTAAATTGTTACTGAAATCTTTGCTTCAAATTTGCTTAAAACTATTGAGAATTTTTCAGTAAATTGTAAAGGTGTTATGAATGAAGATATGAAGATATTTTTTCAAAATGATTGGAGATCGTTAAAACTATTAGAACTTGAGTTTATTACAGATCTTGATGAAGATATGTTAACAATGATAATACTGAATCCAACAATACCTTTACAGCATCTTTCTATTAGAAAATGCCCAAAAATTATGTTGGTTGAAATACAACAATTAAAAGAGGTAGTGACAAATTTAAACTTAGATTTAAAAATAAGCTATTTTGAAAAATAAACTGCTGTTTGATAATTCAAAAATTAATTATTTTATTAAAAAATAATTTTAATAATTTTCCATTACATTTGTTATTCTCTTTTCTCAAGAAAATAATGTAAGAAAATGCAAAAATAAAGGGATCAATTTGTTTTGTTTTCAATTTAGAATCAATTAATACTAAACATCACGTGCACAGGTTGGCACTACTGTATGGAAAGTTTTGCCTTTGTTTACAACAATTATGTGCTAGTATGAGATGGTGATCATGTGATGTTTAGTGGTTTAACACCAATCCTGCCTAATAGGATAGTGATGGCTATGGTTACTTAAGAGCCAAAGACACCAAAATGTATGGGTGCTGAATTGAGTTCAGACCCATATGACTATATAAGCTATTGAGCTTAGATTGAAAATATTTTTGTGTTTTTAATTTCATTCTCATAGTTTTGTAGTAAAGTAGAGTTAAAAGGTGGCTGCTGGAGAGTTGCATTAGATCCGAAGATCTAGGTACAGTGCTCTCAGATCCAAGGCGATGGCCATAAGCCAGAAACTAGTCTGGGGATATTGGATGAGTAGGCACTAGATAGGGATTTTATGCATGTTTTCTGGCATCCATTGATTACTCTGGTTAGCACATGGTGGCACTACTGTATGAAGAGTTTTGACTTTGTTTACAATTAATACTGTTAGAAAATATTTACCAGTGATTTGAATTAACTAAAACATGATTACATGAACATATAAATAAAATACCAACTCGTAAAAAGCATAACGATGAAAGACGAAGACACAGACATAACATGTCAATTAATTAAATTGACATCAATACAAAGTATTTTTTTCAGGATTAGACTTCGTTTAAAAAATATTAATATCAATAATGCATTCTTCCAAGATAATTACAATTCGTCTACAAAGAACATTGGGCTTCAACCATCCAAGAAAACAATCTGGATTTAAACGTTGTTTTAATACAATAGATCATTTATAAATATTGAAAGAAATTATAGGGAGGAGCATTGAATATGAGTTACCATTTTGCTGTGAATTTGTAAGTTATGAAAATAAATTTGATTCTATAAGCATTTCTTCAGTGATTGAAGCATTGGAGTGTCAAGGTATAGAACCAGGATGTTGTCATATTGTGAAAACTATTTATAAAAGTGCAACAACAACAATTAGATTACATAAAAATACTAGTAAAATTAAAATTGCGAAGGGTGTATGACAGGGTGACTTCATATCTCCAAGCCTTTTCACAGGAGTGATGAAAGAAGTGTTTTGTGGATTAAAAAGGAAAGTTAAATGAGTAAAGATAAAATGAGATTATTTAAATCATTTAGATTCTGCAGATGATGTAGTTGTTTTTACAAATAATGCTTCAGAATTTTAGGAATTGTTGCAAGTCTTATCAAATGAATGTAAGAAAGTGGAACTAAAGGTAAATGTAAAAATAACTAAAGTAATGTTTAATGCATTTTCTTAAAAGGTGAAACAACTGAAACACAGGCTTATTATATACCTGTATCAATATATGTAATATATAGAGTACATGAGCACAGACTTTCACATCACTCACCACGACACATATGTGTCCAAGTGTACCAGTGATATAAGATAGAATGGTGAGTGCTGTGAAAGTCTGTGTTCATATACCCTATATATTAAAAAAAGAAAATAAAGATTGATTATGATAATTAAAAGAAGTTAATGATTGTAAATACTTTGGTCAGATTATTAATACAGATGAAAACATAATGGATACTATTAAATATACAATTAAACTTGGCTGGAGTGCTTTTAGCAGAAACAACTTAATACTATGGGTTTGAAAATGAATGTTTTTAATAAATTTGTTATCAGTTTTTACTTATGAATCTGCGACTTAGAAACTTGATAAAAGAGCAATACAGAGACTTCAGACCCCTCAAAGAAGTATGAAAAGATACATGTTAAAAGTAACAAGAAGAGATCAAATCTCCAATATGTAGGTAAGAGAACAAACGAATATTATTGACATCGTTTAAACCATTAAAAGACTGAAGTATAGTTGGGCTGTACATATTTCTAGAAGTTATGTTATTAAATACACAATTGAAATCTTTAAACTGGATTCCATGAGATTGTAAAAAAACCCAGAGAGATCACATGTGAGATGAATGGATGAAATAACCAAATGTGCAGGGATGATGTGGAGAAGTGGGTAGAGATCGGAGAAAATGGATTGAACTTGAAGAGACCGTCATCCTGGAATAGATTTATAATAGTTTATAATAATGATGATAATAATGAGACTTTTTGTAGCTGGATAACAATTAAATAATTAATGACCTTATATTAATCAGCAAATAGAATATTGGTTATTGTTAGCGGTAAATCAAAGAAGGAAAATTACTCAAACGTTAATCATTTATGAATTAATAAATCTGAAAAGGAATATATATATATTGTAACCCCTGGTGTCTTTCTTAAAGAAACTAATGGTTGGGAAATAAACAGTAGGATCAGTAGATAACTATATCCGAATAATTTTTTTTTTTAAAGTTCAAAAAAAATTAAGAGCTTTATTTGGAGAAGGCAATTACCGTATAGATTGAATGTAATGTATAGATAAAGGTATGTTTGTATTTTTATCTAAAATTATAGTGTATTATTATTATGTAGAGGGAAAGGGGATTGACAATCGCGCACATTATAATATCTTAAAAATGTTGATTTATATAAGTCTAAACAAAAAGGTCCTCTTTCATAATATTTACTAATGAAAATGATAGAAGGAATCCTGGAAATTTATGCATAATACTGTATACTATTTGATAGTATAATAAAAAAAATATTTTGTACGGATTTTAAAGGAATTGATTATTGTTTTCAGTTCTAAATTTGATGTTAAGTTTTAGACAAATTTATTTACTAAAAATCATTTCAATAAAATAGCTGCCATTAATTTTTTTTTAGTTGTATATTTCTCATAGATCAAAACGGAAAATGTTTCAAAATAAGGATTAAAGAAATAAAATAAGAATAATGAGAACTGAAATCAATAAACCAATCAAAATTTAATAAATGGGGTCAAAGGTTGACTGAGATATAGGGGGGGGGGTAAGAATAATTACCTATAAAAGAGAAAGCAACATTGCTAGGTAATTATTTTTATAAAAGCTAGTGCTAAGGAACCGTTAATCCCTGATTCTCTGTTCTAGATCAGATGCCTCAGATAACCGTTGGATAAACTTAAGAAGCGTATAGTTATAAACTTGATATGAAGGGCTAAAAGATATAGATAGGCGTGCCTGCCTCTCCTTTAAAATTCATGATGACAAGGTTCATTCGCAACAAAAGTTTATTACATTATACCTCAATCTTTGTATTTGACTATCAAAATTTCATTTAAAAGATCTCTCAGGGACAAACGTTTAGTACTACTTATTTTATCTATGGGTTAATTTAAAACTTCAAAGGAATAACTGGATTTTTTTATACTATGAATTGGAGATGTGTTTAACATACTCATCATTTTTTTTATTGTGATACGTCTGTGCAATTAAAACGCACTAGGATAACGACTAATGTGTTGATATTTTTTATTTGAATCATGTAGATATGCAAGTGACATTTGTCACATGTACAGGAAATAAATGCTGAAAATAAATTAGCAAATCTTCATCACTTATGAAATCAAACCTTTGAATATACATAGCAATCTATCATCTATAACACTAGTTTTGTTTAAAATTACCTCTCAAAAGGAAAAACTAAAAAAATGAAGCGTGGAAAAATAAAGTTAAAGATTAAATATCTTAAACCAAGCATCTGGATTTGAAACCGGGAACAAAAGTGTTTAAAACAAAAGTAACCTGCAGAATTATTTATCAACACTTTTATATTATCACTATTAAATACGATAATACCTATTATTAATGTAGCTACATTCTGGATGAAAATAATCTTATGTAATCCAATAATCGTTAAAGTGAAAAAAAATCTAATGTGTTTGTTATGGTCATGGATTTAACAATGGTAAATTTAGCTCACGAATGAACCCTTCGAGACCATTCATAATATTTTATTCATTTATTGTTTTTACCTTTTATTTATATATTTGTTGTTGTGTTTAGTAGATAGTTAACATACATAGGGAAATTTAAAAAAAAAAAAGATTGTGACCTCATAAGAAACTAATGAAGTAAAAAAAAAAAAAAATTAATGTGTAGTAAAAGTAAAAAAGCACAAAAGCTTATATTTGTCATAAGATAAAATTTTCAAATCACAATTATATGCCTATGGTTAGATTGATTAATTTCATTGGAATAGTCATTGCTATGCCTTGAAATGTAGATGCGATCTGTTTTAATCATAAAACTTGGATAAGCGCTTCTGGATGCTTGACATTTAAATTGATGTAGTTTATGGATTTTATTCATGGTCGGTTCAAGTTTATCATTTTGCATCAGTACTATGATAAACCTGTGCGTTATGTGTAAAGTAGTAAATGCTGATTATTGTTGAGATAGAATTATCATACCACATCGGAAGGATAGATAAAAAATAACTTATCATTTAATTACTGTGTATGTAGGTAGTGAGAGATGGAGGACTTGATCCCAACTACATTTCTACTTATTATCTACGTAGGGAATTATTTACATTGTTGTGGTAAAATGTTTTGCATGCCTTTTAAAAGTAAATGTGCAGATATTATTTCCTCACATGATGCTTAGCCTCAAGAAGAAGACAGTTCCCGGGTTTATGCTCACATATGAAAGAATGAATAATTTGTTTAATTTCCCTTACAAAGGCACTGCATTGTGAAGTACTGAATAGCGATATAGAATGCATGGATGGTCTTTGCAGGGAAGTATAAAAGTTGCTATGGTAGGATTAAGTTCATAATCATATGTATGTATTAATGTGAAAAATGACAGAATTGCTTTGATTTATACCTAGCTGATATGTAATCAAAATTTATGGATGGTAAATATGAACATCGGCAAGCTGTGGCAACATATTTGTCTATCTAAATGAATATGTCGCTAGACTGATAACATAATAATCATCATTATAGGGGGATGGCAATGAATAATTTAGTAGGCATGGAAATAGAACTATTGCTTCATATTTCAAACAATTACTTTCAATTAATTAATAGTCAGAAAATTTGGGTATAATATGATCTTTACATAGAAAATAAAATATCTCATTGCTTGTTGGAGTAGTGAATATTATAGTTATTGTAGTAAAGTGGGCCAAAAATTTGAATAGGCTGTTGGTTAAAGTTATCATATTTATATTAAAATGCGGAATTCTAATTCCATGCTTAACCGCATTAACATTTAAATAGAATCAAAGGTCAAAACAATGATTAAGGTTTAATTTTGAAATTTAAATAATATGAAAGTATATATATTATAGTCATTAAAATAGTATACGTTGTTTCGTATTAATGTGAAAACGTAGCTAATGCGAATTTCATTTGGAAAGAAATTAAATTTTTATTTTGCTTTATGCCATGTTTATAATATTTGAGATTGTTATGGTACTGTATCGATTACATATGTTTTCTTTTTAGTATTTCAATTTATTTAACATTTGTTATTGTATAAATTTACATTTGTGTCTTGTTTTAATATTTTGAATATCTAGAACCATACACCGCCTTATAAAATTGATATTACTATATACTACCGCAACCAATTTTAAAAATATGATATCATTACAATGTGTTAAGACCAGATTACATTTAAATTTATGAATTGTTCTATATCTGTTGATTTCCATAGTTTACATCTATAAAGTATCAACCAGGAAAAGTTTGTTTTATATATAAAAATGAACGATTATTTCATGTGAATCAATAAGATACATGACTCATGAAATGTCATAGATTTAAAAATTACTAGTTAATATTAACAAACAGATGATACGAAATAAAATAAAGTAAGAGAAAGTAATTCAGATATGTAGTGTCTGAACCTACCCAGACACCTCTCTGAAAAGTGCCATAGCACGAAACCATGGTCACGGGTTTGGGGAGGGGTTCCTGATAGAGATATTTTAAGTGCTGGCTCTGGCTGAGCATTTATCATAAAGCTTGTAGAGAAATTGGCAATCCTCACTGTTTATAACTTACAAGCTTAAGAGATAGGGTCATGTGATCTATGACTCTTATTTTGACTATTTATGTTAAACATTTATTTCGTTCATAGCCATGTAATGAGTATTAAGAATAGACATAAATCCCTTTCCTACTTTTGGTACTTAATATGATTCCCACTGGTAAACTCACATTACATTTTATTTTAGCAAGTTTATGGGAACATATCCATCGGATCGTAATGGGTTTAATAATAGTTAATAATTACACCTCACTAGCGGATAAAAATCTTAAGAAACTAAAGTACTTTGATAATTAAATTTAAGAGAATAGGTTGGAAGACAAATAGTATAAATGGTATAAATTGTGAATAAGCGCATTATCCATGAAGTTACAGCCTTAGTAAATATTATTATGGTAATAATAAGTACTCTGGAGGGAGTTGGAATAATATGTACATTCCATTTCCGTAGGCCCATATGTGTGTTTAAGGAAATCAGATTAATAATTGTTAGTTAAGAAAATATAAAGGAAAACACAACGCAGACATTTAATTTTATGTAATTGCAACTTTCTAAAAAAAAGTAAATAATAAAGTAATAGATGCTGAGAACGAAAATAATAGTAGTTGACTTAAATGGGCTGGAGTTATAACCTTTCCTTTTATGTTAGTTTGAATTAAATAATAATTTAATAGTATGTATTATAAACATAAGTTACAAGTTCTCTGCATCTATTACTGATTTACTTCTAGTCAGTTATACATTAGAAATATATAATAACATTTTTGTGATTACCACTAGACATCATTTATCTACATAAAGTTGTGAGAGAAAGTTGACTGTATTATTTTGTTAATAATAATAATTTATCATGTAATTATTTACATAATTATTATTAAGTTCAAAAATAAAACCATAATAAATTAAATTGGATGTATTACCATTATATATATTGTACGAGTATACTTAATCACACATACATATAATCAATATATGTATACATTATATTTTTATTTCTATTATATTTATGAAAATATATATAATATATAGTAAATTAGTATTTTTCATTCTTTAAACTGAAAAATCATTGTTGAGATACTGTAACGGTCAGAAAACGTGTGACTCATAAACAAAGTGCAGAATTCGACCACCATTCAGAACAGCAGCACCATCGAGTAGCGAAGCCACCCGTGGTACTGAGTTCGAACATAGTTTATCGGTTCCACAATGCAATCCATGAAACAATGCATCTGATGCGACATTAGTAAATATTTCCTAGGCACGGTGGTCAGGGATATGCAAGAGACTCATGATTTTATTCTCGAGTTAGCCAATAATCAAACTAATATTAATTAAACATTCATATTTACATAATCAAGGAAATATTATATAGAATGGGTATCGAATAAATGAAACATAAATGCAGATGTATAGTTTAAAATTATTTATTAATTCATTTTAATAAAATCATTGACTAATAATATTTTAGGGATTCAAAGCTTCAGTAGCGGGAATTGCAACATGAGTATATTTTAAAGAATACATTATTTATTTGTTTACAAAAGGAATTCATTTATTTGAGGGTGTAATCTAGCTACCTAAAATTCTCGAGTAAGTATTTCTAATGCATGCCTTGGGGAATTTACACCTTTGCAATGCAAGATTCTAAAGTAAGATTTAAGAGTAGTGGCGGACATATATTTATTTAATTAAAATATTTATTTTATGTCTAAGGGCAAACATTTATTTGAGAGTGAATTATGAAAATAATGCAGAGGCGGAGTGATATATAGAATAATAAAATTAAGTAAAGGAACATTTGGTACGCTTCAGAAAGGCGATATGGAATGGCAGTATATTGAAACTGCAATGCCGCGAATGAGTTTATAAAACTGTCGGGCTGGTCTCTGCCTCGGCCCGACGAAATAAAGTGTCACATAAGCATAACCAGGGACAAGCGGTACGTGTCGCAATTTTCCGGCTGGCTGCATGACATTGTCAAATCCTATGGGAGCACCCATTATGCCCACTTGTGTAGGACGACTGGGGTTAATTTCAACCCTGAAGAATCTGGAAATTTCACAGCGGAATGGGTCATTGCGTCTCTAAAATGTAACACATGTATAATGTACAAACGATTAGGTTGAGATTTAAATAGATTTCTAATTCGGCCCTACATTATCAACATTTACTAAAGAACGTTGGTGACTCTCAAAGAAATGTAATTTTTTGGAATTATTCATGATGATTTAATAAATACAAAACATATAAATTGGGAATTATTGTAACTAATACGTCAGCCCTTTGCAAAGTAGTAGACCCTGCATTACAATAAATCATGCACTGAATGTGTGTCGATTTATATGAAAGTGAAGTTATTAAGGAAATAAGAATGTCAGGCTGGTCTCTGCCTCGGCCCGACAAAGTACATATTAATGAAAATGAGACACACATTCACTGTTTCAAACGATCATAGATTTAAACTTTGAAAATTGAGATAATTATGAGCATGCAATAATTAAATAATAAATATAGATAAAATGTAGTTTTTAAAAATACGCACCCAAGATAGAATGAGGTAAGCTAGATTAGTAGAGAAATTTACACATTAAGTTAATTATTCAGTTTTAGTTATACATATGGTAGTTTTACATTTTATAATTTAGATAAGTAGTATGAAGAAGAGCTATAGCATATTATTAGAGTACTCTAGAGTTTGAACACAGACAGGTACCTGTTTTATAAGAAGTTTTCTGATTCCATTAGTTTAGCAGCAAAAAGTTCACGAGTGGCAAGTCTTTCTTGTATTTAGATATTTCATTTAATTTCACAGCAGCAGCAGCTTTTTCATTTGTTTCAGGCAGCAGATCTTCATGGTGAATTTATGATGGACAATGGAAAGTTCGGCATCCGATAGGCCATCTCCCGATGGAGAATAATCTAGGTGCTTTACTCGGTCATACCTTGGCTGGAACAAATTATTTTATTATTTTTGGAGACTCTCAGTGATCAAGAGCAAATCTAAAGTTTAAGTGAATGTCTCCAGCAAGTCTAAGATGGCCTCCTTTTTTTATCTTGATCTCTCACATTTTTGTTAAGATATTTTAGGTTCTACTTAATCTGCCCTGAGGATAATCAATACATTTTGTTGGTTTTTAATTAAAGAAAGCTGCTTTTCTATTGTTTACATTTTACATTTACTAATTATACTTTGGGGAATTTTTCTTTAATTAATCTATTATCTATCACTGACTGATGCTTTTAAATTTCAAAGACAAAAAGGAAACATAAGATTATTTTAACTTTTAATTAAATATTACATCAGATTTTTTTAGAATTATTATTAAATGAAATTTAAACAAAGCAATAAATACGAACTTTATAATCCAAAATAAATGATTAAAATTATACAAAATTATATAACTAAAAGAAATCTAAATTATATTATTTTATCCCTATTTATTGCATTTAATTTGAGATCGAAATGTGTGCGTATTTATGCTGAATTCTACATATATTTATACATTTTTAATATTGCTACACACACAATTCGATACCAAAAAGTTTAAATTTGGGTGGGATAGACCGGTCAGTGAGAGACAACAGAAAAAGGTGAAACTTAAGATTCGAATACGAATCTTACTGTTTTAATACTAATACATTAATAAAGACAATTGACTAGGTGATGACCTTTAAGTTCACATGCAGTTTATCGAATTAAAGGGAATGAAATTAACTTAATGATTTAATATAGAATTGTAATTTCACAATATATAATGCAATATGCTTTAGCAAGCTCATGCAACAATATATATATATATATATATATATATTATGAGCTATATGTATATATATATATATATATATATATATATATATATATATATATATAAAAACAAATAGAAAAAAATCATTTTTTTTAATGAGAAGATAAATGATGCTATCTTTGCAACAATATCCTAGCAAGGACTTGTACTGTGTTCTATTTAAAAGAACAGTGTATAGGATAAAATCCATACTTTTGAACAATTTAATAATAAAGCTTATTAGAAAAAATTTCTAATATTTGTTTAAAAAAAACTTTCTAAATTACTTAATTTGAATATATTTTCATATTCTATAAAGATCATTTTAGATGGAGTTCTAAATATAAAGATTGTTTTAAAAAACATTTTTATAACAACTTCAAGTAAATAAAATTAATGAATTTTACATTATAAGAAAAATGCAAAGTGAGTAGAACACCAATTTTATTGTAGGATATATAAAATGCACTTGTCTAGTCATATATATATATATATGTGTGTGTGTGTGTGTATGAAAAACAACTTTTGCCAAATGCCTTTAAAATTATGTATAACCTATATCTTCAAAATGGAATTATAATTGTTAATAAAAGAAATATGTATAAAAGAAGATGATATTTATATGCAAGGAGGAAATTAAATGTCAACTTGAGATCTGATATAATCTTCTGCAATGCATAACAATTAAGAAATTAAGAATTGTATCTTCGAAGGATTTTCATTCGCGAATTCTAGGAACATCTAGGACTCTTGCATTAACTTTTATAAATACTATTTAATTTTTAAAAATTATAATTGGTGAACATTAATCTCATTTCCTTTATCATTGAATTCCTTTCATTAAAGAAATGAATAAGAACAGAAAATTAATAATTTAAAATATTTTTTATTTCTATTTAATAAAAATTTAGATATGGGTTAAGAAATATTAAGATGGGAAAGGCATATAAATATATAAAAGGGATAGATTGAACTTAGATGTAAGAAATTAAATTATTTTTCAATTTACATATTTTCTTTATGACATGACACTACTTTTCTTGTACAAATTCAAGTAGTCTAATAACCATTGTTTATTTTAGTTGGATAAATGATTAACATTGGTATGATATACATTTTTTTATATTAATAAACATAAATTACATATAATCATTTATAACATATGAAAACATTATATACAAATAATTAGAGTATTATTTATATAATCTAATTATTGCATAATAGTTTTAATATAGTAGTCATAATATATATATATATATATATATATAAGAATGTATATAACTTAATGCTATTGTGTAAAATGGAAATGATTATTTTCAATTAGTTAAAGTAAACTAGCCCTTGGGCATCTCAGAATTTATAAGTAAAGGTCAGATAGGAGAGAAAAAACAATAGGAACAGAATAGGCAATAAAAAATCCCTCAGGCAATGGACCTTGTCTAAAGGGTCATCATCATCATGGTGTAATGTTTAGTTAATCCGCAAATTTAATATAAAAAGAAAGAAATGGAAATAATATATTAGATGTCTTATATGTGTTAGTGTGGGGAGAGTTGAATGAGAAGGGATTGAAAAGACACACTTTCAATCCCTTCAGTTTTCCAAAAGAAGAAATGAAATATCATCTTCCACAGGACATCAGGGCTTGACAATAACACACCAGCTACAATAAAGGACCAATGGCTAACTACACATCGATCTTTTCAAGACATCGTGGGAATTAACACCTTCCAAATTACAAGCAACTAGAAAATACGGACTTTTTAAAACAGTAAGAACTCTAACTAATGAACATTAATTCTAAAAAAAACTTTTCCAGCATTTTAAAACAGCAAAAACTCTAACTAATAAAGTTTAACTATAAAACTTTACTAGTATTTAAATAGAAATACAAATCCCTATCTGACCAAACTAAATCATTTATTAATAATTATTTTTATTGAATGCTGGCCACTATAATTGGTTCCCAACAGGGGGCCATGTATAATAAACCATGATTACTCTGAGTAATTTTTTTGAAATGAAGTATTTTTATCTAAGTACATAAAGCTGTATACTTTAAATCTTATAAAAGCACTGCCAGAAATAAATAGCACGTATATTAAACAGGAGAAAGAAAATATATTAATTTTAAATTGTAATTTGTTTTGTTTTTTTTAACAAGAAAAAGTCAAAAGGTTGCAATTAATATAGATTTTTATATATGTGATTAAAAGTGTATAGGCACACACAGCCATGTAAGTTTATGATTGTAAATGTGGTATCTCATGATGAGTGTCCTTTGGGAATCTACTTCAGTGTAACCCTATTTAAGCATTTCAATTAATCATAAATAAGTTGGTGGTATATAAAATTGTGCTGTAAATATACAAGTATAAACTAATTAATTCTTAAAATGTATGCAATCTCCTTAAATAAATAATTTGCTTGTCAGCCGAGTGTTAAAAATGAAATGTAGAAAAAAAGAAACTCTTGGGGGGAGGAGGAATAAACATAGATGATTCATAGGAAAATGATAGTGAACATTTTTTTTTGTATATAGTCTTTTTACTAACCGAATATCTTTGCAAATTTTCATTAATCATGTACTCTAATTACTAACCCTAAGTATTTTTTTTCTAAGCAAGTTTACTGATAACAGTCATACATGCCATTATATTCCAATAAATAAAATTAGAAATTAAAAATAAAAAGTTTGCAAATAAAAATTTGTTTTTAAAAATTGAAAATGAAAAGTCATCTAAACTTGTGTATATATATATATATATATATATATATATATATATATATATATATATATATATATATATATATATATATATATATATATATATATATATATATATATAATTGCACAGATGAAAAATTATTTAAAAAAACTTTATTTAAAATTAAATTTTCAGAAAAAAAAATTGAAGGTTTATAGATAAAAATATGTCTTTAAGAATGTGCATAATTTAATTAATGCTATTGTATAAAATGGAAATGATTATTTTCAATTAGTTAAAGTAAACTAGCTCTTGGGCATCTCAAAATTTATAAGTAAAGGTCAGATAGGAGAGAAAAAACAAAAGGAACAGAATAGCCAGTAAAAGAAATCCCTCAGGAAATGGACCTCAGCAAGAGGATCATCATCATCATGACATAATGTTGAGTTAATCCACAAATTTAATATAAAAAGAAAAAAATGGAAATAAAATATGTGTGTTATATGTGTTAGTGTGGGGAGAGTTGAAGGAGGAGGGATTGAAAGATGCACTTTCAATCCCTTCAGTTTTCCAAAAGAAGAAATGAAATATCGTCTTCCTATATTGTGGACCACAAAGCCCACCAATAAAATACCATCTACAATAAAGGACCAACAGCTAAATACATCCCGATCTCCTCAGGACGTCATGGGAATTAATACATTCCAAAGTACAAGCAACTAGAAAATAGGGACTTTTTAAAACAGTAAGAATCCTAACTAATGAAATATAATTCTAAAAAAAAAACTTTTCCAGTATTTTAAAACATCAAGAACTATAACTAATAAAATTTAACTATAAAACTTTACCAGTATTTAAATAGAAATAGAAATCCTATCTGATCAAACTAAAATAATTATTTTTATTGAATGTATTTTTTTTAAATCATTTCCATGAATTTATTTTTTGTTCCTTTAAGTGTTTATTATGATTTTTTTAGTTTAAGCTAAACTTTTAATTAAATCATGTTAAATTTAAATCAGGCATGAATTTCTGCATAGATTCATAAAGTTATATTAGTTTAAGGGAGGATAAATCTTAGGTTATTTGTTTCGCAGTTAAATTGGATCAACAGATTAGATGTATTGGTGTAATTAGTAAATGTAGCATGAAGATCTACCACATACAGGATCAGATTATACACTGCAGTTAGGCAAAATAAGTCTCATTTCTTACTGACCATTGGAGACAGATGGTATTCCCTGCTCCATGGATCACCCCCTTTGCCTATGGAATGGGATTGTAAGTTGGCAAAAACGACTGCTATTCCTTCTTATGGAGTTGTTTTATTGTTCTTCTTGCCAGACAGATATAACATTCCTGTACTGGACAAGAGACAATTTTTCTCAATAACCATGCTATTCAGATGCGCATTCCTCACAGTATGGGATTGTGTTGTCGTATTCATGCTGCATTGAATACACCAATATATAAGATAGATTGATGTTAGTTTGATTGCAAACTTTTGGCCTAGGGTTAAATAAGGGATATAGAATATTTTCTGTTTCGAGTGCAATCTATGTAGTCTATACATACTCAACACATAAATAAAATAATAATAAATTCATCTGAGTGAACTTCTAAAATAAAAGTTAAAATGTAAATTAAATTCTGAAGTAAAAGTTATACTAAAATAATTCAAAATTTTATATATGTGCAAAATAAAGGTATCTTTTTATTGTTAATCTGGCAGTGGCTTATTCTTATTTTTATTTTTTCTTTAAAAAAAGTATACAATATCTCTGCTTCTCCAGAGCTAGTGACTGGGGCTAACGGTCTATAATAAAATAAAATTGGATCTTAACTTATGTATCTGCCTACTATATAAATTTTCAAGGTTTCAATAGTGTGGTGGTGCCCTGTACGGCAGATACGCTAAGACCCCAACTATCAATTACACCTGCCCACACACTATAATATATATATATATGAAAAACAAAATGCAAGTTAAAAAACTTGCTAACGCTTGTATTTATGTCCATAGATGGCGTTCTACCAAAAACACCGATCAAGCGTATGTTTTGTTTACATAAACATCAGAGCAGTATTCACTATCTCTAACTATAATTCCACTTTCAGATCATGATTTCAAGCTATTTTCTATCATCAGTGAAAGACAGAAATTTTAGAAACTAGATCTAAACACAAACTCTGAGTGTTTATGAAACAGTTTCTATTCAGCTTGCAAGCATGAATCTTTTAGACACGTAATGTCTTCAAACTCAGCATAGCAAACCAGATAGCTAAATGGAACTGATATCAGACCCATATAGCTATCTGGTTTGCTATGCTGAGTTTGAAGACATTATGTGTCTAAAAGATTCATGCTTGCAAGCTGAATAGAAACTGTTTCATAAACGCTCAGAGTTTGTGTTTAGATCTAGTTTCTAAAATTCCTGTCTTTCACTGATGATAGCAAATAGCTTGAAATCATGATCTGAAAGTGGAATTATAGTTAGAGATAGTGAATACTGCTCTGACATTTATGTAAACAAAACATACGCTTGATCGGTGTTTTTGGTAGAACGCCATCTATGGACATATATATATATATGTTATAAAATCATGTAGTGTTATAAATTAAAAAATATATCTACCTTGGTAAATAGAATATATTTTTCATATAAGATAGTAGATATATAAATAATTCTTATATATTA
This sequence comes from Epiperipatus broadwayi, assembly GCA_028023455.1. Lineage (NCBI taxonomy): Eukaryota > Metazoa > Onychophora > Udeonychophora > Euonychophora > Peripatidae > Epiperipatus > Epiperipatus broadwayi. The sequence goes on along the minus strand of JAQFVV010006960.1, from coordinate 89,607 downwards.
TAAAGTTTAAGTTATTTATTTGTTAAATAATATACAAATTAAAAAGCTTGTGAAGCGCTTGAATGAGAAGCTATAAAGATTCCACAATTTATTATACTCTAAGTGCTTTCGAGGCCATCTGCCTCATTTTCATAGTGATGCAGAATGAGGAAATAAGGAAAGGAAACAAAGCGATATGCAAAACATATGCAAATGATCTAGATAGTCCAACATTTCGAGATTTTAAAGCAGGTGTCCCGTCTATTGATGGAGTTATTATTGCCATTAATGAAGTATGCTTCTCTGATTGTCCAATAGATGTCGTTTTCCTCAATGCAGACTGTTTTGGGGCTGAAGGGTTCAAACACATGGCCTGTCTTCTTGAAATGTTCTAAAAATGTTGATGAATTGTCGTTAATTTTTTGCTCTATTATAGATGTAGCTATGTTGTGCTGTCCTGTTAGTTATGCCTGATTTGGTTTCCCCAAAATAAATGGCCTGGCAACCGGATTGTGGGCATGATATGCTATAAATTACATGGGGGGTCAGAGAAGGTTCGATTTTGTCCTTAGAGTTATTGATTAGATGATTAGTGCAAAGGGGTGTATGAAAACTAATTTTAAATTTGTTGGACAAAACCTTAATTAATTGGTGGGAGATTTTAGATATGTGTGGAAGAGTAAAGTATGGAAGTTTAATACAGTTATTATTGTCTTCGATTTTCTTATAAAACTGTTTAATTTTGTTGTTAATAGTGCTGCATTTGTAGCCTGCTTGCAGTAGGTCTTTGGTGTAGCAATGTATATTATTTTTTCTATCCACTTCATATTTTCATAGTTGCATATTTCTGTATAAAAACGCTTAAAGGCCTGCAAATTTGTGAGAGCTTGGTTAATTGGAGTGTGGGTATATAAAGCCTCTGATTTCAAAGGGCTTTATTATCATTGAGTAATTATTGTTCTCTCATTCCATGTTAGACAAAGGTCGAGGTATTTTAGGCTTTGGAAAGCATCTTCTCCTGTGGAATTGATAGTTAGGTTAGTGTTTTGTGATAAATCTTGTATGATGCCATTTGTAGAGTGTTGGTTGGCTAAGATGAATATATCATCTACTTACCGCATGTGTATAGTGTGAGGGCAGTCAGCTTGATATTTGGATACAATTAGTTTTTCATCGTGATTGAGGAAGATGCTGGTGACAATTCCACTGAGTGGGAGACCCATGAGCCATCCACTTTTCATGTAGTACCAATCGTACTCAAATGTGGTATAGATGTGTTTGTCCATCTATGCCAAAACTGTAACGATGAAATTAATGCGTTCAGCTGAGAGCATGTTATTCAGTTCTTGTTGGATAATTTGAATGGATTGTTTTCTGTCAACTGATCTGTATAATTCTTTAACGTCAAGGGTGGTCATGTAGAAGTTGTTCTAGATCGTGGCTTTTTTGATTTTTTCCACAAATTGAAAAGACGAATTAATAGAATAATTTCCAAAGCCCAAGCAGTCTATTAGTAGTTGATTAACCATTTTAGCAAAATCCAATCATTACACGCAGCGGTTCTCCAGGCTTATGGAGTTTAATGTTAGCAAATATTATTGGAGCTTTATTGGAGGATAGATAAACTCGGTAGTATTCTGCAGGTGAACTGCCTTTGTTTTTATGTGGACGAAGAAAGGATGAAACAAATTTATAGCGGTTAAGCTTGTTGTTGAATTGGGCGACAGGAGTGAGTTGTAGATTTAAAATTTGTTCATTTATTTTCATCTTATAATCCTGGGAATGTAAAAGCACAAACCTGTTGCCCTTGTCTTCTTTAAGGCAGATTAAGTTATTGCGATCTAGAAACTGTTTAGTAATTTTGATGTCGCTCTATCAGCTATTATTCTTTATGTATAACTGTTTCCATTTAATAGATTTAGTATATCTGTTATAATGCTATCTCTATACGGGTTATTAATTAGATTTTCTTCGACATCAGCGATAAGCTTTAGTTTGGGTTGTCTCCATTGGCCTCCTATGAATCTCGGGCCAAGGGAAAGAACTTTTGTTATCCTATCAGGGGAGGTAAGGCTAGTCCTATTAACATACCAAGCTTGCTGTAAGTCAATATTCATATTTTGTTTGTGAGCTAAAAATTTGATTTTAAGAATAAAGCGTTTGCGTGGTTTATTTTTGTAATATTGAGTTTATTGATAATCCATTGGGGGGAGATACTATTTGCTGTTATTGTGAGCCATCTTTTTCTTTCTTTAAGTATGTTTTATATTAAACTAAATGAAGTCTAATTTATTTTATTTATTTTATTTTATAAGATAGGGTCAAACATTTAATCTATAATCTTTATTGATTTTTATATTAACTGCATGAAACCCAATTTAAAGAATTAATGAGATTTATTATTATTACTCTAGTATATTGATAGGAACCACTGAAGAGAGTCAATTGTTAAATTTCCCTGAGTTTGAAATCTGAGCATAACGATTAAATCAATTAAGGTGAAGATTGATTTGATGTGGTTTAGATATAATTTATATTAATAATAAATAATAAATTATTTATTTAGAATAGATATAGTTTTATATCAAAATTAAATCACATCATTCATGGCATCCTATATGAAGACCTTAAATCTGATTATAGTAAGATGCGATTGCCTCTTAGATATAGATATATTTTGAAAAAAAATATTAATGTTAATCGATAATTTGAATATATAGAAACTATTATTAAACACTTAAATTGTTCCAATGTTTTTATAGAACTTCTCTAAAATACTTTTCTTTTAAAAATAATTCATATTCATATTCATTGTACTCCTCGATTTTATGTTCTCTGCCATATCTTTTTAATAGTCACAATGAACTTTGCTCTTTTTTGAATGTCCTTGAAATGATTCTTCTAATGTAAACGGGGTTGTACCTTTCTCATAAAAATACTTATGTTCCGCCATAAAATACATCTAAGAAGTCTTAGAGTCTTTATTTATGTTCAATCAATATGAGTGTATAATTTTATACATTTGGTCTCTTTACATTATTCCAACCAATAAATTTAATGAAATATTGATAGGTTATACATTTTTCCAATTGCATTTTTACAATTTTATACGATTTATGGGAAGTGTAAATCTTACTTCCATGAAATAAATTAAATAAATTAAGAGCAATGTATATTGTAACTTCTCAATCTAAATGAAAATGTAATGAATCAGCCGACAGCACTTACAGATTAGACAATCAATCAAATGTTTTTTTCTGATTGATAGCCAACACCTTGGGCAAGCCAAATTGCAAAACTCCTATTCTGAGTTTGTACGGAAGAGACTCGGTTTGTCGGAGGTTGACTGTTCTAAAACTAAAATCGGAGCGAGAGAAACGAGAAAAAGCACTTCCAGTATGCTTCGACAAAAGCTTCCTTTAATGGATAAGATTCTGGGATAATCACTCAAAATTTTACTGGAACACATATTAATAGTATATTCCTTTAAAATTGAAAAAAATGCAATTCAACCGCCTTTAAACAAATTTTAGTCGGATATACTAGAATTACAATATCACAAATTTCAAATTTTCATAACTGAAAACAAAAAAAAAAGCGTTTTTCTTTTTATATTTTAGACTAAGCCCACCTTTGCAAATAGGGAAAGAATCATTTGTATTTAAAAGGAGATGTGATGTTGATTCCCAGATATATGATTTTATTATGGTCATTGTATTTTAAACAGTACGTTTTAAAGATGCATTCATGGAAAATAATAAACGAGTTCCTTTGCTATAGTACATAATGATTAACTATTAAGGTAATTATTTCTATAACCTTTATATTTAGAAATTAGAAGACGAGAAACGTCCTTAATATCAAGGCACAGGTTTACAATCTATATATTTAAAAACGTACACTATTTTTTAAAACAATATATCACCCTTTTTTTTTTTTTTAATTTCAGGTATTTGCATAAATTTTTATAACGTTGGCCATTTTTATTATGAAAATGCTCTGATAAAAATGTACATGATTAAAAGTTAACATCTCAATTCTTGTAAGATTATTCAAAAAAGAGTGAAAATACTTTTTCCACGAGATTCAAATATCCCTGTTAACACATAAGAACATGTTGCTGAATTTAGTATAACTATCACATTATTTAACAGATCCTTGTGTAGTAATCTCTGTCAACCTCTATCAGTATGCATTTTCTATTTTGCTTTACTAAATATTTTATGATCATTAGCCAATCATTAAAGTTATACCTTCCTATATCAATAATTATTGTAAAGTTCTATTATTAATTATCATTTTACCAAGAAAAAAATTGTAATTTTCTCTTAATTAAATTACTACTACATTGTCAGAAAACCCTAGTGATTGTTCATTTAAATTAAGGGTCACAAATAGATTCTTATATCCATAACACACAGTTTAAGAGAATTCTATGTTTCAGTAATACTATAATTATGGATATGCAAATTACCAATTTTAATGTTTAATTACTGTTGAAAAATGAATATACAATTTTTGGAGAGTATAATTAAAATAAGATTTACATTTTGCGTGATTATTATTTTCCTTGGAGTGTATTAACTTATAATCAATCCATCAATATACATTTGTAAAAACTATTCTTAAATAATGACTTTTTATCACAAAATAATCTTTTCATTTTAATGTTTTTTGTGTGTAAAATTCATGTTTCTTTATAGTGATTTTTATGTCTACACAATGTTTTTGATAGTCAATCCATGTATTGTATAAAATTTACTATCAACAGAGCACTTAAGTTTCATAACGGTAATACCACTTTTTCAGGATTTAAACCAATGCTCATTTGTGTACCAACATATGCATTGAAATTAATGTTTCAATAGTAGTGTTATAATAATGATATAACTGCTAAACTTTTCTATATGAAATTATAAACATCCAATTCATAAATAAGAGCATACTTATTTATCCTAACTTGAAATCAATTCTAAGTTAGGAACTCACTGTAAATAACGATATTTATGTTATCCTTCCCATATAAAATCTTCCTATTCTCATTAGACTATATCCTATATCAAACACATTTGTAATATAAATCATGAAATAAATTTCGGTTCCTTAGACGATAATTGTAATGATCTAATATAATGTAAACTCCTAGGTGCAGGCTTCACTTCCCATAATATTTATAAATTCAAAACTATTAACTGAAAGATAATTAAAATGGGTATGCCCATAATAACTATGCAGTTTTAATACAAAAAGATACATTAATGAAATATAAAATAAAATTAAATAATGAACAATAATAAACAATTAAATGGCAAACGGATCAGCAAAAAAAAAATATCATCTGAACATTAATATCCTCATCATTCATTTAATTTTTCGTTTCTTCCAAAGTGTAAGCTTGTGGTTAAGACCTGTAGAGGTCCCTACCTTCGTATTTTCAAGCGCACACTCTTGAGGTTTATCGCCTTAGTAAATATTACTTACGTTTTTAAATTAAAGTGTTTGTTTGATTTTGAATATTATTTATCTTTTGTCAAAAATAACAAAAATAAATAGAAAATCATATAATTTATAAGAGGTATTAATAATAAATTTGTGTATCACACATTGATTAATATATACTTGCATCATGATACCGGATATATGTGCTTTAAAACAATAACTCATATTATATTAAACCTTTCACTTCTTTTGTCCAATAAAAATGATTCTTTGTCACATATATTATATATTGTCTAGTTAAAACAAGTTATATTTATGAAACGGGTAGAAATTTTGAGTGAATAGTTCTTATTTGTATAACTGATTATTATATTCTTTAACTTATATGTATTGGAGAAACTTATTCACTATTACATTAAATATTTGTCACTGGCATTCAAATTACTGTATTTTTAAAAAAACAAAGACTCTTTGTTTGTTTAGAGTTTGTAGCCGAGAGGTCAGCGCAGCAACCTTGCAAGCAGTTGCTTACAGACAGTTGTTGCGGGTTCGCTTCCCGCCGAAGCTCTGACATATGGAAAAAAAGACTCCTTTGTAATATCAAAAATTAATATAACTTCATCTTAAGATAGTTTTATGTAAAATAAAATATAAAAAACATTTATATACATTTTTATGTAAAATATAAAATGAATATGATTCTATTTATCCACCACATTATTTTATCTAGCATAAACATTGTTAACATATAATTAAAACATCCTATTCTTTAAGCATATACTGATAATATAATGAGGTTTCTCTCTTCTAACATACAATTTTTAATGTAATCCTAAGTGTGGGTCATACAGCAGCCAATCAAATAATAAATAATAATCAAATGGCAGGAAAATATATTCTTTTTATTAACTTATATGTTATGTATATTTATATAAGCCATTTTGTAAAATAATAGTTATGTTACTCTTAGACTAACCATATTATTATTTGTAATTACAATTTAGATATATTTATATCAGGTTGCTAATTTGCTATATCTTAAAATAAATATATAAAATAAAGTTTATAAAAGCATAACTCTTTTATATTTACTTGTTTATATCAAGAACCATAATTATATGCAAGTATAATTCCTTGATTGCTTAAATTTATAAAATGCTTAGTTAATGATATATAGAGTTTCAAAAAAAAGAGAAAGAGACTAGTGATTATAGAGCATATGAATGGGCATGTTGAAAAAAATGATGATGTAAGTAATAAGAATGGGCATGTTTTGAAGAGTTTTTGTCAGAAAGTGAATTTGACCATTGAAAATTTATCGAATATTTTTGAGGGACAATACACATGATCTAGAAATAATATATTATACACAATAGATCATGATTAGTAGAGAGTAGGGAATAAATAAATTACAGAAAATTAAGGTGTTTGATGATGAAGAGAGAGTATGTAATAATGATCATAACTTCTTTATAATAGAAATGGTTAATAAAGTGATGAAAAGTAGTAATAAAAGTAGAAAGAATAGTGAAAGATGTTTATGAAGAGTGAATGATGTGAAGAGTGAATGATGAGAATAGTTAGAAGACTATAAAATAAAAGTTGAAGAAACCATGAGAGAGTTGATTGGGGATGAGTATAAGAACTGGTGTGATGAAATATAAAACGTTGCAAATAGGGTTTTAGGTGAGAATATTCAACAGAATAAAAGTAATAGGAAAGTGAGAGTTACTAAAAGAGTAAAAGATAAGAAAAAGCATACAGAGAATATGAGTGTGCTATTAAGAACAAAGAAAGTGAAAAAGATCTTAATACTAAATCGGGAAAGTACTTAGAAAAAAGAAGTTGGCTAAAATAGATAATTATATAGATGAAATTGAATAGTAAAATGTTGGAATATATTAATAAAAATGGAAGAAATGGAAGTAAACAATTTTAGAAATACATTAAAAGAAGGAATGTAGGGGAGAATTAATATTTCTAGATGATGAGGGACTAAGGTGTAGATTTAGAGAAGAATTAGAGATAGTTTTAAACAAGTATGTAATGGATATAAAAAAATGTTAGATGTTAAAGATAGAGTGATAGCAAATTTGAGAGCTTATAGAAAATGAACTGAATGAGGCAATTAAGAAATTGAAAGGTGAAAAGGCAAGAGGTTTGGATGGATAGGCAGCAGAAATGATAATGAATTTAGGGCAGAAGGGAAAATTAAAACTATTAGCATGTGTTAATAAGATGGCACAGAAGAGAGATTTTCCAGGTAGTTCAAGTAATACAAGAGTAAGGCTATTATTTAAAGAGAAGTTGGGGATCATAGAAAGTTAATCAGTTATATACCAATAGCTATAATGTCAATGCTATATGAAGTTTTCTCATATATGGCGCTTGGTAGTGTTGCAAATTGGATGGAAGAAAGTAGTATGGTGGGAGAAATGCACTCATGTTTTTGATGAGATAGTGTTATAGGAGATAGTTTATTTGTAGTTACACAACTTATGGATATTAGTATAGTCTTTATAGATATAGAGAAGGTGTATGATAGAAGTAATAGAAATAGATTATGGGTAAGTTTAGTACATTTGTGAGTGGATGGAGTTTTTGTGGATATTATTAAGAAATTATATATAAATAATTACTATACTTATTAATTCGGGAATATAGAATCAGTTAAAGTTAAAAATGTGGTGGGACTAAGGCAAGGGTGTTCTCTGTCAATTGTTTTGTTTTTGTTGTATTTGAGAGAAAGGGAGAAAGCAATAGAAGGACTAGGAAGAGGGATAAAGTTAGCATTAATAGGTGGCAATGAAGTATATACATTGTTGGGTCTTTTAGTTGCAGATTGTTTTTTTGTGTGCAGAAAGAAGGGAAGATATGGAAGTTATGTTGATGACATGTGCAAGAGTCAGTAGAAAGATAGGGATTAAGTTTAGTGAATAAAAATGAAAAGTAACGATGATTAATACCCTGGGAAAGAGAAGACAAATAATTTTTATTGGAGAATATAAAGTTAAATGTGGTGAATAGATATACCTACTTGGGAATCATTTTAAGTAACCAGAGAAATTTCTTGGACAAATGGGAGAAAAAAATGATAAATGAAGCAAAGATAAGAGAGGGATTGTTTAAGAAATTAACAGTGTTCTCATATAATAAATATGATATGGCTAGAATTATATGGAAGAGAGTGGCGGTAGCAAAAATAATATATGGTAATGATGCATGCATTGTGTGTTAATAAAGGGGTATTAGATTACTTAGAAATAGTACAAAGAGATGGAGGAAGACATGCATTAGATACAGAAGTGTGTATGGCAAAGGAGGCAATTCAAGGAGAAATGGGATGGTCAAGTGTTTATATGAGAGATGCAAAAAGCAAAATGAAAATGTTTGGTAGATTGCAGTTTACGGATAATAAAAGAATAGCCAAAACAGTATTTAATTGGGTTATGAATAAAGGACAGGCAACAAGATTGTTGAGAATGGTAGTGTGATATGCATATAATTTAGATGAAGAATTTATGTCAATATATTTATACAAAAGGTGGGATGATTTGTTAGGAGATTTGTTGGGTGTTATAGTGTTAAGAAATGGGATAGAAGAATATGTGCATTAATAACAAATAGGGAATTAGAGAGATGGAGAGCTAGTATGGAGAATAAAAAAAAGTTTAAATATTTATAGAAATAAACAGAATATTGGGTGTGAGTTAATTTATGATAATAGCAAGGAAAGTATTTCACTATTTAAGGCTCAAATGGGATCGTTAGCAACAAGAGAATATACACATAAATGGAAAACATGGGTTATTATCAAGTTGTGTAAAGAAGGCATAGAAAATATTAGACATCTCTTAATTGAATGTAAATATTTGAAAGCAGAAAGGGTACAAATAATGAAGTTGTCGAGGAATCAATATGAACAAAGTGGTTATACAGACAGTGGCTTAGTGCTTTTTATGCTGGGTTCGGTAATGATAAAGGAGTTTTAGATATAAAGGACATGGAGTTGACAAAGATTATGAAGTGGAAATGAGATGGATCAGGATAGAGAAGAATATGGGGAAATTTGGGGTAAGGAATGGAAAGTAACGTCAAAGTGGCTAACAGGTTTCTCTGGGCATAGTTACTGAGATTCCTGACTCCATATAAGGAGAAGTCACAATGCATCACATTACATCAAATGTAAACTCAAATTGGACTTCCTTTAGGAATTTGTCATTATTAACGTTATTGGATTGTAGAATGGACCATTTAAAGTTACTGAAGTTCTAACGATACAAAAATATACAGTTATTAAACTAGATTAATGAAATTACATGAAAATCAACTACACTTCAAATACGCATTATAAAAATTAGACACACACAATTCCGTCAATAAATGTTTTAAAAGCAAAAATAAATTACTATGATTTTAAAACATTTTTTGAAGGAAGATGACATGTCTACTTATGAAATACATGTGTTGTTTCCACAATATTTTATAAGTGCATAAATCACTATATATTATCAAAGAATTCAATTTCTATACATATTCAGGCAGGGTGATTAAAGGTAAAATCTTCAACTGTTTAAATTTCATATTTTTATCTTGATAGGTAAACTAAAGTTAATTAATGAAGATGGCTGGTTCATGTTTGCCCCACATTTAAATTGAATTTTAATCGTCATGACTAAAGCAAAATCTCCATTTCAAATTAATATTTAAGGAAAAATTTTGTGTCAATTTATATTTCATTATTTTCTCCCATCATGTTGAGTGATTTTCTAAGTTGTTGTTTTTATTTATTTTGTGGTTAAATTTCTTAGATGCAAATTAAGCATTTAATGTCATACATATTTGAATATGTTTCTTCAGCATGTTGAAACATTCTAAATATAAAAAAATTCTCTGCTTACTTTATATTTATTTTTTTCATTTAGTTATAATGGAGCAGAAAACCACGGAAAAACATTGCTTTCCTGTAGAGTCTTTTTATATAAAAATTATATTGTCTCAAATGTTTTAAAAATTGTTTGAAATGAGATAGCTATTTTTATTCCTAATATTTTAAATATAAAAAAAAGTAGTCAGCAATATTGGAAACGGCTACTTCCAGTTCAGTGCTTATTACTCAGATGCAATCTAATATTCTTGGGGCATCTATGCCTATTCTTTTCATTCTCTTTGTAACATGACCAACATCAAGCAATGCATGTTCTTATCGACCCCTGGTTTTCAAATCATTTGCAATAATATCATAATTGTTCTTATTAACATAAGCAAGCCCATAATCTCTTGCTGCATAATTACTTCTACCTTTCAAGCCATGCATCAAAGAGATGTTCCTGCAACAGTAAGTTATGTGACTAATATTAAAGTTATATATTTATTTACTGATTTCTTTTCACTCCAATGACTTTCATTTTAAAATGCTGAAATATAAAAATCAATATCAATAATACTATTTATAAATTTTAAATAGTAACTTTTTTGTGTGTGTACATTCTTCATTGTGACTTTTAGATATATATGTTGTACCATGAGGCAAGGTACATGTTGAAATTGTTCATTTACAATTATTAAAAAAATAAACATTTTATAAATAACACAAAAGGTTTTAAAATGATTGATAAACAATAAAATTATTGCAGAATAATTTGTCTTTAAATAATTGAACTAAAAAAAGTGAAAAACATTTTATTTGAAAATAAAATAAATTTATAGAAGTCTGAAGAGTTTTTTTTTTGTATTTGTTAAAACAAAATACAGTTTATAAAAGTGAATTAATTCATAGTTTTACATCTTAAGGAGTAATTGTAAGGGGGATAAAAATTAAGTTAGAAAATTTAAAAAGTAATTAAGAATTAAAAGTATGACAGTTTAAACTATAAATCTTTTACTCAAATTTAAAGGTACTCTCTTTTATTTGATTGAAAAAAAAAGTAATCTTTAAAGCTAAATAATGAGTTGATAGCATGTGCGTTGATAAAATAAATGTGTGCGGGTTAAAAATATTAAAAAATATAATGAAATATAAAAGCTGAGTACTAAATAATAAATGAAAGTGTATACATAAAAATGACTCTCAAAAATATTGCAAATACTCAGAAAATATATAAAAACAAAATTAGTGATGGCTACTAATTAAAAAAATCCACAAATAACAGATTTAGCAATGGCTACCAACTGAAAACAGGATTAAATTCTTATCAAAAAACATGTAATCCAAAACAGTGAATGGATTTCAACAACTGATATAGCTGACAAATATAAAAACTAATTAACAAAGTGGCAACATGTCATCATATAAATAGAGTGAGAGTCAGATTCAATCAGTCTGTCAAAGAGATTCAATCAGTTTACAATCAGTCTACAGAGTCAGTGTTTTTTATGACAATGCAGTGTTAACTATTGTCGGAAACATACAGCCAGACCTTAACCTTAGTCTGATGGAACCTCATTAATCTGCCCAATAAAAGTGATGACTGCTTAATAACTTGAAAACTACCAGAGATATTTAACTGTCTTAACTAATGGTGCCAGGAAATAGTAATCCTAGGAACCTCCACAAAAACCTCAAATCCAATCTATTGGAAAACTCACCTGAAGCAGCAAACAGAAAAAATTAATGTCCAAAATTCTTTAGGTAATGAATTAATTTTAAAAATGCAGAACTGAAAACAGCAGGACTAATTAAAATACATCTTATCCAAAATTTGATCAACCTAATCAGTGGATGGCAGATTTAAAATTAATTAAAAGATAAGAACTACAAGATGGCATCACATAAATAGAACTGAAATGTCAGCATTCTTTTATGTATTGAGATTCACCCACATTTCTACACTCTTATTCTGATTCATGAGTTTAAATGAATACCACATTGTTCTAAGCAAAGTCAGAGCATGTGATTGAGTTCCAGCTTTCATCTGTGAGAACATCAGCAGTCTTCCCGATATAAGCCATGCCCATCTAGTAATTTGAACCAACCAAGAATATGTATTTGCCTGAAGTAAGATGCAGCCTGGAACCACACTATCACACCACCATCAGCAACTCAAATCCAACTAGTTGGTAGATTACATGCAGAAGAAGTGATGTTTTATATTAATCTATAAGTAGCCATTACAATTTTTGAATATCTCTAGAGTCAGCCTAAATGAACTCTATATCCCACATATAATAAAATATAGTATGTGTGCATTTATGTGTCTCCTAATCTAACAAATAATTAGTTACAGAGCTTTCAAATCATGAAATAATTAGCTGTAATTCCAAGTTTGTGTGTGCTCCATATGTATAGGGTTTATATTACATTATTATTGTATGTTTTATTAAGAGTATATGTACCTATCATATATGATATCATTCTCTATTTAATTAAAAATTTATAAAATTAGTTTATAAATTCTAGTAAACATTTTATTTAAAATATTTAAAATAAAATATTTGTCTGTCAATTATTGTTAGTCAATTCTTTTACTTATACTACTAAAAACAATTTAGCAGAGAAGTTATGCAAGCAGTTTGTTGTATTACTTTTCCATTGAGCTAGTTGAGATATATAAGGCATTGAATTAGTAGCTGTCATTCAAAGCATGTTAACTACTTCTTGTAGTTAACTGGAACCTGACGTTTATTTTGAAACAAATAAAATGCTTTGAATAACAAGGTTTGAATTCAGTAGTCGATAAGCTCTGTAGCCTGGAAATATGGCTGTAGGTTATACCTTGTATAACCTGTCTGGCTATAGGTACCTTTGGTATTACAGTTTTTTTATGTCATAGCACCATCCGGGACACAAACTCACAGCCGTCTGCAACCAACTACTTGCTTGCAAGGCGGCCGCGATGATCTCGCGGCTTTTAAATCATCACGTGAGTGATCTGGTAAATTGAAATATTTTGATACTGGTATATCTTTATTTTTGGCAGAGACAAAAATCTTCATACAATAGTGCCTCTTAGTGCAAACAAGAGTAATCGATGCATCCATTGATTACTCTGGTTTGCACTAAGGGGCACTACTGTATGGAGAGTTTTGCCTCTATAAAAAACATTATGTAAGCCTAAAGAATTGTGATTATGTGACGTTTGATGGTTTAATGTCTTTATTTTTATGTGAAATGTCAAAGCTATGGTTAATTATTCTAATATGTACACCACTGTTCACCAAATTACTAACATCAATGTACCATTACTCTGGTTTGCACTAAGTGGTACTACTGTATGGAGAGTTTTGCATCTGTGTAAAACAGATTGTGTAAGCCTAAAGAATTGTCATCATGTGATGTTTGATGGTTTAAGGTCTTTATTTTTATGTAAAATGTCAAATCTATGGTTAATTATTCTAATAAGTACACCAGTGTTCACCAATTTATTTACATAATGGTGCGATCATCTGTTATATTCTATTAAATATATTAAATTTACACATTTCTAATTAAAATAGTTGGTGATATACCATTCAAAATTATTACTGATATTGCCTTAACCAATTTTTGTAATAATGGTATTTTGGAACGAACATGATTGTCATCCTGTTTCTGATACAAAATTAATAATACACTTTATCATGACAAGTCCATTATTAAATGTTCTATGTCTTTGATATACAACTATAGAAGCTTTGGGTAAAATAGACTTTGTAATTTATGGAATTTAATGCGATAACATTTCCTCAAACAAAAGCAAAGGTCTAGCAATTGAACTTCTGATTGGCTAGTTTTTTTTTCTTAGAAGAAATTCATTTCATTCAATTTCTGAAGTCTATATCAATATAATAGCATTACAAAACATAACTGTACATTTTCAAGTAAAGGCTATAAAAGATAATTAAAGTCTTAGAAGTATAAAACAACTTCTTAATATTGAAAGGAAAGTTGTTTCAGCAATAAAAAAAAAATATGGAATTATTATTAAAAAGAGAAATAATATAATGAAATGTGCGGAAAAGTAGTATAAAAAATTATATAATAGTAAAAAGCAAAATCTTCAATAATTATAACAACTTTTCAATTAATAAGTAGTTAAAAGAAGAACGGAGACATTCAATTAAAAATATGAAGTAATGTAAAATCACTATTAAATCATGGTTAAATAAAAACATTAGCAAAGCTATAGACCAAATATCTATACAATAAAGATATACCAAATGGTTAAAAGAATGAAGAGACTGCAATGGAGTTTGTCTGGACATACTGCTAGAAAGATAATAATAGATGGATAGTTGCAATCTTAAACTGGATTCCATGATAATGCAAAAGATTTAGAAAAAGACACGATGTGAGATGGATGGATTAAACATGGAAGTGTGTTGGGACCATGTGAAGAAGAGAGGGTAGAGCTTAAAGAAAATGGATTAAACTTGAAGAAACCTTCAGCCTGCAGTGGTTAATAATGATAGAAAATGGTAATGATAACATACTTATCAATTTTCTCTCAGACTAGTTGCAAAATTTTTATCCAAGATAATTACGACTTCCCCCACAAAAAAATTTAGATTATAACCAACCTATTAAACATACTGAAATCAAAAGTTTTTTTAGCATAATATATCATATCCCAGTTGGGAGAAAGTTATACAAAGCACCATTGAATATGATTTACAGTTATGATTTGGGTTTATACATTACGCGATATTTGAATCTATACACATGACATTCTATTATTGTGATATATACCTGGGATATTGCAGTGATTTGAAGAATATTTATCAAAATCCATCAGTAATGGACAGATTGCATGATAACATTAAAAAAAAATTATGTTGAGAAAGATATAATTCCATATCTCCAAAATATTTTACAGCAATTTGACTAAAAGTATTTTCTAAATTAAAATGGAAAGCTAAGAAACTATAAGTAAGTAGAGATTTGATTACAAAATAGGTGAAAATTCTTTGTATATATGAAGATTATTTGACCCTTTGCACAATTTGTACAGTTATCACAGTTTGTACATCATCCAACTTAGTTGGGATCGAAAGATACCAAGTCCCTGGATCAATACTGAAACCCTCTGATCTGGCTCTCAATATTCATATGAACTTTGAACTTTTGAAAAATAAAAGCATTGACATTTTTTTAAATTTAATTGGGTAGATTTGGCAGACGATATGTTTGCATTTTTGCAACTAATGTTGAATGATTTCTTGGAATGATGTCCAAGTTATCAGATCAAAATAAAAAGTAGTATTAAATGTAAATGTTAAAAGATTAAAGAAATTCTCAATGAATTTTTCAGGAAAAAAAATAAATGATTGATAATCATGAATTAAAAGAAATTAACAATTATTAATAAGTTGATCAGTTTATTACTACATTTGAAAACTTATTCGTTAAAATTGAGCATAAAAATAAATGTGGATGACTGTTTTAATAGAGGTCTTTTATCACTTTCTAATTATGGTTGTAAGATTTGGATAATTGATAGAAGTTTAATAAGATTTAGATATTATAAAAAAGTAGGTAGGGGTGCATATTAACACTGACATATGAGACGGAACATGAAATACAATGTAGAAAGAATAAATAGTCCCACTGGTTATAATTTAAATAGCTAAAAACCTGAGATGGATCTGGACTGTACATAGTGCTAAAATATTGATTAGTGAATAGACAGTCGAAGTTTTAAATTAGATCCCAAGGAATGGTAAAAGACATAAAAAGAGATCAACCCACAACTAAGATGTTTTGGTAGTATAAAGAAGGTTTGATGCGATATACATAAAAGAAGTTAAGAATAAGATAAACTGGATTCAACTTTGAAAGATTTTCTGAGTGGATCGAAAGATTGAAGATAAAGTTATGATGAATATTTGTTCTTCAGCCAAATGTAACAATTTGGCTAAAGTCATTTACATATTCAAAAAATAAAATGTTAAATTATTTTAGTATTATTCTCTGCAGTTTATAGCTCTTAAATGAAGGTTTTAGGAGTCATTGGCGTCGTGCATAACTTGACGCAAGATCAGAATTGATAGTCTCTTCGACTATTACGACATTCCCATGTAATAAACTATTCCTTTATTATGAGTTACCGTGTTATAATTAATTCTTGTATGATCCTGTAAGATTAATATTGTAATCGAAGTAATAAACTTTAACTACTCATTGATTAGAATGCTTTCTCGACATACAGGCATACGATTAAATTATTATTATTTACTAACGAAATGGTAGTTCAAAATAATGTGTAATAATGTAATTATTAATTAATTTTGTAGGTATTGACTGTTGCCATGCAAATTCTTTAAACCCATGAAACTTATATGGAAGGATGGGGTGAAGAAGCATAAATTAATTGATAGATCGGCAAAATATTTTGCTAATTATCAAGAGATAAATATTAACACATTATTATTACAAACTCTGACCCCAAAACTAACGGTAAAATAATGTATAGATTTTAAAGATTTAAAGTGAAATTATTTTAAATGAAATAGTTCCGTTTTGAAACTCAAAGTAAAACAATTGAACAATCATGTCGATTATAAGCGAAAAGAAAATCTTGATGTATCAAATGCGGTTGACATTCTTAATATTTACCTGTATGTTTTGTAGATATTTCCAACTTAAAAATTTCGCTTTCTTTTTCGTTAAAACCTGTTGAGAAAGTGATATTTTTTGCACTAACATGCACTAAATGACAGCAATAACAGAATAAAAATATATAAATATGCCTACTGCATATCATAATAATGATTTTTTAAATAAAGTTGTTGTAACTAATCAACTATTATTTCATACTGATATGAAGATTACTCAAAAGATTAGATAAATGTGTTACTTTAATATGTTACGTATGTGTGTATAAGTATATGTCTAAGCGTGTCTTCCTAAAAAGATGTTTCATGGTAAACATGAGGATGGTTATTGTCGGAGAGGTAGGCTCTATCTATGTTATTATGATTATTTCAAAGACATTCTAAAGAAGGACAATGTCAGTTGTTTCCATTAAAAAAATACGACCGATAACATAATACAATGAAGAACTACATTTTAGACATGATGCAGAAGTGAAATTTTCCTATTGAAGAAATTAAAGAAAAATAACATAAAATGTTATGCAACTAGAAAAGTCAATCAGTGTGTTGTATATGGGCAAATGTTTAGCTCAAAAATGATTTTGTATAATCATCCAAGGTAAATATCCATAACAGTTTTTTTTTCATATATTTTTGGACTTAGAATGACCATATTCATTTTTCAAGTGGCTGATTATTATTATTTCTTTATATCCACTTAATTTATCTATCTACTTGGGCATCTTTTTTATTATTCTATGAAATCATTGTCATCTTATTCAACAATTATAACTCCACTGCCGAATGAATGTCTCTCCAATTTCAATCAATACTCTCCAATCTCTAGCCTCTCTTCTCACCATTACCACAGCACACTCTCTTATGTCATCGTTTTTTCTCACATTTGGTCTTATTCCAAGTGTTTTACAACATCTTGGAATCTGGTTTAAGATTTTAACTGTCCATTTATTATTATCTTTATCACAACTCTACTTGAGTCTTTTAATTCTTTCATTAACATATAATAACACCTGTTTGATTTCTCACCCATGCAATTCATTTTCAACCTGTTCCTGTTAATATTATTATACATCTTGCAATAATTTGCTCTTTTCATAAGAAAGAGCTGTTAAACACATTTATTAAAAAAAACTTTTTCAACAACATAGGCATATTTCAATTAAATATTAAATTATTTTTACCCACAATACTTCAGCCAAGTTTAATTCTATGATTAACTTCATCTGTTATGTTTTCATCTATAGCAATAATCTGATTAAGGTATTTGTACTTAATAATATCTTTAACGCATCATTATCAATCCTTATTTCATTGTTTTGAGAAAATTGATATTTATCTTTAATTTTATTTTCTAATTATCATCCAATAACTCTTGTAATATTTCCTGAGGCTCTAAACCATTATTTTTTTTAAAAAAAATGTCATAGCATCGGCCGGACGCGAACCCGCAACCCGGGCAACTGCCTGCAAGCACAAGGCGGTTGCGCTGACCTCTCGACCACCAATTTTCATCTACAAAATACTTCTTGCCAAACTGCTGTAATAAGTTTTGGAAATAGGAAATCATCCAGCCATACTCCCTTCTGATGTTAATCTTTTTAGTATAATTATTGTTTTTTCATTTTTATAAGTATTCATAATATAATAATCTGGGTCTATATTTTGATTATGCAATGTTTACCTCTGAAAAAATGCTTATAAAATCAAATGCGTTTTCATAATTTACACATCCAAGGCAGAATGGCGACTCACATTTACTGGTACTATCTATAACTTCTCTCAATATATGGATAGGATTACTATACCAAATAAATACAGCCTGAATGTTTGGTTGGTTAAAACCCAAAGTTTGCTACATGAGTTGTAATTAATTTGGTAAAAAAATTATATAGAAGTGATGAAAGTCTGATAGATAAGTACTTTCTCATATCTTTATTACATTTTTTAAATTTTAGTTTTAATACTGCACATGTATATATTGTAACCATATGCATTTCATGGCATACAACAACACAGTAATATATATATATATATATGATCACTAGATGGAGCTTTACTAATAGCTACAAAAGAATATACATGTAAATGGAAAAATATGGGTGATTTATTTTGTAAATTATGTAAGGAAGGAATAGAAAATATTAGGCATTTGTTAATTGAATGTAAATGTTTGTTTTTATGCTGGGTTTGGGAAAAGATAAGCGGGATTTAGATATAAAGTTTATAGAGTTGACAAAGATTATGTTGTGGAAATGGGATAGAGTAGATTATGGGTAAATTTAGAGTGGGGAATGTAAAATAAAGTGGCTAACAAGTTTATCTGGGCATAATTGCTGAGATATTCTTGACTTCGTTTACAGAGAAGCCATAATATATCACATCACATCACAACACAAGCTTTTTGTTTACATAAATGCTGAGAGAGACAGAATTCAATATATCTTTTGTTAACTCCAATCACCAGACCATGGTTTCAAGCTAGTTGGATCACCTCAGTGATGGGTAGGAGACCAAAAACTAGATCTAAATACTGACTCTACAATCAGCATTTTATGAAACAAGTTTCCATCAGTTTGAAAGCATGAATTTTTTAGATATGTAAATATTTTCAAATCCAGTCAAACAAACTAGACAGCTATATGGGTCTGATATCAGTTCAGTTTCACCATATAGTAAATGCCTCTGCAATCTATATCATTGCAAAAACCTTCAAGGTTACATTTATGATAAACAAAATAAGTTATAAATTCTGTAACTTGCTCTAGCTTTCAATTAATGATCACTAGATTGAGCTTTACCAATAGCTCCTAAACAGCAATATATGATGAAAAATACCACCAATCTCCATTAGTTATGTATTTCTGCCACAACCAATGTCACTGAAAGTAAGTGATAATTAATAAAACAAAAAATTAATCTTTTTACTTACCATTGCAGTTTTCAATGTGATATTAAAGTTGAATGTAATTTTAGGGGGATTTTATGAGAAATTTGTTTTACTCACTTTATTATTAATGAAAAAGACAAATAGGAAGTTGATAAAAATGACGCTTTCTCTAAATTTCTTCTAAAATAGAACCCTAGCATTAATAAATAATTGAATATTTTGCAATGTCTAAAAATCATTATTTGCATTGATTGATAGAGCTATAACTAGTTTGGGGCTGCTAAAATTATCATTTATGAAATGAATTTTTCTTTAGATATTTCCATTTAAAATTTTCTAAGTTAAATTTGCATTATTATATGTTTAGTATTGCTTAATCATTTTTTTTTTTTTTTTTTTTTTTTTTATATATATATATATATTTATATATATATATATATATATATATATATAATATATTTTAATAAAATAAAAAAAAAAAATATTTTTTTTTTTATATTACAAGCAACACCCATATTGAATGGAGGGTGGGTTTTCCTAGAAAAAATTCCTCAAAACTTTTTAATGCTTTAATTAAAATTCAATTTAAAAATTCACTTTCAATTTTTTTTTTACTAACAGTTGAATTGTTTTATATATAATGAAAAAATGAAATTCACTAACTCATTCTATTACAATTTTTTTCACTAAGAAGTGAATTCATTTTATATATAATGAAAGAATGAATTTCACTAGCTCATTCTAACGTAATTTTTTTTACTTACAGTTGAGTTTGTTTTATATATAACAAAAGAATTAATTTCACTAACTCATTATAATACATTTTTTTCAGTACTAGTACATATAATGCTCTCCCCTGTTTGGGGCACTGGTTTTTGCCCAATGCACATCAATATACATGTTCATGGGCTGATGATTAAAATACAGTAAATTTTATACATTTATATACTATATATTTTAAATTTTTAAAAAATTTCTATATATGTGTGTGTGGTATCTTGTTGCTTTTTTTAAACATTTTTCAAAAACAGTATGGGTTGTTTTTTTTTTATTAAAGCCTTAAACATTTTGTTTTTCTATCCAGTAATTTTTATTTATTTATTTTTTTACTTAACACTTTTCTTTTTTTGTTTTACTAAAGACTTAAACACGACATTGTTAATAAATAAGCACTTTGATTTTAGATGGTGGAAGGGTGTTGGTTTACTTTTTAATTATCATCTTTTATATATATATATATGTTTTGTTTAATATTTATGCTACTGAAATGATCTTCTTTATTTTTAGATGGTGGAAGAGGGTTGGTTTTATACTTTGTTTTTAGATAGTGGAAGGAGCTTGGTTTTATACTTTCTTTTTAGACAGTGGTGAGGAGTTGGTTTGCTTTTTAATTATCATCTTTTTACTTTTTTATATACTTTTTTTAAATATTTACCCTACCAAAAAGTTATTTATTTTTAGATAGTGGAAAGGGATTGGTTTGTTTTTTAATTATTTACTTCTTTGATATTTCTTTAACATTTATACTACAGAGAAGTTCTTGCTTATTTTTTTTGCTTTTTAAGAAATCCTTAAACAATTCATTTTTATTAATCCTACAGTTTGTTTTTTGATGGAGAGCAGGTTTAGTTTTCTTTTCAATTATGTAAATAGAAACAACAATTTTCCATGAAATAGTTTGGACATTTATTGAATCAAAAATAAACTAAACTTGTTATGAAAAATTTGGGCATAGAAACAACAAAAACTGTGGCCAGCAATTCACTGAGCTTCAATGAATTTTTTACACTTGCTGTTGCCATTTTATGCTTGCACAGAATCATGTGAAAACATGCATTTTCACATGAACTCAGCTGTACTCTGCTTTTCAACCTAATCTTTTGCAATTGTGTTTAATTACAAATCATATGAAAGCATGTGTAATGGGCTGATAAGACTTACTATGTACTACTACTTCGATTAAACGTTCTCACAATTATTTGGTAATGACTATTTTAAGGGTTTTGCATACTTAAAATATGGCTACCATCAAATCATACCATAGCGGTAGATCAATTGCGCTCACATGAGAAATACTTTCATAACACAATGAGCATGATATTTCATTACATAAGCATAGAATACACATCACCATCAAGTGGTCTAGCTTCAAGTTAGGCTGCTAAAATGGCATGTTGATGTGCATTGAGCAAAATCCAGAACCATCAAGTGGTGAAGTGTATTATATGTACTAGTATTTTTTTCACTAACAATTGAATTTGTTTTATATATAATGATATAATGAATTTCACTAATGCATTCTAATGCAAATTTTGTGTTATATATATATATATATATATGATAAACAAAAATGCAAGTTAAAAAACTTGCTAACGCTTGTATTTATGTCCACAGATGGCGTCCTACCAAGACTGCCAATCAAGCGTATGTTTTGTTTACATAAACGTCAGAGTAGTTAGTATTCACTATCTCTAACTATAATTCCACTTTCAGATCATGATTTCAAGCTATTTGCTATCGTCAGTGAAAGACAGGAATAAAGAAACTAGATCTGAATACAAACTCTGAGCGTTTATGAAACAATTTCTATTCAGCTTGCAAGCGTGAATTTTTTAGACACGTAATGTCTTCAAAGTTTTTTAACTTGCATTTTTGTTTATCATAAATGTACCTTTGAGGTCTTTCTTGCAATGATATAGATTGCAGAGGCTTCTACTATGTGGTGATGCTGAACTGAGATCAGACCCATGTAGCTATCTGGTTTGCTATGCTGAGTTTGAAGAGCATTACGTGTCTAAAAATTCACGCTTGCAAGCTGAATAGAAATTGTTTCATAACGCTCAGAGTTTGTATTCAGATCTAGTTTCTTTATTCCTGTCTTTCACTGACGATAGCAAATAGCTTGAAATCATGATCTGAAAGTGGAATTATAGTTAGAGATAGTGAATACTAACTACTCTGACGTTTATGTAAACAAGAGCACACGTTGATTGGCAGTCTTGGTAGGACGCCATCTGTGGACATAAATACAAGCTTAGCAAGTTTTTAACTTGCATTTTTGTTTATCATAAATGTACCTTTGAGGTCTTTCTTTGCAATGATATAGATTGCAGAGGCTTCTACTATGTGGTGATGCTGAACTGAGATCAGACCCATGTAGCTATCTGGTTTGCTATGCTGAGTTTGAAGACATTACGTGTCTAAAAATTCACGCTTGCAAGCTGAATAGAAATTGTTTCATAAACGCTCAGAGTTTGTATTCAGATCTAGTTTCTTTATTCCTGTCTTTCACTGACGATAGCAAATAGCTTGAAATCATGATCTGAAAGTGGAATTATAGTTAGAGATAGTGAATACTAACTACTCTGACGTTTATGTAAACAAAACATACGCTTGATTGGCAGTCTTGGTAGGACGCCATCTGTGGACATAATACAGCGTTAGCAAGTTTTTAACTTGCATTTTTGTTTATCATAAATGTACCTTTGAGGTCTTTCTTGCAATGATATAGTTGCAGAGGCTTCTACTATGTGGTGATGCTGAACTGAGATCAGACCCATGTAGCTATCTGGTTTGCTATGCTGAGTTTGAAGACATTACGTGTCTAAAAAATTCACGCTTGCAAGCTGAATCAGACGTGTGCTCTTCCGATAAACGCTCAGAGTTTGTATTCAGATCTAGTTTCTTTATTCCTGTCTTTCACTGACGATAGCAAATAGCTTGAAATCATGATCTGAAAGTGGAATTATAGTTAGAGATAGTGAATACTAACTACTCTGATGTATCGGAACAAAACATACGCTTGATTGGCAGTCTTGGTAGGACGCCATCTGTGGACATATATATATATATATATATATTAGGTGCAATTATGTAAAATTGTTGTGGCAAGTGAAATAAAAACATAAAAAAGTGTGCTTCTGTTCCTAAAAAAGTCACATTTTGTCACTGATATATATATATAATGGGTTGAATATACAAAAGACATATTTTGCGGGTTCATCCGTGTTAAAAAATTTAAATATTGATATACCGACATACCAGGATCATATCCAGATGTGATCATCTCTACCAGTGTAAAATTAGAGAAGCCATAGAGGTACTAAAAAAGGCCAGATTGTATCAATAAGCAAGGTGATACATGAAAACTTCCTCCTGTTTGGAAAGATTTTTTTAAAAAAAACATTCTTAATTTAACATTTTTTGCTATTGGTGGAACTTTAATGTTTTTTTTTTTTTTCAAATCAGTGATTGTAGCGCCTCTACAACCGTCTTTCTACCTTTTAACACCCAGTAGATGACTTGTGTGATCAAGATGAAATGTCAGTATATCAATATTTAAATTTTTTAACAGGAATGAACCTGCAAAATATGACTTATATATATATATACATAATTTATTAACATTATTTATTTGTGCTATAGAAATATCCAAAAACTCTGGCATACATGATAATATTTGATGAAGCATCAATTAACCTCTTATGGAACACATATTTCTGCAATCGAATTGACAGCATCGGTTGGTCAGAAGATGAGTTGAAATCGCATTAAACATACAAACTCAATTGCTATTTAAATAGTCTCAGAATGCTCAATTTTATATTAATGTTAGAATGTGAATTTTGTGGTAATTTAATTAAAACCTACTTTATATCATATAATATTAATTTTTAATTAATATTGCTTTCAAATAAGCGATAAACTAGTTGATTTTTCAACAAATATTGCCATATTATATAGGGTAATAACTTTTATAAATTTGTATAGAGAGTATAAATAAATCATGTTAATGGATTACATAATTATATATATATATATATATATATAGTGCCCTTATCTATAGGTCATAATAAGGTAGAATGGTCAATTGCTAAAAAAAAAATTTAAATTTTAAAATACGTTTGTGTAATATATTGATAATTGTATGATCGATTAGATTTTATAGTACAATTTAAGGCTGAAAAATACCTGGTATGTAAAAGTGTAATGGATTATTTTAAAAAAAACAGTTAAATAAAGCTTAATTATATCCTTGCTTATGGTTGTAAAAGCTGGCCATATAAAATAATACAGCTATAAATAGTTAAAAGTATATTAACAATTCAATTGTAATGTTTTAAAACTAATAAATTAAATAAACGCTATATGTAATATTATAATTATAATTAATATTCAAATTTAATCTAATATATTTTAAGATAAACTTTGGGATGGTGAGAATTATATTTAGTTCTACATTTTTAAATTATTTTCCAAATTTTTATAAAATATATCAGTTTTGGTAATTTAGACCGAGACGTAAATTTAAAAAAAAAATCATCTGATAAAGTTAGTAATCATGTGACTGTATATTATATACCTTCACACACACGCTTGTTAGAATATAATAATAAAGTTTGTGAATTATAAAACTAAATGTAATTGCTATCTATCGTTAAAGTAAAAGTTGAAATATTAAATGTTATTTTAATAATTGTTTTAAAGTTTAAATGATTTTGATAAAACTATAATTGAGTTTAAAAATACTATTCTAAGTAATATTTTAAAACATGACGTCATAAATTCTTTATTTTAAAAAGTTTAATCTATTATAAAACTAAAAATGTGTAAATTTGTTCGCGCTAAAAAAGTCATTAACCAATCAACGGAGGTATTTTAGCAGACGAAAAATAGGAATTAGACGGAGCGGGAGAAGGAATGTGTAAGTAAAGGAAGGAGGAACATATTTTTTTAGCTGTATAAGATCGTAAGCTAGAAAAGTGTTATAATTTAAAAATTTTTGTATTTATTTTAAAAGTTTTGTTTTAAAATATAATATTTTGAACTGCCTTTAAATGGAAGGCTAATTTAAAAGATTTCTTACCAGGATTTTTATTCAAGTTTAGCCGAAACCTTGCAGTAAAATGGAAATACTACAGAAAAAAGTACCTAAAAGTATTGATAAAGTAAAAATAATTGTAAAGTGCCTTGAATACAGTTTATTTGTGATCAACCAGAAAATCATTAGAACTCAGATAAATATAATTTGGACATTATACAGAAAACTTAAAAGAAAAGTTATTTGCCGTCAGGAAAAATTATGACGCACAATTTTAAAAGGCTACTCCGAAGTTTTTTTTTTATTCTTCTCTATGGAAAAATTAAGATGCGTATATCATAAAGAAAAAATTATGTAAAAGTTATAATGGAGAAAGAATGTTTGTCTTTTTAAAGGAAACATTACAAAGTATATAGTACCAGAATTTTAAAAGAAGGAAAAAAGTTACAGAATAATAATATGAAAGAGCTATTGTGTTTTTATGAAAAAGGAACAGAAAAACTTTCTCTAAGAAGAATTAAAAATATTATAAAGTGTTCATTAGAGAAATGCTTAATAAAGATAAAGATTTGGAAAATATAAATCTAATTTACTTAATGAAATGAATCCATGGAAACAGAAAAGTTTTATTGAATATTTAAATCAAAGTACTGAGAAGATGCATCGTAAAAGTCGCACGGGAGAAAATATTAGCAAGAAATATTAGAAGAGAATATTTAGAAGTTTTCTTTACGGGATTAACTAATATCATAATTAATAATTGTATTAAATATTATAAAAACCAAGGATTATCATTCATGAATATTTATTGAACGAAGTAATATTTGTTTTACCTTAAAATTGAACAAGCAGGGAGAGGAACATTAAGTGAATGGAAAAGAAATGATAAACAATTTTTTTTTTGGCTTTAGTATGAACGGTTTTCAGGAAAATTTGATGAAGGAGTACAGTAAATATAGTTTGAATATTTTTTACTAATTTATTTTAAAATATAAAATGTTATGTGAGATTAGGGAAAACATAAAACATAAATTTAGTAATATTAAAATTTAAATATAATAGCTTGATAAAATTATAGAAATAGTGTTTAAAATAAAGTGTATGGATGTGAATCTTATATCTACAAGGATCAAATGGATGGTGAAGCCTACGGAACGCGATCGAGGAGATAAAGGTCGTTTGGTAATTTTAATAGTTATTTATAATGCATAATGTATTTTTTTTTAGATCATCTATTGACCTAAGAATGAAGTGTGAAAGTCTTAATTATATGTACACATTTTATGCAACATTTTAACATATAATGAGATAGGAGTAATTCGGAATATGCATGCAACAATTTATTTAAAGTATATTAATAATATAATTTAACAGAACAATTGTGTGATTCTTTTGAACTTTCATGTGATAAAGTATTCAGATATTTAAATAGTTTGTATATGATTAAATATACGGAGGAAAGTAGTAAAAAGATTTTCTTATAGAACAGTGGAATAGTTTTAAAATATCAATGAATTTTATTATTGTTAGTAATGCAGATATGTATTTGTCGATGTACAGTATAGAAAAAATCTTGAGAAATAAGATCGGATAGTGACTTGGAAGTACTAGTGGAGAGGAAACCAAGATGATGTGTTTTTTTTTAAGAAATAGGAAAATATAAGGGATTTGGATCATATTTAGTTTTGTGTGATTTAGTATAGTTAACTAAGTCCTATGACTGAACACATATGGTTTGGACAGTGTTTTGCATATCTTTAAACTTTTGATGTTAGAATAAAGCTGAAGAAATAGCTTTAGCATCGTTCCTATGATAGAGGTTGGTAGACAGGTAAAGGTCACTCCTCTATAGTGTCTTTTAATTCACTGTGCCATGATTGTCAAGGTATATGACGAGTAATATTCTAGTTGTATTTTGATCCTATGCATCTATCTTCGCTATCCTTATTTCATGAATCTGCATCGGTCAGAAAGATATTTTCAAAGAAATAATGAATAAAATAGAACTGAAGATATGTTATCGTTTATGTAAGAATAGTTTATTTGCTTGAATGTATAGAATTGTGTAACTTTAAAATTGAAAGTCCAAAATATCATAAAGAGAGAAAGAATCATATAATACATTGTAAAATTAATTCAGAAATGAATATAAGATTTTGAAAAGAAATCTAAACCAAGTATTTTAAAAGTGATAATAAAATTTGAATGTTTTTTTTTTAAATATTAATGTTGGAGGGAATGAGTATTGCATATTTATCAAGAGAAAATTCAATAAGGTATAATAAACATATACTTGTGCATGGTATATTAATAGTTATAATTATATCATCCAAAGTAAGGCTTGAATGAGAATATTAGGATTAATAAACATCGGATAATGAATAATAAAAACCTAATACCGAATGTAGAATAGTGTTTTGACTTTGTAAGATTCCATACAACCAATATGAAACTAAATTTTATTATTTTGTAGAATTTTATTACGAATGTAAATTTTTGTAAAAAATGTAATTTTAATAATATTAGGGATGAAAAGTGTTTGTGATAATCATATAAGAAATGCATTTTGTAATAAGCTAACCATAATAATAAATCAAGTAATAATACTGTATTTTCTTAAGTGTTAAAAAAAAAAAAGATTTAACTAGGAAAAGTAAATAATATTTTGATTTCATTTTATAAACTAATAAACTAAGTTGAGATATGAAAGTAAGGGATATCCAATGTATATAGTGTAAAAATATTGTTAATTTATTTATGTTGTTAATAAACTTTGTTTTAAATTTGTTTTAAAGTTTTTGTGTCCGAGTTGTTATTTCTCCACATGGATGCATGAAATCACGATACATTTATAATTGAAACAGACATATAAATTTTGCACAAAAGGTAAACATAAAAGTGTTATAAGAATTTTGAGAATTTATTGGTATGTTAAAATTAAAAGATCATAATTTTATATTATTTATTGGTCATAAGTCGGTTGCCACAATATTACATTAAATTATATGCTAATGTTGCCACACGTATTCTGTTGTCAGATTATTAAAATACTACCACGTACGTATTTATTTATTTCATTTTAGGAAGAAATAAGATTATATTATATTATTATTGTTATTATTATTTTTTATTATTATTAGTTGCTGTGTAGTAGATTATGACATAAAATTCCCTTTTCATATTTTACTACCGTAATTTTAAATCAGTTAGAATACAATTTATGAACCTGAGATTTTATTTTATTTTACTTCATTTTATTTAATTGAGCTAGATTCTTGTTATAAAGAAGATTAAGATATGATTATTATTTTAATCGTAGTGAATAGAGCTCAGAAAGTCGTAAGAATACTATGAGTTAGTTATTTGGTATAGTAAAAAGGGGGGATAGTGTTCTTATGCCATTGAGGTAGTATCGTGTGGATAATGGCTCAATGTAGTCTATCTCGTTCCCTGTATTGTCACTCCATGTCTCATGAAAATAGTAAATATTTGTTAATTCATTTTAAAATTGAACCGTATTTGTATTTTAAAATTAGAGCTAGTAATCATTTTAATTAATGCTGAATATTTCATTTATTTATTTGTTAACTGAGCTAGAACCCGTAATATTCGTAATAAACAGTATATTTTGGGGTGAGAATGCACGGGGGGAGGTTAGATTGTGATCGCCCAACGTGTTGCACGATGTGTAGTTGGAACTACAATCGATAGGTTGGATTCAACTAACAGAAGGTTAAATTTTGCTCTTCCAATGAGACTGCACGATGTGTAGTGGAGTTACATATAGTTTAGTATTTGAATTTGTTCATGTAAATCGGGAGATTGTCAATAGACATATTTTACAGAAGTAGATAATTTCATATTTGATTATAGAAATAATTATTAGGATTTAGTTATTAAAGTAAACTAAGTATTTGTTATTAAAATAATTTCAATTTTATGTGGTAGATAATCTGATTGTTTAAAAAATCGTACTATACTATTGTGGGTCAATTGACAAACAAAATTTAAAATATGCATATGTGGCTAACGATTATTGGTATTTAATATGACCATGTCAATTATTGAAGTATTATTGAAAAATATATTTGAAAGTGTTTTAATTTGTGCAAAATATTTGTGAATCATGCATGTGGGAAATGATGTTGTGACACATATAATTTTAATTGTTATTGTTATTATAATTAGTTAGATAGTATAAGGTGTATAGAAGGTATTGTCTATAGTTATTGTGGGTGATGGTTGGATGAGATAAAAGAACTGGTAAGAAATTATTTTATGAGAAGTTAATAGTAACATATTATTGGGATATTAAATTTTGAGGAAAAAGTATTATAAAGAAAAAAATGGATAATCAAGATAACAGTTCAGTAGAGGAAATATCTGAATTCATTGTGGATAGTAGTTGTGAGGAGGAAAGGGAAGCGGAAGAGACAATTAATATAGAAACAATTACAGATATTGTACAAATTACAGATGACGAAATAAAAGGAGAAGAAAAGATTAGGGAATTAAAAATAGAGGAAGAAGAAGTAGTCACACATAAAAGAGATGTAGATAGCTTCTCATTGTCTCAAATAGCACTGATGATGAAAGAGATTAATGAGAATATAAGTAGAAATAGAGAAGAGATTCAAGAAGATAATAGAAAAAATAGAGAAGAGATTCAAGAAGATAATAGAAAAAATAGAGAAGAGATCAATGAAATTATGAGTAAAAATAGTAATGAAATCAAAGCGTGTATAGACAGTATGAATAAAAAACTCAATGATACTTGTAAGACTATGGAAGACTTTAAGGAGGAAGCACATAATAAATTTAATGGCTTGGAATCAAGATTGGACAATAGTGAAAAAATTATTAGTTCTTTAAGGGAGGAAATAGAACAAATAGATTGTAATAATCAGGAATTGCTCAAGACTAAGTTTACAGAATTTTCTGAAATTGCTATAAAAGGTATAAACAAGCAAATAGAGGATTCTATCAGTCAATGTCAGACCAATAATAGCAAGTTAAAACAGGAGTTTGATAATAATAAATTAGATATTAATAATGAAATATGTGAGATAAAGGAAGAGATAATGCAGAGTAGAATAAGGATGAAAGATGAAATGGAGAGAGAGTTAGTGGATAAGTTTAATGATTTAGTAGTGCAAAATAGGAGAGATATAAAAGAAGAAATAGAAGAAGGTTTGATGGGAAAATTAAAGGATTTTAATATTGGGAAGGAGGATGATCAGAAGTACAGGTCCAAAATAGGTGAGAATATAAAGCGCTTACAAAAGGACGTAAAAGAACAAGTAATGCAGGTAGAGAGAAATAGTAATGAGTATAAGGAAGCTATAGATCAAAACTTAGATAGGTTTAGACAGGAACAAAAGATATACATAGATCAAGTGATTGGACAGGTAAATTTGGAAGGAAAATTACAACAGGTATACGAACAAATAGAAGAGATAAAATCCATTAGCAATCAAACGTTAGAATTAGGTAAAGAAAAAGCATCGCATAGTAAATGTGAAGAATATAAAAGTCCATTCCCAATAGATAAAATAGAGTATGTAAGAAAGGAGGAAGGTAATCAAATAGAATCTGATAATAATAAAGAAATAGACAGCCGAATAATTAAAGGAAATACTAGTTGTGAGGGAGGAACAAATAACTCGATGGCATTACGCTTTATGAGGGTCAAACCATTTAGAGGTGACCATGCCGAAAATCCATATGAGTTTCTAAATAGTTTAGATGAGCTATTCTCAATATGTGTTTTAACTGAAAAGGAAAAGTTGGCCATCTGTAGTAATCACTTAGGAGGTACTGCCAAAGACTGGTGGCAGTCACTTTTTGAAAGGCCAAATACCTATGGTGACTTTAGATGTTTAATAACAGGTAGTTTCTGGAACGCTGACAAGCAAGATAGCATTAGGTTCCAGATAACTCAGGAAAAATATCAATCGAATAAAGGTAGCTATACTAGTTTCTTTAGAAGTCAGGCTATTCGATTAAAAACACTAACGGCATGTCCATTGTCTGAAGGACAGATAGTAAGAATAATACGACACAATTTGCCCAGAAATGTGGAGCAACTATTAATTGCAGCGGACCGTTATTCGATAGAAGAGGTGTCAGAAGTATTAGATGCACTAGAAAACACTGAAACATCTTTAGATAATAGATTCAAAACAAATAGAGAAAGAAATAACTATCCATTATCTAATATCAATGTTGACTATAATAGTCAAAGGCATCAAATAGGCTTTAAAAGAAGATATAGTTCTAGTGATAGAAATAGGGTATATCCATATGCTAAGAAAGCGGTTAGATTTGACAAATCTAGAAGTAGGGTAGAGTTGCAAAATAATCAACCCTCTACTAGTGGTATTACTACTATTTTAAAGAAACCCAATATAAAAACAAGTGAGAAAAAGTTAAACTAGAAGTTTAATCCCATACCCATCAGAAGTGTAGAAAATTTTTTATAAGTATTAATAGTTCAAAGTCTGAGTTTAGTGTCCAGATATTGTATAAATTTGTATAGCAAACAGTGTATTCTGTTGTATTGAGTAGTATAAGATGGAATTTGGTTGTAGCAGATAATAAAATGAGGAGTATTAATGAATAAAGTAGGTATTAAACTAGATGTTTAATTTAAAATTTTTTATTCGAAGGGGGAAGTTATGTGCCCTTATCTATAGGTCATAATAAGGTAGAATGGTCAATTGCTAAAAAAAAAAATTTAAAATTTTAAAATACGTTTGTGTAATATATTGATAATTGTATGATCGATTAGATTTTATAGTACAATTTAAGGCTGAAAAATACCTGGTATGTAAAAGTGTAATGGATTATTTTAAAAAAACAGTTAAATAAAGCTTAATTATATCCTTGCTTATGGTTGTAAAAGCTGGCCATATAAAATAATACAGCTATAAATAGTTAAAAGTATATTAACAATTCAATTGTAATGTTTTAAAACTAATAAATTAAATAAACGCTATATGTAATATTATAATTATAATTAATATTCAAATTTAATCTAATATATTTTAAGATAAACTTTGGGATGGTGAGAATTATATTTAGTTCTACATTTTTAAATTATTTTCCAAATTTTTATAAAATATATCAGTTTTGGTAATTTAGACCGAGACGTAAATTAAAAAAAAAAATCATCTGATAAAGTTAGTAATCATGTGACTGTATATTATATACCTTCACACACACGCTTGTTAGAATATAATAATAAAGTTTGTGAATTATAAAACTAAATGTAATTGCTATCTATCGTTAAAGTAAAAGTTAAAATATTAAATGTTATTTTAATAATTGTTTTAAAGTTTAAATGATTTTGATAAAACTATAATTGAGTTTAAAAATACTATTCTAAGTAATATTTTAAAACATGACGTCATAAATTCTTTATTTTAAAAAGTTTAATCTATTATAAAACTAAAAATGTGTAAATTTGTTCGCGCTAAAAAAGTCATTAACCAATCAACGGAGGTATTTTAGCAGACGAAAAATAGGAATTAGACGGAGCGGGAGAAGGAATGTGTAAGTAAAGGAAGGAGGAACATATTTTTTAGCTGTATAAGATCGTAAGCTAGAAAAGTGTTATAATTTAAAAATTTTTGTATTTATTTTAAAAGTTTTGTTTTAAAATATAATATTTTGAACTGCCTTTAAATGGAAGGCTAATTTAAAAGATTTCTTACCAGGATTTTTATTCAAGTTTAGCCGAAACCTTGCAGTAAAATGGAAATACTACAGAAAAAAGTACCTAAAAGTATTGATAAAGTAAAAATAATTGTAAAGTGCCTTGAATACAGTTTATTTGTGATCAACCAGAAAATCATTAGAACTCAGATAAATATAATTTGGACATTATACAGAAAACTTAAAAGAAAAGTTATTTGCCGTCAGGAAAAATTATGACGCACAATTTTAAAAGGCTACTCCGAAGTTTTTTTTTTATTCTTCTCTATGGAAAAATTAAGATGCGTATATCATAAAGAAAAAATTATGTAAAAGTTATAATGGAGAAAGAATGTTTGTCTTTTTAAAGGAAACATTACAAAGTATATAGTACCAGAATTTTAAAAGAAGGAAAAAAGTTACAGAATAATAATATGAAAGAGCTATTGTGTTTTTATGAAAAAGGAACAGAAAAACTTTCTCTAAGAAGAATTAAAAATATTATAAAGTGTTCATTAGAGAAATGCTTAATAAAGATAAAGATTTGGAAAATATAAATCTAATTTACTTAATGAAATGAATCCATGGAAACAGAAAAGTTTTATTGAATATTTAAATCAAAGTACTGAGAAGATGCATCGTAAAAGTCGCACGGGAGAAAATATTAGCAAGAAATATTAGAAGAGAATATTTAGAAGTTTTCTTTACGGGATTAACTAATATCATAATTAATAATTGTATTAAATATTATAAAAACCAAGGATTATCATTCATGAATATTTATTGAACGAAGTAATATTTGTTTTACCTTAAAATTGAACAAGCAGGGAGAGGAACATTAAGTGAATGGAAAAGAAATGATAAACAATTTTTTTTTTGGCTTTAGTATGAACGGTTTTCAGGAAAATTTGATGAAGGAGTACAGTAAATATAGTTTGAATATTTTTTACTAATTTATTTTAAAATATAAAATGTTATGTGAGATTAGGGAAAACATAAAACATAAATTTAGTAATATTAAAATTTAAATATAATAGCTTGATAAAATTATAGAAATAGTGTTTAAAATAAAGTGTATGGATGTGAATCTTATATCTACAAGGATCAAATGGATGGTGAAGCCTACGGAACGCGATCGAGGAGATAAAGGTCGTTTGGTAATTTTAATAGTTATTTATAATGCATAATGTATTTTTTTTTAGATCATCTATTGACCTAAGAATGAAGTGTGAAAGTCTTAATTATATGTACACATTTTATGCAACATTTTAACATATAATGAGATAGGAGTAATTCGGAATATGCATGCAACAATTTATTTAAAGTATATTAATAATATAATTTAACAGAACAATTGTGTGATTCTTTTGAACTTTCATGTGATAAAGTATTCAGATATTTAAATAGTTTGTATATGATTAAATATACGGAGGAAAGTAGTAAAAAGATTTTCTTATAGAACAGTGGAATAGTTTTAAAATATCAATGAATTTTATTATTGTTAGTAATGCAGATATGTATTTGTCGATGTACAGTATAGAAAAAATCTTGAGAAATAAGATCGGATAGTGACTTGGAAGTACTAGTGGAGAGGAAACCAAGATGATGTGTTTTTTTTTTAAGAAATAGGAAAATATAAGGGATTTGGATCATATTTAGTTTTGTGTGGTTTAGTATAGTTAACTAAGTCCTATGACTGAACACATATGGTTTGGACAGTGTTTTGCATATCTTTAAACTTTTGATGTTAGAATAAAGCTGAAGAAATAGCTTTAGCATCGTTCCTATGATAGAGGTTGGTAGACAGGTAAAGGTCACTCCTCTATAGTGTCTTTTAATTCACTGTGCCATGATTGTCAAGGTATATGACGAGTAATATTCTAGTTGTATTTTGATCCTATGCATCTATCTTCGCTATCCTTATTTCATGAATCTGCATCGGTCAGAAAGATATTTTCAAAGAAATAATGAATAAAATAGAACTGAAGATATGTTATCGTTTATGTAAGAATAGTTTATTTGCTTGAATGTATAGAATTGTGTAACTTTAAAATTGAAAGTCCAAAATATCATAAAGAGAGAAAGAATCATATAATACATTGTAAAATTAATTCAGAAATGAATATAAGATTTTGAAAAGAAATCTAAACCAAGTATTTTAAAAGTGATAATAAAATTTGAATGTTTTTTTTTTTAATATTAATGTTGGAGGGAATGAGTATTGCATATTTATCAAGAGAAAATTCAATAAGGTATAATAAACATATACTTGTGCATGGTATATTAATAGTTATAATTATATCATCCAAAGTAAGGCTTGAATGAGAATATTAGGATTAATAAACATCGGATAATGAATAATAAAAACCTAATACCGAATGTAGAATAGTGTTTTGACTTTGTAAGATTCCATACAACCAATATGAAACTAAATTTTATTATTTTGTAGAATTTTATTACGAATGTAAATTTTTGTAAAAAATGTAATTTTAATAATATTAGGGATGAAAAGTGTTTGTGATAATCATATAAGAAATGCATTTTGTAATAAGCTAACCATAATAATAAATCAAGTAATAATACTGTATTTTCTTAAGTGTTAAAAAAAAAAAAAGATTTAACTAGGAAAAGTAAATAATATTTTGATTTCATTTTATAAACTAATAAACTAAGTTGAGATATGAAAGTAAGGGATATCCAATGTATATAGTGTAAAAATATTGTTAATTTATTTATGTTGTTAATAAACTTTGTTTTAAATTTGTTTTAAAGTTTTTGTGTCCGAGTTGTTATTTCTCCACATGGATGCATGAAATCACGATACATTTATAATTGAAACAGACATATAAATTTTGCACAAAAGGTAAACATAAAAGTGTTATAAGAATTTTGAGAATTTATTGGTATGTTAAAATTAAAAGATCATAATTTTATATTATTTATTGGTCATAAGTCGGTTGCCACAATATTACATTAAATTATATGCTAATGTTGCCACACGTATTCTGTTGTCAGATTATTAAAATACTACCACGTACGTATTTATTTATTTCATTTTAGGAAGAAATAAGATTATATTATATTATTATTGTTATTATTATTTTTTATTATTATTAGTTGCTGTGTAGTAGATTATGACATAAAATTCCCTTTTCATATTTTACTACCGTAATTTTAAATCAGTTAGAATACAATTTATGAACCTGAGATTTTATTTTATTTTACTTCATTTTATTTAATTGAGCTAGATTCTTGTTATAAAGAAGATTAAGATATGATTATTATTTTAATCGTAGTGAATAGAGCTCAGAAAGTCGTAAGAATACTATGAGTTAGTTATTTGGTATAGTAAAAAGGGGGGATAGTGTTCTTATGCCATTGAGGTAGTATCGTGTGGATAATGGCTCAATGTAGTCTATCTCGTTCCCTGTATTGTCACTCCATGTCTCATGAAAATAGTAAATATTTGTTAATTCATTTTAAAATTGAACCGTATTTGTATTTTAAAATTAGAGCTAGTAATCATTTTAATTAATGCTGAATATTTCATTTATTTATTTGTTAACTGAGCTAGAACCCGTAATATTCGTAATAAACAGTATATTTTGGGGTGAGAATGCACGGGGGGGAGGTTAGAATATATATATATATATATATATATTATTATCTTATATATGTATATATATATATATATATATATATCATCAACCATTATCAATCCACTGCAAGATGAAGGTCTCTCCAAGTTCAATCCATCTTTTTCTCTCTTTAGCTTCTCTTCTCCACATCACCCCTGCACACTTTCTTATTTCATCCATCCATCTCACATGTGGTCCCTTTCTGGGCCTTTTATAATCTCTTGGAATCCAGTTTAAAATTTCAATTGTCCATCTTTTATCATCTCTTCTAACAATATGTCCAGCCCAACTTCACTTCAGTCTTTTAATTTTTTCAATGAGGTCAGTAACACCTGTTTGTTCTCTTATCCATACATTACGTTTTCGATCCCTTCTTGTTACTCCCAACATGCATCTCTCCATACTTCTTTGAGTGGTCTGAAGTCTCTGTACTGCTCTTCTATTAAGTGTCCAAGTCTCAGATCCATAAGTAAGAACTGGCAAAACACATTTATTAAAAACCTTCCTTTTCAAACACATGGGCATATTTCCTTTTAGTATCAAGTTATTTCTACCAAAAGCACTCCAACCAAGTTTAATTCTGTGATTAATTCCATCCATTATATTTCCATCTGTATTAATAATCTGACCAAGGTATTTATAACTGTTAACTTCTTCTAACTCATCATAATCAATCTTTATTTTCATATTTTGAGAAAATCTATTAAACATTACTTTAGTCTTTTTAACATTTATCTTTAGTCCTACTTTCATACTTTCATCTGATAACTCCTGTAACATTTCCTCTAGCTCTAAAGCATTATTTGCAAAAACAACTACATCATCTGCAAAATCTAAATGACTTAAAAAAATCTTCATTTACTTTCACTCCTTTAGCTTCCCATTTTAAACCACAAAATACTTCTTGCAGCACTGCTGTAAAACGTTTTGGAGATATGGAGTCACCCTGTCTTACACCCTTTTCAAGGTTGATTTTCCTACTACCATTATGTAATCTAATTGTTGCTGTTGCATTTTTATAAATATTCTTCAAAATATGACAATATCCTGGATCTACACCTTGATGATCCAATGCTTTAATCACTGAAGAAATGTTTATAGAATCAAATGCCTTTTCATAGTCTACAAATCCTAAGCATAATGGCAACTCATATTCATTTGTCCTTTCTATAATTTCTCTTAATACCTGGATATGATCTACTGTACTAAAACCACTTTGAAATCCAGCTTGTTCTCTTGGTTGGTGGAAATCTAATGTTTTCTGTAGACGAGTTGTAATTATCTTAGTAAACATTTTGTATAAAACTGATAAAAGACTGATAGGTCTGTAATTTCTAATATCTTTTTTATCACCCTTTTTAAATATTAATATTAGTACTGCATTATTCCAATCATCTGGTACATCTTTATCATTTAGACATTTGGTATATAACTTTGCTAAAAAAATTTCTATTTCTTCACCTGCTTCTTTTAATATATCAATTACAATTCCATCATTACCTGGGGCCTTCTCTGTCTTCATAAATTTAATTGCATGTCTCACTTCCTCATTCAAAATTCTGGGCAATTCAGAAGATATAATATGTATAGGAGGCACTTGTTCTTTATTACTATATAATTCTTGATAGAAGTCTTCTACACATTTTATGATGTCATCTCTCTGTTTAGTAATATTGCCATCTTTTTTTCTTATTGCAGATATAAATTTCCTACCAATACCAAAATGTTGTTTTACACTCTTTAGATTTTTATTCTCTTCTACAGCTTTCCTTGCTAGTTCACAATTATATTTTCTTATATCATTTTCAACTCTTTTCCGCACCATTTTACAAAATTCGAGATATTCAATCTTTTTTAATGCATCATTGTTGTATATTCTCATATTTCTTCTTTTCTTCATAAATTCTCTAGTCTATATATATATATATATATATATATATATATCAATTTTACACAAATACATTTATAGTAAACAAATGACTTTTATCATTAAATAATTACTTTATACATCAATAAAGTGTTTTAATATAAACAATATATTTAGTCAACTGATTAAAACTCAGCAGGAAAATGGGGTCCACTTTTTCCAGTTATTGTTAAGATGAATCTGAACATTTTACTAGGCTCAATCCGTTCTTGGGCTGTTGCATTTGATTTAGTAGAAGATGAAGTTGATGGAGTTGCCACTCTACTTGTTGTTGCCTCTTGACCAGAACTTGCAAAAGTATTAGGCTTTAATTCTAAAGACGTCTTTTGACCAGTACTCCTAGAAGTTGAGACTGGTGATTTGCTTAACTTACTTGTAGATGCCTGTTGATTTGTATTTGTAAAATACTTGTGCTCTAATGTCGTAGATTTTGCCTTTTGATTATTGTTTTCAGTAGACCTCCTCAGGCTATCACTACTAGAATCTATATCTTCTTCATTTTGTCTTCTTTGAGCAACTTTTCTTCTAATAAATGAGATGAAAGTAAAACTTATATTCTAATATGAGTAACTTTTCATACCTATCTATCTATCTATCTGTCTGTCTGTCTGTCTGTCTGTCTGTCTGTCTGTCTTTCTGTCTATCTATCTATCTATCTATCTATCTATCTATCTATCTATCTATCTATCTATCTATCTATCTATCTATCTATCTATCTATCTATCTATCTATCTATCTATCTATCTATCTATCTATCTATCTATCTATCTAATAGTACTATATCCATTATAGAAAATATTATATATATATAAATTAACGGTATGAACAATTATGAAGTTTAAAATCATTTGAAGCCCTTTTTTACGTTGTAATCCTCATCAGCATTAATTGAATTTCAGTTTTTTTTTTTTTTTTAAACGTAACGTTACATATATTTCCATAAGCTGTGTATGGCCGTATTTGCAACTTGCCTATTAATAATATCATCCTTATATTTATCCATCAAAATTGCCTCTTTAATTTTCCTCTTTTTATGATTCCTTTCTTCCATTAATATTTTTATTTCATTACTATTAAACGTAAACCTATAATTACACGTTTTTTCATGGTCAAAGAATACTGAAGCTGTATCAAATTGATAATTTACATTATTTTTAATTCGATTATATAATAATTGATGCTCTTTTAAGCTTTTTTCCACAGAACATCTCGACTCACCGA
Organism: Epiperipatus broadwayi; assembly: GCA_028023455.1. Lineage (NCBI taxonomy): Eukaryota > Metazoa > Onychophora > Udeonychophora > Euonychophora > Peripatidae > Epiperipatus > Epiperipatus broadwayi. The sequence goes on along the minus strand of JAQFVV010006960.1, from coordinate 49,468 downwards.
TATATAATTTTTGACATCCATATGAAATCTGATAAATTATAATACTTCTTTGCAAATTAGGAATTATATTCTTAGAATTATTAATCAATCGATTAATATTCAGAGGAACACAAAATGAAATATACTTTTCTTTAAATATATTCTTAATTAATTTAGATGGCATGTTATTTATAAACGGCATAGATATCCATATTTTACTATCTAAGGAAACACTGCAAACTCTCTTCTTATTATTAAATGAATTTACTATAGGCAAGAATTGGTTTTTATCATAACCAACCTTTAAAAGTTCATTAGCAAAGAATTGAATATTTAAAATTTTATTACTCTTATATTTACATAAGTTATCATTGCGATGCAAAAACGATTTCAGACTTACCATTTTATGTAACATTAGAACACGAGATTTAAAATGAATATAACCTCTTACTCCAATAGGTTTAAAAATTAATTTATACTTTAAATCAGTCAGTAGCATTTCTAAATATTTGTAAATCCAAAAAATTTATTTTCCTATTCTGTTTCTTCTCAATAGTCCATTTTCAATTGTTTAAATTATTCAGATTATATGAAAGAACATCAATAATGTCGTTAGGACCACAAACAAAAACATCAACATATCTAGTATAAATTTTAATATCTTCAAAATTATAAGTATTAAATATAATATCTTCATATTTTGACAATGTAAAATTACAAATTTGTGCTACCATAGGTAATTCCATTGGCCATCCTTTGCCCATTTTATAAAACCTATCATTATCATTTATAACTTTTAGTGATTCAATAATAAAATTTTATTAAATGCTTATTTACCGACATATTAATTAGTTCAATTTCAATTAAACTTATAGATTCAAGATAATCAGTTGATCCATACAATTCCGTTACATCCAATGAAGCTAACAGATCATTATCATTTATTTTTATACTTTTAATTCTATCAACAAATTCTTAAGAAGATGCAATTGTATATCTTCCAAAACCCAACATATCTTGTAACAATTTACCAATATATTTAGCTGTTTTATACATAAATGTTTCACCAAAATCAATCATCAATCTAAGAGGATTTCCTACTTTTTGAAGTTTAATATTAGCAAATATTTTTGAGCATATAGATGTAGATGGATATAGAATTCGACCTCAGACTTTCACTCGATGTTCAACTCTCTATACCATCTCATATTGCTGATCCACCTCATCATATACAGTTGAAAAGATAAATAATCACCAATATATGTATTTCATGCCAAACAAGCAATCATCAGTTGTCCAGATTTCTATATCCACACACATATATAATCATGTTCAACTTTATATTAAGATAGACAATCTTCATACTTTAATGGACAGGCTTCAAACTACTTCAACCCACAACTCTTCAGCCATCCATTTCATTGAAAATCTGATGATAGAACGTTCAAAACCTACATTAGTGCCAAGGTTGATATCCTACACATGTTGACCATTTTGTCATTCTGACTCCTCAGGTACTGGAGAATAATCCATTTACATACATATATGAGGGATGGGCAGACTTTTAACCACTATGTTTTAAATATGTTTTTGCATTGTTAATTTATTTACATTTTGCCAAATTATAGCTCTAAGTTACTATGGTAATATAAAATGAAATAATTGAATTGTCATGAAGGCTGGCTACACTAGAGTTGATGAAAAGGACTATATTCAAAATGTACGAAATCTTACACAATAATTAATTAATGCTATCAATTGATTGGATTTATATATGTGTATCTGCATACATATATAAATGAATGAGTTTGGAATAAGTAATTTAACAAAATATAAGTGTGTATGGCAATAAGTGATTTTATTTGAATATCATTTACATAACTGAGACAAGATTTTTTATTAATGATCATGCTAATAAAGTTTATGTCGATAATAAGATTTTCTAAGAAATATTTATATATTTTTTTAAAACCTAATAAAAATAAACTTTGTAAATATTGTATATGATTATACTTACCTAACAAAAACTGCATTACCAACAGTAACTATTACAAGTATTATTATTGCTGCGACTATACTACATGCAATAAACAAAACGGGAAATCGATAACCTTCTGGAATGTAAACTAAACCATTATATATATATATATATATATATATATATATATATATATATATATATATATATATATATATATATATATATATATATATAAACATTACAAGCATAAAGCTAAAGAAGTCAATATAAAATCAAAACTATTCCAAATCCAAAATTAAACCAGACCAGCATAAAAATAATATTAAAACACAACGTAAGGTTTCACTGCTACAAGCAGACTTCTCAAGTGTAAAGAACTGCAAAAACTACACAATATATATAATATTAAAAACTACCCACAAATCCATTCACTTCCCATCCACCGTTAATATTAAAAGAACTCTTAAATAAGTTAATTGCTTCAGAATAATAAATTTTCAATAATAAAGACTCTTTAATTCTTCTTTTGATTTCATTTCTCTCAAAGAAGACAACCTTAGCTTCATCAAAATCAATAGTGTTCTTTTAATATTAAGGGTGGATGTGAAGTGAATGGATTTGTGGGTAGTTTTTAATATTATATATATATTGTGTAGTTTTTGTAGTTCTTTACACTTGAGAAGTCTGCTTGTAGCAGTGAGACCTTAGGTTGTGTTTTAATATTATTTTTATGCTGGTCTGGTTTAATTTTGGATTTGGGGTAGTTTTGATTTTATATATATATATATATATATATATATATGATAAACAAAACAAGTTAAAAAATTTTTAACCTGCCAATAGCTTGCATTTTATGATCACAGATGGAGCTTTACCAATAGCTTACTCAAGCTTGTTTACAAAAAATGCTGAGAGAAAATTGAAAATTTAATTCGAAAGAGATATTGAATTTACAATTCTCTCTCGGCATTTTTTGTAAACAAGCTTGAGTGAGCTATTGGTAAAGCTTCATCTGTGATCATATATATATATATATTAGTCAAGTGTTGTTAGCCGAGAGGTCAGCGCAGCCACGTGCAAGCAAGCAGTTGCTTGCAGAGCTTGCAGATGGTTGTTGCAGGTTGGCTTCCTGGCTGATGCTTTGACATATGGAAAAGAAAATAGAGTCATGATAATCAACGTTCATCTAGCTGTGAAATAACTAAACAAACATATTTCACTATATTTTTCAAGGTAAAAAAAAATAGAGGGGATGAAATTTTAGAGGGGATTAATTTTGAAATCGTTGTGTTTATATACAAATGTAGTAAACATAGAATCATATAAATATGACTAAATATTATATATATATATATATATATATATTCACTAGAATAAAAAATACAAAATTTTAAAAAAATGCCTATATAAAATTAAACATTAAAATTCTTTGCTATAGCCAGCTTCGGCACATTCTGCCATCTTAAGTAGCAATACGTTAATATTTAAATATTATCAAACTCTCACACCAGTAATGTTCCCACATGAATTACCTACTTTCCATAAATTGTATATATATACAAGACTGTGCTATTCCGTATGCCTAATACGTTGGCCAAGATATAGCATTTAATTGGTGTGCAACTATTATTGGAAGAGACTTCAGGTGGCTTTCAATGTTTATTTAACATTTTCATCTGTATTTTGACAGCTTGCCTTATGTGAAGATATGGCAATATAGCTTACTTTATGACTAGTTAATAATGTAGTAGCTTCCAGTTCTAGTGGGAACTTGCCTCATTGCTTTAACCTTATTGTGATATTCTGATCTGATTATGTTATTGTTGCTTGAATTTACATCTAACCAAACTTCCCTTTTCAGTCACATTCCCATCCATAATGAATGTAATAAGATTCACCAAGCATTATCACCCATTGGACCATTATCTACCAATGGATGTATCTTATCTACCCATATAACTATTGGTCTGTGATGATAAATGTTCAGCCCAATCAATATAAGATGCAATATGGACTATTCCATTAGTTGAATGTAAGTTAAGATATAACATTTCTTCCTGCTATAAAATAAGACATGGAAGTGTACTCATTCAAATGCTTTGGTGGATGTCTTTATGATGTTTGGTGACCTTATCAGCAAGTTTTATATCTTCATTTATAAACCTGTTAACTTGTAATTCTGTCAATTCATCATTGTTGGCTGGTGCCTTTCCCCTATTAGTTAGTGACATTTCATTGTTGCTCAGTGAAGTATAGTTAATGTTAGATGGATTCCAGCCTGTGCTGTTGCTGCCTAATTGCTGTTTGAACTATATTTTGCTATTCTGTTAATTTGGTCACAATTGTTGGATCCATTAAATTATTCTTCTAATATACAATATGAGACTAGGCTGCTTATCTGCACTTTAGTATTTTGCATTGATGATTTTTGATTTTATTTTCATGAGATGATTTACTTCAATCACTGTACATTCCAAGAGACTGAATCAGTCACAGCTTAATGAGTTGCTATGGTTACTAACAGAAAGAACAAGAGGTAAAAGAATCGTTTTATTAGATATAATGACTTTACCATCTTATTTATTTGATTGCCTTAATAATCAATAATCACTCTCCTGCTAGAATACAGTAGATGATTATTTTTTCTATTAATGATAGCTTATGTTTTTTTGAAATAATAGGATACTGCATACCTGGAATCCATTTCCATTACTATTGGCATATTATTAGTAACAAGTTTGCATTTGAAAGTCAAATCAATGAATCTCACACTATTTGTACAAGCATTGACTTTATTTGATTTTACATTGCTCTTCAGGCTTATTACAAATTTATTTACATTGATTATGTAAGTAATATTTACTAAGGCTGTAACCTCAAGAATATGTGTAAAAATGCGATAGTAGAGATCTCTACAGGTCTTAACCACAAGATTGTTGTTAAGACCTGTAGAGATTCCTACTATTGCAGCTTGTGGTTAAAACCTGTAGAGTCCCTACTATTGCATTTTTACACGTTCTTCAGGCTTACTGAAATTTTCTTTTCGATTCTATTCTGAACAACTCACTTTTTTAAATCACAGCTATGTGACTGACATTCTTGTTATATCTAATCACTGTATATTGGTGTGGACATTTAATGTATACATGTTTTGATTTGTCACATCTATAACAAATGCTAATAATATTATTATCAATAGCTGATCCCATAAGTTCAGTCTGGAATCTTTAAACAATCTATATTTCTGATCCATAGCTTAAAATCTGAGTCTACTATTTAATGAGGTGATCAGAATTACTGTAGTTTGGGCCAGAGTCATCTTGTGAAACAAATGAATCAAACATGGTGCTAGCGTCCAACAATAGACAGTCATTAAGTTTGTGGGGTTTCTTTCCACAAACTAAACAGTCAAACTTCATTTAAGAAGTGTTTAAAAATCACAGTTATATGTAAACTTCCTGAGTTCAGCAGCAAAATCTCTTGTTTTTTTTCTCCTACTTGTACACAGGGTTTGAAGTTATATTTCTGAAATTATTGGTAAGAATTTTAGTTTGATATTATCGATTGTTGTGCTTTATCAAATTCAAGCTCAGTTAAAAACACATGAATTACTTGAGCTTTTAAGATATCATATATTAGACATCCACAAATAGACATACTTGTGGATATTTTTAAGTGATACTCAACCCAACTTAGTTGACAAATTTCGAAACAGGCCAGATCAAACTTTTCTAATAAGCCAATTTTAGCCATTTTGATTTTTTTTTTATGCCATGAGAAAAAAAAAGTTTTTCTATTACTTATAGTTAATGAATAATCCACTCACATTTGGTTCTTTAATTGTTATTGATGAATTAACAATATAAGCTATCAATCTTTATATAATTATGACAAAGATCTAAACAACCCATGGGTATAAGCATTGACAAAAAGTTTTATGAATCTGTCAGAATCATGAAAATAAAACTGACTGACTGTGTCTGATATATTCATGAATAAATGATTTCATATTATTATTATTTTCGAGATATTCCATGCAGTAAAATAATTAAATAGCTGACGTTTCAGTAAAATAACAAGTACCTTCCTCTAAGCATCCTCTTTCTCAAATAATAAAAATACATGTGGAGATGTAAAATCATTTTATCTTTTCCTTTCTCCTGATATTTAATATGAGAAGAAAGAGGATGCTCTGAGGAAGGTAGTTGTTATTGTACTGAAACATCAGTTATTTAGCTATTTTACTACATAGAATATCCTGAAAATTATAATAATATGAAATCAAACATATTTTTTGTAGAATTATATATATATATATTCTAACCTAATAAATGATGAAATCCTAATTAAAATTAAAGGGCGAATTCAATAAAGAGAATTCGGAAATCTATTTCTATTAAAGAGAATTCGGAATTCGGACGCTTCCGTATAGGACGGGTTACAAACCCTCTTTTTACCTAATAGCTCGACGTTTGGTTAGTTATATTTATTCAGCTACAGCGATATGCAGTTCAGACAAAGATAGAATAAAAAAAAATTATCATTAATAAAATAAATTTAAAAAGAAAATTTAGAATAAACTAACATTCTTTCTCTATCCAAAACACATTCTCTGAGCTGTAAGTACTTGCACTGTTCGACAATGATGATGATGATTTCATGTCATTGTTAATATTACTGACTAAAACAAAACATTCATTAATTTGCCAATATGATCTCAATATTTTTGTTATTATACAATTAGAAGTTTCAATCTCTTAAGCCATGCCACGCTTGTAATATTGATCATAATGAATCAATTCTTAATTTAAGAGCACTTATAATAATGACACTAATCTCAGGGTTCTCTGTTATATTTAAGAAAAATGCTCGGCAGTATTGTGTTGTCGCATATGACTGACATTCTGGTCGGCTATAGGAAACATTTACCTTATTTAAATTCCAGGTGTCTTCATCCACATATCAACTATTATAATATTTAAAGAGATGATAACCATATTCAATAACAACGCATAATTTTGAATAATACAGCCCTTTTATCCAGAATCTCAGTCGGAATGATGAAAAGACAAGGGTGCTTTTGTGTCCTTCCATTATCCATGACAACACAATAATTTAACTAAGATTTATTACTTAGACACTTCACTTAAATGTGTACGAAACAATGTGCAACCAAAAGCTACTAGTTTGGGAATAAAGTGATTTTACACACATATAAAATAAAATGTCTTGGTCTGAAGTTTTCAATTCCATAAATAATTCTTATTAAATTAAAATATACTGAAATATTCTGATCTGCTTACAATTGTCTATCTGGTGTATTGAATTTAAGATTTCATAAATGATTTTGGACTCAAGAAAGTATTGCAAGTATTATGCCAATACACTTTTATTTAGCACACAAGAAAAATGACTCAAAACAACTTGTAACAAGACTATAATTTATTATTAAATTTTAACAAGATTCTAATTTATTATTACAGTTTAACAAAACTATCCTTTATGATTAACATAATAAACAAACATATACAATTTATTCGATCCCATATGGATAAAACAAAATATAGCTAACATTAATTCGTCTATACTTTTAGACCTGGATTCGAACTACTTCTTCATCTTCTTTTTACATTTATGCAAATTGAATATAACAAAATAAATATTATTATCGATACATCAACTCATCCGTTTAGTGTATCTTATATGAACGGCTACTTAAATTTATTGACTAACGATCTGTTTTAAAACAAAAACAATTTGATTCTAGGCAATACGTACAAACGATTTTTATTATCATATCTTTAATTAAATGATAGTTTTTTTATTTAGATAACTTATTATAATTTATGGGTTATTTATCAGAAGTTACACTTATTATTTTAATGTTTACCTTAATAACAACTGAAGTTGTTATACACACTGTTTTTCTCAGTATAAGTTATATTGTGAGTGCTACTTAATCATTAACCCGAATTAAACCTAGTATTTGAACCCTCCATTGGCAAATAAAAATTTCTAAATCACGCAATTTTAAACTTACTCTCTCCATTGACTTACGTGTGGATTACCAGCACTATTCCGCCGCACAATCCAGACATTGATCATATATACTAGCACGCTATTTTTACTAAATGGATCTTGAGGAATTAACCTCCAATATACCCGTTATCTTGCCATAACTTTCTAAACAAAACACAATAATCAACACCTTCCGTGGTGGAATTATCTCTATTTTCTCATGAGGAATATGGAATAACACTGAAGGTCTGTAGAGTTAACTACTACATTAAAATAGTTTGGTGGGTCCTTGCCTCTTACTTGGGCATAATAGGAACACACACCAAATATAATCCTCTCCTGGGATTTTAACGAATGAAATACACTAAATACGATATAAATTACTGATCGTCCTAACTCTGAGAAGCGATCACTTGGGTTATAAACATACCCGAATACTAGATTTATCTATTCCCCTCATGGAAAATAAAGCTTTTGGGGAGATCATTTTCCATCCCACAAAATAGATACATTACAATTATTACTTATGCGAATATTAAGCATATACCGATGCTATATCGGGGCAAGACAAGCAAATACACTAATTACACTAAATTTATGTTCCGGGGTATACTTAGATCAACGTCTGAAATCAATGGATATCACAGAATAAACCATAATAATTTTCACCTTTGCCAAAGAAACATTCAACAAGTAATTGGTAGTATAGTATCTTGAACTAAATCAAGTGAATGCGTTAATAAAGAATAATTGGGAATAAGTTCCTCAATTAACATAGTATAAATTTGTTTCAAACTTTAAATAAGTAATATCCTGTATAGCACTTCTCTTTAATTACTTCTGATAATTTTAACTAGATATTTTACCTATTAAGTATCTAAATTTTTCTTCTTTTACGCATCTAACATATAAATTTATACCCATAATTGCATATCATAAGTAAACACATTTTATAAAAAAAAATTTTTTTTTTCATGTCAAATATAAATTTAACCTAGAATAATTACATGAAAACATACCTTTATGATTACAAGGTCATTTAAATATTACTTGACTATACAGCCTTTCACCTGTTGATATAAAAAAAAAATACACATAATTTTACAAATTAGTAAAAAAAAATCATTACTTAACAAGTGCTTATTATCTCACTAGAAAAATGTTTTCCGTTGGGCAATTTATCCAGATGAAGAACTTGATCCATTCATAGTTCACGAAGCAAATTTAAAATAAGAAACACATTTTATTATTTCATTTATATAAAAGTTGCCTCCATTCTGGTGCAATTAATAAATTAGGCAAAGAAAACATAGCAGCGTTGGATGTTAATTCTTCTTTGAATTAACTGCTATAATTTTGGGATCCAAGAAAACAATACAATTTTTAACATGACGAATATTTGACGATAGACGATCACATATGCAATTCTTTTCTTTTTACTATTGGCGATACGTATCATTTTTAGCTAGCTGGCTTATGAATAAACTTAATGCGCGAATTTTCCAAAATACTATTATTACGGACTGCAGCTGACTTACGTGGATATAAAGTTTTAATGACTCCAATTGATGTATAATATAACATATTATATTATGGTTATAATTAAGTCACTAATGCTTGTAGTTTTTATTCTTACTCTAGGAATTGTAATTTTTCTTTAATAATGAATTCTCCGTAAAATGCACACATACAAATTTTCCGATATTTGCCTTGAGAAAATTTATATTTTCTTTTTTTAAAAAATATACAGGTGCATAAGTAAGTATCATTTATCATTAATCTTATTTCTAGATAATTTTCAGTGAATAAAACATATTTTAACATGGGGAACTTACATTCTTTTCAAAGGCAGACAATTTTTTTTTAGAAAGAGCACGAAATTTTCTAGTTAACTTTCCTTGGCTTTTATAATATGTCTTTTAATTATAATTTTTCTTTTATACCACGAAAAGATTATTAAATAAGGTAAAGTTAACAAATAATTGTTTATTTCCTGGAAATGACTTATATTACTTATTTTAAATATAATGACACTTTCCGTGATTGCTGTAGTTAATACCGTCATTTTGAACTTTAGCAGAAGATAGCACATTTTTGCGTATAAAAAGCTTTAAAATAGGTAGATGGCAACAGAAGATTAGGATGTCTTATCAAAATATTTTAGCCACACATGATATTATTAAAATGTTACTTGAATTATATTTATTTCTGCAAATAAAAAAAAATAAAAATTTGTTACCGAATTTCAGCACTGCTTCTCCTTGTAAAACTAATGTCAGACTAAACTTTCTTCAAAATTTGGCGGTCTTCTTTTAGCGACCTCTTACAGAAAAATAATCATTTAATTATACCATAAATAAAAGAAAGGAAAAAAAACTTATTACAGTCATATATTTCTGTATGATTTAAATGGATTACAAAGTAATTTGACAAATAATGAAAAATAGTAAATATACTTAATTAATAACTAGTGATGTATATTTCTTTTAAATATGATTTTCTACAAAAATAAATTATCAGAAGTTATTGTGCTTTATGATAAGACACTCATCTACTCTCCCTCTACCCATCCAAAATCAATTACTGTTTATGATATGTGCTTTTATACTATATTAAATTGCTCTTATATAATATTTTAATTAAATTATTCATGCTCTTCTTCAAAATGACATTGGATTACTAAATTTATTGGTTATTTGCTTAAAACACGTTACAGTGAGTAAATAGCATACTTTATTAATCACTTAATCTTATTATTATTTTATCTTTTTATTTTCTAAAAAGGATAGCATTGTTTTCCTGTGGAAACAATGCCAAATAAACCAAGTGTCAATAACACTAGGTTACAATATATATTGAAACGAAGATTTTCACAGGTTGCATATATAAAAGACATATTTTGCAGGTTCATCTGTATTAAAAAAAATTTAATTATTGATATTCCAACATTTTGACTTGATCACACAAGTCATGTACTGGGTGATAAAAGGTAGAAAGATGGTTGTAGTGCCTCAACAACTGTCTTTCTACCTTTTATTACGCAGTGGATGACTTGTGTGACCAAGTCAAAACGTCAGAATATCAATATTTAAATTTTTTTAACAGAGATGAACCTACAAAATATGTCTTTTATATATATATATATATATATGTGTGTGTAAGATTAGGGTTGTTTTCTCATCCCTGGTGTTCACCTCGAGATGTCACTATTTCTAGGTCACTTCCTAGAAATATACCATTTCATCGGCATTCACCCAACAAAAGAGGAAATTTGCTATGTTATAAATGCAGAAAAGAGTTCTCATGTTATGTTGGACAGAGGCAGTGACAGCAACAGAAGCCAACACAAAGAGACTTCTTTCTATGATAAAACACAGAAAGAGTTCCTGACAGCTGCAGGTTATGGCTTTTTTTCTATGCTAAAAGGAAAGAGAAAGAAATGCCTTCATTGGCTGCCGTAGTAGTTGATTTTATTCATCATTTTCTCATAATAGTAGAATATCTATTTTCTCTGTAGTTTCTTGTGAGATTGAGTGTATTTGACGCAGTCATAGTTTTTTAAAATTTGATAAGACGTCCAATTTTTTAATGTGTTGTAACTTACTTTACTGTTGTACGTTTAGTAAGAATGTCCTGAAGATTCTATTATGAATGGGTAACCCTCAAAAATTGCTTTTAAGGGTGTGGAATGGAAAAATTTTAAGGATCATGCAAAAAGTACTGTTTTCATGAGAATTCCTCCATGACCAGTTACTTTTTCTAGATATACACACAGACAAAAACAACCCAGTGTCTAATTATTAGTAATTACTTGTCCAAAAAAGAAAATTAGTCAGGTATTACTTTTTTTTTTACTTTTATTATTTCAAAATAAGATTAGTTTTTATATCTACACACTAACAAAAACAACCCAGTTCCTGATTAATTACTGTCTTAAAAAAAAAAAGCAAATTAAACGGGTGTTTGATTTTTTCAATGGTGTATATGAATTATGGGTTTTTTTTCTATATACACAAGATTTACCAAAAAAAAAAAGAAACCCACTTTCTGAGTAATTACTATCAAAAGAAATGCAAATTAGTCAGCTGTCATTTTTAAATTTAGTATTTCAATAACGGTACCTTTTTATATAGGCAGACTTAACAAAAACAACCCACTTTCGGACTCATTACTGTCCCCAAAAAAAGAAAGCAAATTAGTCGGTATCATTTTTCAATTGAGTCTTTCAATGATGGTCCTTACTAATAGTAGTCACGTATCAATTCTAAATTGTAGTATATAAATTACATTACTTTTGATAGATTTAGAATTACGTATTGCTTTTTTAATAAAATGATTGATTTACTCTTGACAAAAAATACCGTAACTTTAAAAAGACACACATAAAGTCAAAAAAAAATTCGAAAAAGCCCTGTAACTGTAAAGACATACACACAAACTAAAAAACAATCTAAGATTAATAAACATTGACTTATTATGTATTGCTTTTGAATAAAATTATTGATTTACTTTTGCAAAAAAAAATAGCGTAACTTTAAAAAGACACACATAAAGTCAAAAAAAAATTAGAAAAAGCCCTGTAACTTTAAAGACACACACACAAACTCAAAAACGATATAAGATTAATAAACATTTACATATTAGTCTTGCTTTTGAATAAAAGTATTGATTTACTCTTGCAAAAAAATACTGTAACTTTAAAAAGACACACATAAAGTCCAAAAAAAAAAAATAGAAAAACACCATAACTTTAAAGACACACACACACACACAACTCAAAAACAGTATAAGATTAATAAACATTTACAAAAATGAAAAAAACTAACATCATATAATACCATTAGTTAGTAGAATATTTTATTACAAATCTAAGAAATCAGATCTTTTTAGATCAAATTGATCATTTAGGTCCAGCCCGGAATCGTTATATGTATATGTTTTTAATTAGCATCAATGCCATTCCGTGGTGAATACCAGGGATGAGAAAACAACCAAGATTAGTTACTATATTGTATGCTTGATATATTTTCAGAGGTATAGCATTTAGTTTCAATGTAACTTTTAACATAAAAAATTTTGGGTGTTCTTGCTTTTATTTAACACTTCTAGCTACACCATGACAGCTTATCTTATTTGTTGGTAAAGTGACCTATCCAACTTCCATTTGGCAACGTACCTTATAGATAGCTTATGATCTAGAAACTTCAAATTCTAGTGAGACCTTGCCTTACTGCTTTAGCTATAGTGGGCATGGTCTGACAGTAAATTATTGTCTGACTTTACCTCCAACTGAACTGCCTATTTATACCCAGATCTTAATCCATGAAGGCAACAATCATGTTTATTAACTATCATCATTTATTGGCTTATTTCTGCTATTGGATACATACTATCTACTAATATATATTGGTCTATGGTGATGGATAATTGATCCTATCAAGATGGAATCTGAATTTTTTTATTAATTAAAAGATATAACATAATGTAAATATTAAACAATTCAAAACGAAACAACACTCTCCATATAGTAGTGCCATCTTGTGCTAACAAGTGATCATGTAATAATGTAAATATGGTATAGTCAGTTTAGGAATCATATCAAAATAGACAGAGGATAAAGATAGTGAGTTACTTTAGCATCTATTCCTTTGATAATTAAATATTTACAGCAAAAAAATCCATTCTTGTTTTTAGTTTTCTAAATATAGAATAATGGATGTTTAATTATTTCACCACTAAATATTTTTAGAGTTAACTATATTTGGAAAGTTTTAAAAGATTAAAGTGTATATATATATATATATATATATATATATATATATATATATATATATATATATATATATATATATATATATATATATATATATATATAATAATATATATTGAAAGGAAAAGTGTAAATTTCACTATATCACTTGTTTGTGGATAATTTCTTTGTGAAACTTTCTGGATCAATTTTCCTGCACAACAATTTTTTTAAAAATATATTTAACTTCATATGTATATTTATATATTTCAAACATCTATTTTATCACTTTTTATTGAAACATGTGACCAACTAAGTGCTTATCCATCAGAATACATAATAATCAGAACAATAATGTTGGGAAAACATGCTGATCATCATCAATGCTATGGCCATTTAGTTCCATTAATGTATTGGCCATTACACATTAATTTCTAATAAGACAAAACTAAAATAAAATGTAGTGCATGGCTTTAAAGATTATAATCTCAGCACTGGATCCTCATTGAGCATTAAATGTGTCTCCATTTATATAATCAGCCATTTATGCATGAATCTAACTCAGATAAATTCAGCTCTATTACTGTATTGTGACCAAGAGATGATGCAAATACATCAGATCTAAAATCATTTAAAATTAAGTCACTGGTACAATTTTAATAATTGCATACAAGTTTATTAATAACAATATGAAAAAATGAAGTTAAGGCCTCTAGAATAAGACTATATACATATTAATTAAACTTCTGATTTTGAGTAATATACAATTAAAAATTATCACATTGTGATTTACATGATTAATCCAACATTCAAGTTATTACATTGATTGACAATACTTCTTAATGGGTTTCAATAAAATGCATGTATATTACTGCACAAACATGCATTATAATTTCTGGACAAATTTGAATACTCATAGCAAAATTATAAACATAAATTAACATGAAAATAATATAAATGATTAAAATTTACTTTATACATGTCCATCTGATACACAGTGATATATGCATACAGATGCATGACATTATAATTTCTACACATATTTGAATTGTTATAAAATAACAATATAAAATAAATGATTAAAATTTTAAGTTGTATAAAAATATCATTTATTAAAATTCACCTATATGCGTCTATATGATACTCCTTGATAAATTAGAACATATATGTAAAATACATTTGTTGGATATATTTCTAAACATCTTTGACTTGTTATAAAAAACATTTTTAGTTATCACTTTTAAATGATCCATAAAATATATGTATATAATTGATTAATATATAAATGAAATTCTATTTTTATTATATTTGAATTTATAGCAATAGTAAAATAATTAAAAATATATTTCATTGAAAACTATACATAAAATTTGCATATACATGAATATATAAAATGGTAATATAAATTAAAATTATTAGTTTCTATTTTTATAGTCAATCAAAATATTTTTCTTTTCCTTCTTTGTTGAAAGTACATAAATTTCACTATTTTAATAATAAAGATTTTCCTTTCTTTTAAAGAATAAAATCAGTTTTAACAGGTTATTCTAAAAAGATTTGATTTTTCAATTTCAATTTTTTTTAAAAACAGGAGATCAATTAATTAATTCTTTACTCTTATAATAATCCAAATAATGTTATTACTTGTGTTATTAATTTCTTTTTTTAAGTATAAATTTTAAACAATTTAAAATTATTCTCTCTATATATGTATCACTATCACATGTTGCTTTTAACTAATCATAATATCTTGAAATTAAATATAGAAATTTTAAAATGTCTTAAATGAATTATTTAAAAACAACTCACTTTTGTATATATGTTTATCAGTGCTTCTCTGTATATGGACACAACAGCAGACATATAATGAACTCTTTATCAAGCTGATGGTTTTTCTTGTTGGAAACCAGTTCAGGATTATCATAATCATAAAGATATAATCAGGTAAACATTAGCATTGAATCAGTTTCCTTCTGTCTAAAACTTGCAGACTTCAGGCAGCAAGCTGTTTTTCCACATTTAAGGCTTTAGATGCAGAGAAGTGGTTCTTACTTCTAAGTGCATCCAAATGCCAGTATAGTGAACCAGCAGCAGCTGTCTTCTTCTTTCCTGACTTTAACTACATATTTGTAAAATCTCCGAATAACTCTGCTAGCCAACTCTGCAGGCCAACTATTTTTGCTACAGCTACCAACTATTTGTAGCTAACTACTTCACAAAATTTTGCTAGCCGAAACTGAACTAATCTTTCCATCCAGCATTTATAGCCAGGTTGCTAAGGTGACAAAAACACTAATTTAAAAACTTTTTTATTTTTCTAATCCTTTTGAAAACAAGTTTGAAGTTTTATCAAAAATATGATTGGAAAAAGTTGATTTCAATTAACTTTCATTCTTTGAAATTTTAAAATCTATAAAGATTTTTAAGTAGATAGTGTAATGTATACAAGCCTTAATTAAAAGATTTAAAAAATAAAGCATGCTTGTTATTTAAATTCAAAATCAGAAGACAATGTTAATATTTATTTAAATCTTTTTAACTATTTATTTTTTAATGACATTTTATTTTCATTTAGAATTATTTAACCTTTTATTTATTTTTTATTCCAGGTAATGTTGAAAAATATATACAAAATTTTATGACTGTGTATATTTCTACATTTCCTTTACTTTATAGTGTGTGCACTATATATATATATATATATCAACAGATGGCGTTCTACCAAAAACACCGTCAAGCGTTTTTCATTTACATAAACGTCGGAGAATGCATTCACTATCTCTAACTTTAATTCCACTTTCAGATCATCATTTCAAGCTATTTGTTATCATCAGTGAAAGACAGGAATAAGAACTAGATCTAAACACAAACTCTGAGTGTTTATGAAACAGTTTTTATTCAGCTTGCAAGCGTGAATTTTTTAGACATGTTAATGTCTTCGAACTCAGCATAGCAAGCCAGATAGCTATATGGGTCTGATATCAGTTCAGCATCACCACATAGTAGAAACCTCTGCGATATCCAAGAAAGACCTCAAAGGTACATTTATGAAAAACAAAATCAAGTTAAAAACTTGTTAATGCTTGTATTTATGTCAACAGATGACGTTCTACCAAAAACACCGTCAAGCGTATTTCGTTTACATAAACCTCAGAGAATGCATTCACTATCTCTAACTTTTAATTCCACTTTCAGATCATGATTTCAAGCTATTTGCTATCGTCAGTGAAAGACGAAATACGCTTAATGGTGTTTTTGGTAGAATGCCATCTGTTGACATAAATACAAGCGTTAACAAGTTTTTAACTTGATTTTGTTTTTCATAAATGTACCTTTGAGGTCTTTCTTGCAATGATATATATTGCAGAGGTTTCTACTATGTGGTGTTGCTGAACTGATATCAGACCCATGTAGCTATCTGGCTTGCTATGCTGAGTTTGAAGACATTAACATGTCTAAAAAATTCACGCTTGCAAGCTGAATAGAAACTGTTTCATAAACGCTCAGAGTTTGTGTTTAGATCTAGTTCTTATTCCTGTCTTTCACTGATGATAGCAAATAGCTTGAAATCATGATCTGAAAGTGGAATTAAAGTTAGAGATAGTGAATGCATTCTCTGACGTTTATGTAAACGAAATACACTTGACGGTGTTTTTGGTAGAACGCCATCTGTTGACATAAATACAAGCGTTAACAAGTTTTTAACTTGATTTTGTTTTTCATATATATATATGTTCCAACCAGTAATCACCTAAACATTAACAGTAAAATATTATAATAGGGTATATAACAGAAACAGGACTGTTATAATATATATAATATTTTATTGACCTAGAAGAAATGAATAAGTCCTTATACTCATGAGTTTAATCTCATGGTATTGACATGCAAGCTGACCAGAGAAAAATCAATAATTGTTTATAATAGATGATTCATGGATGCACTGATACATAATGAGGGTGGAGATGGATGGCTCAGAAAAAAATAATTTAAGGGTTTCACTTATACTTTATATTTAATATCTTCATCACTAAAAATGATATCAACACCATTTTTTGCATTAACTGGTGCTACTGTATGGAGAATTTAGCCTCTGTGTATTTAATATCTTATTAAGAAAATTATTTTGGATATAAATGTGACCATTTATATATCAGCCCAAAATACCAGGATAGATCCATAGTTTGGGCTATTTTATTTTTTATTAAAATTTGATTGTCAATTGCTGTAAATAAATTTCCTTTAGCGCTCACTTAAAAGTAAAAGTCTAAATGATATATTCACCAAGAAATTATTCAGTAGAAATATAGAAAATTAGTAGTTTAAATACAGTGTTACATTCTAATATTGTATGTACTTTTCAATAATGGAAAATAAACTAAATTATGAACAATTTAGTAAGTAAATAGGTAATAAACTGTGTTTAGAAACAGCATTTGGATCATTAATCAAGATGAGAAATTATATATATATATATATATATATATATATATATATATATATATATATATATATATATATATATATATATTTTATGGATTCATGATGACTTAAACAATGAAATTAAATAATTATAATAAGAAAATCAATGAGAGATAACTTTACTTTTGATATTGATAGGAAACTGTTAGTTTTTAATTGCGAATCCAAAATCTAAATGATTTTTTTTAGTAAAATATTATAGCTCATTTGGCTTCAAGTTAAAATAGAAAAAAACATTTTTTAAAAAATTCTAATTCATGTTGTTATAAAGATTTAAATAACAACAGTTAATTGTAATATTTTTTATAATTATTAATTACAGGATGTGGAGAAAAGATGTGACCATCTGAATCCTTATACCCATAAAGTAGCTGTCTCATTTTACATTCTTATAACAACTTGTGTTAGAAGTAACAGATAAATCTTTTTTTTATTCTGTTTAAACTCAGAACATAAGAGTAATGATAAATCACTAGAGAAACTTGTTTAGCCTTAGGACTATCAATTATTAGTAATTGATAGTTTTCTAGCAACTCCAAAAATAATGTTATTCATGTTGCATGAATATAATTCCTTATTTTCTGTTATTGGCATTATAATAAACCCATGAAAACATTTACTTTAACATGTACATCTTTCTAGGGAAGATGAGTTTTTAATTACAGGATTTCAAAATAAAATCTGAACTTTTGAATCATTTTTCTGGGTTTAAATCATAATGATATCGTGGGGTAGAACTAAAATATTTTTACTTCTGTTAAAAAGTCATGGATCAATAACAGCTTATTAGAAAAAAATGTTTAGTTTTACAACCATCAAATAGTAATTGATACTTTTCTGGCAATCATTTAATTTTCATTGTTTATAAGTGAGCTATTTTATTTTTACTATGTGGAATTCCCTGAAAATAATACTATGAAATTGTCATCTATCAGTGAGAATATTAGAATTAATATGTATATAAAATAATGTTCCATAATCTGCCATTGTAAATATTAATATAAAATAATATTCATCCAGAGTTTTAATATAAAATTTTAAATATATTTATTGTTCCAAGTATACTTTCAACATTAACATGTCATATTCATGATAATGACTATGAATATGATGTCACAAGTATACTTGGTACAACAAATATTAAAATTTTATACTTAAATAATTTAATATATCAATCACACACTTCTTCTTTTCAAAATAGTTCATAAATATCCAATATAAAAAAAAACAAACTCCTTTTTAAAACTTGCTTTTTATACGACTATAATGATGATAAAGAAATCAAACATTTCGACTATTTCATATAGTCTTTTTCAAGGTACACTAAATTAAAATATATATAATAATAAAAACCACATATTCCAAAAAAATAAAAAATAAAAATATTAAATTACAAAATATATTCATAACCAAAAATTTACCTTGTCTCCCATTCCCCTTTTTTTATGACTACCAATCACAACCCAAACTCAAACATTTTATTTTATTTTTAAATAATAGGTTTTTTAATTAAATGTTTTAAAAGATATATATATATATATATATATATATATATATATATATATATATATATATATATATATATATATATATATATATATATATTTGTAATGAGCACAGATGATGTTACATTGTTTTTTTATTAGTAAACATGAAAAGAATAAAAGTTCGCAAATTAAACATCCTTTTTAAGAAGTAAAAATTGAAAATTAAAATTCTATACTAAACTCATATATATATATATATAAAATCGCGCAGATAAAAAAAAAATTATTAAAATAAAACTTTATTAAAAATAGAAAAGGTATTTTAAAAACAAAAACTTAAAAAGATTTAGAGATAAAAATATATCTTTAATTTTGGAAAACACATTAAGTAATCAGAAAATGGAAATGATTGTTTTAATTAGTTAAATGTAAACTAGCCTTGGGCATTTAAATGTATAAGCAATGGTCAGATAGGAGAAAACAATAGAAACTAACAGCCAATGAATAAATCCCTCAAATCGGACCTCAGCGAAAGGACTATCATCATCGTCGTGATGTAATGTTTACTGGATCTGAAAGGCTACTATAAAAAGTGAGTGAAGGATTATTTTGGAGGGTGACTATATGTGTTAGTGCAGAGTTGAAGGAGAAGGGATTGAAAGATGCACTTTCAATTCCTTCAGTCATTAAAGAAAAAGAAATGAAACATCGTTATCTTCATTGAGGACCAGCTAATGTAAAAAACCTCCGGATCAATAAATAAAACAGCCAACAGAATACCAATATTTTTAGGATGGCATGGGAATCCACGTTCAAATGGCAAGGAACATATAAAGATGAACTGTTTAAAACCATAAAAACTTTATAATTAATGAACATTAAATTAAAAACTTTCAATATAAAAATAATACAAATAGAATCCTATCTGACCAACGTAAATTAATATTAATAATGTTATTTGATGTATTTTTTTATTTAAAATCATTTCCATTTATTTTTGTTTGTTCTTTAAGTTTTATTTATGATTTTTGTTTTCCGATAAATTAAATTATATAAATGTTAAACTTAAGTCAGGCGTGAATGGCTACATAGATTTGTAAAGTTATATTAGGGGAGGGTAATCTTAGGTTATTTGTTTCGTAGTTAAATTGGGTCAATGGATTGGATATATTGGTGTAATTAGTAGATGTAATGCAAGATTCGCTATGGGCAGAATCGCTTGTATACACTGCACAATTCCATTTGCCTATGGAAGGAATTATAAGACGGAGAACGCAGTTCCTTTCTATGGAGTTTTTTTTTATTGCTCTTCTTGTCAGATAGATGTAGTATTCCTATCTGATGAGAGGCAATTTATTCTCTTAACTTTTTGTGCTGCCGTATTTCGTATTACATTGAATACATCGATGTATCAGATAGATTGACACCAGTTTGACTGCGAACTTTTAGCCTAAGGTTAAATAGGGTTAGAATGTTTTATTTTCAAATGCAAATCTGTGTAGTCTATTCATACTCGACACTAAATAAAAATGCATTAAATTTAAGTTGGGTATATACGTTTGCATGGATTCGTTATCGGTTAATTATGTTTTGGTTTTCATATTTGATCAAAATATATAGACATTCGGTAAATAATGATACCTTACAGTGAGTATCTAAAATGTATTTATTTGGATGTCTTTTAAGTTATTGGTATTAATGTGGGCATCTTACAATGAATGCTACTGGGTTTCCTTCGAATTCCCTCATGCAATTCCACCAATGATTTTATATTTTGATTGTTTATGTTTATTTTGAAATGTTTTTTAACTGTGTAATCTATGTAACTGATATATACTCTACATTTAAAACAAACTTTTCTAAACCCATCTATGCGCACTTATAATAATATAAAAATTAAAATGTAAATTAAAATCTAAAATAAAAGTTAAAAATAATGTTAAATGTTAAAGTAAACATGCTAAAATAATAATGTTATATATATATATATATATATATATATATGTTTTCCTTTAGGTTGATTTTCACTTGAGAAGGTCTATTTGTAGTAGATGAAACCATGGTTGTGTATTTTGATAAAATTTTGAATTTAATCTAGTACTGTATTGTTTTATGGTTTTGCATATTTATATATATATATATATGTGTAAATAAATGTTTGTATGTTAATTACTGGCAGTGGCTTATTTTATTTATTTTGTTAATATTGAAATATAATTAGATAAGATATTATATTATTAAATCTCTGCTATTCCACTGAGCTAGTGACATGGGCTAACGACTGGAATCAAAATATTAAAAAAAATATATATATATTTTTTTTACTTATGTATCTGCCTACTTTATATTTTTTTCTAGGTTCAAATGCCTAGTGGCGCCCTGTAATGCAGTTTACGTTTAGTCTCCCTTCTCTGGATCATTATAATATATATATAATAAAAAATAAAATAAAATGTTTGTATTTGGGTTGTGATTGTTTGTAATAAAAAAAGGGAGTGGGAGATAAGGTAAATTTAGTTATGAATATATTTTGTAATTTGTAATTTAACATTTTTTTTTTATTTTTCTTTTATTTATTTTTTTTTTTTTTTTGGAATATGTGATATTTATTATTATATATATTTTATTTTAGTGTACCTTGAAAAAGACTATATGAAATAGTCGAAACGTTGGATTTCTTTATCATCATTATAATCATATAAAAAGCAAGATTTAAAAAGGAGTTCATTTGTTTTGTTTCTATATTATATTTTATATTTAAACTTTGTATGAGTATTATTTTACACACACACATATATACATATATATATATAGCTGACTGCTAAAATATTCATTCTAAAATAAAAATATTTATAATTAAATAATATGTATATAATCCTAACTATATTTCTATACGGACATGCAAATGTTTCATATTTTTAGATCAGCTGACAAATGAGAGTTTCTTATAAAATATATGTTCAATGAAAGAAATTAACCAGAAAAACTTTATACAAAACGGTGGCTCAAAATTTTTGTTATGGGGTTAGGAATATATTTCATAAATATGACAGATTTGATTAGTTAAATATTTTTTAGATATATTTGACAATTTATTAGATACACAAGCACATTTACAGGCACAAACATACATGTGTCAATTAGTGTTAAAATCCTTTACACAGCTTAAGAATCCTTTATGAAGTTATTACTGTTTATTCTATTGAGGTCAAATTTTGAACAGTCGCCTTAAGGAAATACCTTTAAAAGACAGTTGTTACAGAATAATTTCGATGCTTCAATAGTCAGTTAAATTATTATTTTTTGTCAAAGTCACACTAAACAATAGACGTATCAACTTTTTTTGCCTAAAGCTCAAGTTTTATTTAAAAAGTTTAGGAACTATGGTAGTATAATAATATTATGGCACTTTATAATAATTATTACTAATTTGATATTGTTCAAAATCTTTTTTCTTTCCCATGTGTCATAGCATCAGCCGGGAAGTGAACCCGCTAATCCGGGACAACTGCTTGTAAAAAAACCGACGCTGACCTATCGACCACCAATGCTTGACTATTGTTCAGAATCTTTTGTACATTTGTTGATTGTGTAGTTCATAATTTTGATAAAATAATTTATAAATAAATAAATACTTAATACTGAACATATAATTATTATACCTCCTTTACATGACCCATCTTTTTCTACTACACCATCGCATTTACACCTTCCCTTCTGGCACAGATTGTGTTTTGGACATTCATTATTAGAACTGCAGTATTTGCCAGATATCGATAAACGTTGAACTACCATGTAATAAATTTAAAAAATACATTATCATTAAGAAATATCTTTAATAGCTTTTATCTATTAAATTTTATTTATTTACATTAAATTTATAGAAACGTACAGGTCTTACATACGGTAATGATAGTTGAAAATTCAACTAAATGATTTCCTAAGTTGTTTTTTTCCTTTAAACGTTCCCGTAAATAAGACTGTAAGCTTCTATATTTAGATAGAATGGATAAATGAATAATAATAATATATTACATATTTAATATTTAAACAAGCAATGTACGCAAATATTTTCTTTTATATCAATGCCATTTAGTTGTTTACAATATTATATTTACTGTCTAACATTATTTATCAGAGTTAAACCATTAAACATCTTATAATCACCATACATTATGCTTATACACGGTATTTACACAGAGGCAAAAAGCTCCATACAATAGCACTGCAGTGCAAACCAGAGTAATCAACAGATGCAGGAATGTTTGTGCATAAATTCCGTATTGATTATTTTGGCTTGCATTGTAGCACTAATATATGGAGAATTTTGTCCCTGTGTAAACAGCTTGTGTAAGCATAAAATATGGTGATCATAAAATATTTAGTGGTTTAATACCATTCCCGACCAATAGGATTATGGTGACTGTGGTTTATTAAAGAACAAAAGACATCACAAATTATGGATGTGAACTGATTTCAGACCTAAATGACTATACAAGCTATAAGCTTGAATTGAAAACAATACTGTATTTTCATTTTGAACTCAAAACTGTATAGTTAGCTCATAAAGTAAAAGATGGCTGCTGGAAGGTTTCATTAGATCCTAAGATCTAGGTGCAGTGCTCTCAGATCCAAGGCTCCTCAGTATAAGCCACAAGCTAGAAACTAGTCTAGGGATATTGAATAAGTGGACAATAGATAGGAATTTTAAGAACAAATATTCTTGCTGCCATTGTTTACTCTGGCTTGGATTGTCACACTACTGTACCGTGAGATTTGCCTCTGTCTTTATCAGAGTTATAAATAATAATATACTAATTTATTTTTATGATATATAATATAATAACTTTTAAAAAATGTATATTTTGTTTTTTGACTAACAAGCATATAACAGAGATATATACACTTTTATTAATGTACACATGCCTATATATAGAAATTGTAATAGAATTAAAGATGTATTTGGATTGGTTATTACTTAATAAAAGCCCAGACGAAGTGATATTTTTCTTTCATTATCAAACATATAATGAAACAGCTATTTCATGACATGACCACATACCATTGGAATAATGCTAAATGAGGTGGTATTCTATATAATCAACATTGCTGATTATTAATGCCCTAAGCAATTAAGCTGGTAGCTAGATACATAATTATATAATTAATTTATAATATTCAACAAATTTTGTAAAGACTTCTGAAACCTATCCTTAATAGTATAGTAGCTATCAGTGAATTTGACAAACAAATTTAAGAGAAGAGAGAGATAATTCCATATTGGATGATTAATCAAAAGGATGTAAAGCTGATTCTTTAAGAATCAGATGTTACATATTTCTATTGTATGAGCTTTAAGATTTTTATACTTGATTATTAACTACAAAAAACATTTCTGTCATTAATCAAGAAAATTAAAACACTGTATAGTGGAAATATTTGCACTAAATCTTAGATTTTTGCTATCAATAAAATTTTATTTGCAAAACTTTCTTGTGAAAATCCACCTGAATTCACTCCAGACGAACTGGTTCCTGCACTACAGGAGATTCTTCAAGGACATAGATCCTATGTGTCACAACTGCCTCAGAACCTCAGAAACCTTTGATCACATGATAAATGATTGCCTAGCATATGACAAAATCAGAACATTCATTACTCACAACTACCACATTTCCCTGAACAAAATATTAAATATCAAGAGCTGCTTCCTGTCCAGGGATTATGTCACCTCAAGACTCTCGACCTTTATCACTTATGCCACCTGGATAGACAGATGTCACAAGTTTACCATTCCTCATCCCAAGCCTGAAGACACATTCATTTCCAAGTTGAAGGAATTTCGCCATAAGGACAGAATTATCTCGTCCAGATTTTTTTTGACAACACATGGAGCCTGATTAAGCTGCATTAAACAACACCAGTAACCACATCAGACCATCTGGTTACATGAGCAACATGGATAACTATTATTTTTGATTTACAATTGTATCATTCTTACATATGTTTTTTCAATAAAGTTATTTATAAAGAGAAAACTATTTAATTTTAAAGAGTACATGTAATAATAATTATATTATTCTCCATCATCAAATAACATGGCACAAATGATGATGATCTTAAACCATCTCTCATTATAATCTATCTGCATGCACTTAGTTATAGAAAAAACCTGATAATATTATAGATGCAGTACAATTTAGACTTAAAAATTAAATATTTGAATCTTAAAAATTCAGAAGTATTTTCATAACACAAGTCCAAAACAAAAAAAAAAGCAAAGATAACATACAAAACTATGTTCAGAAACAAAATATTGTAAAAAGAAATAATTCATTTATGATGAAAAATCACAAACAATATTCAGGTGATGAAAACAATTCCATAACTGTAATTTCTAGAAGTGAATTTAATATATCAATTTTATGTGAACTTTAAATATCAAAATTATTGCTAACATTAAAACTAATCTGGCAGAAATTATTTTACTTTTCTCTAACATAAATAAGTAAAAGAACTTTACATCTTACACACACAAACGGGATTAATTTTAGAATCTCTTATGTATGTCACCTTTTCTCCTCTTTATAGAAAAATTGAAGAATAATAAAATTATCAATAATAATATTTCCTTCAATGTGTGGCATAATTATATTCTATAATAATGGAATTATAAAAACAATTAGACATTATTTTATAAAATAATTATATAAAAGTCATATATAATTTATGTTTACAATAAAAATGTATAATTATTTTTTAAATAAACTTTGTTTTCTTAAAAGTTCTGATTTCTAATAAAATATTTTAAACAAAGGCTTTTATCGGAAAAAATCGATGTTAAATAAATTATTGTCTTAGGTTTATTACTGTAGTTGTTAGATTGAAGTATTTTCTTTTAAATATTTTATTGGAATATTTTTCAGATTTGACTAATTTTATTTATTTCCAATGTTTTCCAATATAAGTTTTTTTGCATCAATTTGCTTTAAAAATAACTACTGTAAAGCTGGTTTGAACATTTATTTCAGGCATGAGAAACCTCAAATTTCTCTTTTAAAACAAACAATGGCATCTTAAGAAAATTTTTATGTTATCATTCTTTTCTTGAAAATGTTATATTGAAGTTTATTTCCCAATTATGCATGTGTTAATAGTTTTCATAGTTTTGTTTAGTTAATAAATAAGTTATTATGAGAGATAGTGAATCCACATATGATATTTTATATAGGCATATTTTTGTATCAAAAATAACAATGTAATTATTTTTCCACAAGGTAGATTTATACTCTGAATATATTTCTCACTTATAAAATGTATATAGAATGTTATTAGTACCACTAGTAATATAGGATAATTTAGCATGTTTTAAAAACAATTGTTCTTAAAGTAACAATTACTTCTGAAGTTTCAAGAAAATTTCTAACATTTTTTTATTTTACAGAAAAGCAAAAATGTAACTTCTTTTAAAAAATGTGTGATAATTAATTGATCATGACACTTGAATCCTCACATAATTTTGTATAGAAGATTTGGTTCCTTTTTTATTGTAAGGATTGAAAAACAAATAAATGTTTGGTTTCAAAATTATGAACTATCTTCTTTAACCACAATGACTACAACTGGAACATGCCCCTAGTTTACAAAAATCAAATTAATTTCAATATAGTTTGCAGACAGGGATAAAGCATCCATGTATTGAACAAAATGAGTGCTTCTGTAGAAAAATTCAATAAAACTTTCAAAAGCTTTAATTAAAATTCAATTTAAAAAATTCACTAAAATATGTACATATTCAATCTCACAAAATCGATCCAATAAGTGGCACATACAATAGTATAGTAAAAATAATAAGTACATTAGTGTATATAAGCTATTTTGTAAAACATAAAAAAAACTCAAGTATTTTGCTAAATATAAAAAAGAACAAACTATTATACATTTTTTTTAATTATGGAATTTCAGTTGACTTTCAACTTTTTTTTACCAACAGTTGAATTGTTTTTATATACAGCCAAGAATGAATTGACCAACTCATTATTGGTTGATTATAAGAAGTTTACACAATGCTAAAATCTAATTTACAATAAGAACTTAAGAATGTTAAAAACATTTGGTAGATAAAAATATATTGATAATGTATTATTTATATTGTAATGGTCAGATTTGTACATTCATGTAACAAAATTCAGAGTCCATCACACTAAAACTGATCAAAATGGGAAAGTAAGATCCAGAGTCAGAATCAAGCTCCAACTCATTCATCAGTACTCTGTGATTTAACACTATATGAGTAATATTTCTGAGGTTACACACAGGCCTTAATTTTAATCATGAGCTGGCTCTGAACAGGGAGAAACATGAGACCCTAAGGCTAACCACACATGTATAATATAAAACTGGAATAAACTTCTATTAATGGCTAAGCTAATATAATATTGACATTTTGTATGGTAATATCTGGTAATATTATTAATAAGTAAGTGGATTGGATTGGGATATGATAAAAGAATAATGAAGACAGGATAAATTTAAATACTTTTATTAAAATTATTAGTAATGAAAAACAAAATAAATTAAATGACACTATTTAGGGATGACAGTGAGATCAAATAGATACTTGCAGGTGTTATCAGTCCAGGATAATACAGTGTTCAACTCATTTCTTTCATGCTCAGCAAATAATCTATGCATGTAAGCATTTAATATATCAACATAATATTCATTTAATATCATGGTTTGCCATGTAATAAATAACAATGCTAGCCAGAAATATAATTTTATTACGATAGTGATAATATTGCAACTGTCTACTAAGTTTCTTTAATGTCTCAGCCTAATAATATAGCTTGATAATGATCCACATCGTCATCTACCTAACTAAAGATTGTCTTAATTTCAGATAAATCCCGAATAACATATATTATAGAGAGAATTGGTCGAACTAACCCTACATATATTCCCTATAGGCACTTAAAATATGCTATAAAGAGAGATGGGTTACTTAAATATATTAATACCTTCGTTTAACAAACAATTAATTAGCACCTCTAATCAGATTTAATGAAAAGATAAGGAAAAACATATTTAAGAGAATCGGAATTAATGAAAATAACAAATATACCTTATTAATATCATCCTTACCAGAATTCTATTATTAATTAAATAAAACGATGCTTTAAAATCATAATTTACCAGTATAGCAAAGCAAATAATAACAATTATATATGAAATCTAATTCAGAGTTGATTTAAATTACTCCAATGATCGCAAGGCAATCGGTTATTAATTAATGAATTTTAATTTCGAAACAGCAATTTGGATGTAACATAACTAAGAGTTATATCATAATTACTACACTGAAGATAGAAATATTATCTTCAGGATAAAATTATTAAAATATATGCACTCCTGGTTCAAAATATACTTGGCATATCATCACATATCTAGATGAAATATTAAGAACTTAAATATATAAAAGAGTATAGATTTCCCTGCAAATACTAGAGTAAGACAGAATTTAATTAACAAAATAATTATTAAGCTTATCTATTTAGCAAGTTGGAGATAATAGATTTTACAGAGATATTTTACAGTAAATCAAGCGAGTATTTATTATTGGTTTTACAGGTTGAAGTAAAGAAAAATTTGAACTATTAGATTTTAAACTGGCATTTATTTAAATTTACTATAGCTATAGTTTTGAAAATTAATAAAGTTCATGTGAGAGCTCTTGCGGTAGTCGTAAAGGTTATTAGCTAACTTCTTGGCAGCAGCTTGTCTCTTGGCTTTGTTCTCTGGATAGGCATCAATCCTCTACTTGAAGTATTATTGCAGTAGGTTTCTATCGGGAAGGTTATCTATTGCTATGTTGGCTTGTATCATTTTGTCACGTAAGAGATGAAGATCGCCATTCCTTGGTTGTGAGAAACAGCACAATCTGCCTAACTATTCAGCCATCCTAAAATTCAAATCGGCGGTGATTCAGCTTACAGACCATTTTAAAAATTGACTGAGTATATAAGTAGCAAAAAACAGCCTATTTGCATTTGCTCGTGATGAAATTACATTTATAATAAACAAAATTTTCCCAGTGAAGTTAGCAATTAGCATCTTTAAAATTTGATATTTTTAGAGACCAAAATAACTTTTAGCTTTTGCTTTAATTCATGAACATGATTTTTTTTTTTGTATTTGGCCATTTACTTTCCCACAAGATTTTAGCAATCGACACGGATGATTAAATCTTGTTTACAATTTAAAATATATTTCGACAAACATTTATTGTCTTTAAGAAAATTTTGATTTCATCATCCAGGCATACTAAATTCATGTGTGATATAATTTTTACAGAAAATTTTAAAATAATTTAAAAAATAGCAATCGACCATATATGCGATCTAAGGAAAATAATGTATAAAATTGTTTTATAATTTAAACTAAATCGCATTTTAAATTATACACATTCTCTTAAATATATGAAAATTGTTGTGGCAAGTAAAATAAAAACATTATTAAAAAAGATGTAGTGTGCTTCTATTTTTAAATAAGTCATTTCATCATTGCTTGCAGAGTATAAATTTTGGCCTCACTTTTCTGATTTAATAGTATCTCATATTGCTAATAATTTAAATGGCTATAAATGTTCTTATCTTTTTGGAAATAATTACTATTTGTTTTTATTTTTTAAGACAAATACACTTGGATCTCTTTTTACACGGACTTATTTAACACGATTTTGAAGTTATGCGATTCCATATTTTACCGGAAGTCTTTTTTTGATAACTCCGATAATGCGCTATTACTTTAAATAATAAATTTTGCGCACTTACATTATATTGAAAGTAATAACACATTATTGGAATTCGACTTTCATCTTAGTAATTTCAATATTTTCAGTGCTTTATAATAGTAAGATTTTATGCAATAATGAAATTAAAATCATGATTTCCACATTTTATGTATACACACATTAAATTTTACAAGATTATAATGTAAATTTGTTCAAACATTGTGCGTGTTAATTTTGCATTTTAAATCACATTCTGTTTTTGCTTTTTAAAAAAGAACGTAATCAATTATTAATCATTTAGTGTCTGCAAGTTTATTTTTAAAAGGTGAGTAATAGCAGTGAAATGAAATTTGATTTTTAAATGGAATTAAAAATTAAAAAATAAAGACAAAAATAAAAGTTTAGATACAGAAGAAAATGTAGAAAAGGATGATGAAACAGAAGTGGAACCTGTTCCTTTCACTTCAAAAATGATTCGAGAAGGTCTTCAACTTTCTAATCAGCAAATTATTTGGTAATACAGCATCGATTGATCCATGCCATAAGATGGTGCAGTTGCTACTGAAAAACGAATAGATATAATGTTACCAGGCTGATTTGATTATTATTATTATTTTGTAATGTTATCGTGTTTTTTTTTGTTTGGGTTTGGATTTTTTTTTTTTTGGACCAAATTTTTTTTTTTTGTAAATAAATAAATTGATTTAAAATTTATTTTTTTAATACATCTTTTAAAACCTTTTTTTTTTTTAAACTTGTTGTTTAACAAAATTGGATTACGGTCTTTTTTTTTTTTAAAGTAACTTTTTTTTTTTCGCTTTTGATTACGGTCTTGTTTTTTTAAAGTAACTTTTTTTCTTCTTTTTTTTGTGCTTTTTTAAACAACTTTCATATCCTTTTTTTTTATTTTTGGGTTCATTTAACATGTTTTTATTCGTAAAAACAACAATTACATCAAAAATTAATTTATATATTTTGAAAAATTAATGATGGGTCTTTACATCTTTTTGATTCGGTGAATGTAAGGCTTTCTCGACACAGTTTTCTAATAGCTATGGTCACTTGCCTTACTGCATTCTCACACATTTGTAATGCAGCTGCCATATGCTTTACTGTGAGCTCATCCCGGCTCCAGTAATATATTAGCCGTAACACTTTCAAAAAAGACATTCAGCAGCCCTCAAACCACATTCCATGATCGATGGAACACCTTCGACATTGCTGCGATTCACATTCCATTTGACAGGGTTTACTACACCTTACTCTCATTAAACTACCACAAAGGTAGTTCTTCTGGGTGAGGAGAATATTTCTCTGTTGAAGAAAGGCCACTGCATCTGCTTCTGTAGTAGGCAAATCTACAAATCAAAACGCTGGACAATCGTCTGCTATTGAAATGTTTTGATCTCGAAAACGTCTCGGAAAGTGCATGACTTGATCATGAACTTTGCTGAATTGTGAGTAATATTCCTCATTTCCTAAATTCTGACCCCTGACAATGAAACCAGGGGCATTTGGAAAATCGTTACAATTTTTACAAACCAAAATAATAAAAAAAACTCCAAAGACAAAAAAAAAAAAACCTTATAATATACTTTTGGTCCTTCAAAATAAACACACCTTTACATCATACACTGTACAATTGTTAAGAGTAATGTCTATAGAGAGTCTTGCATACTCGTCGCTAATAATGTTTGACATACTACAGATGTTGGGGTAATGGGTGCACTTCAACATCTTTAGCGGTTGAACAGTTTACAGGCTGTAAGATCTATAAGCGGCCTTGTAAACAGCATATTTATGTGCTTTAGCATAGCAACAGTGCCATCTTATGGCGTGGATCAATCGATGCTGTATTACCAATTATTTTCTTATAAATGACACTAATCACAAACGTGCTCTTAAATTCCAATGAGAGCTAAATGTTTGTATGTCTGGATATGGCGTTCATAAACAATTAATAAAATCATCATCTCAAAGATTAATTACTAATTACGTTGACACCAGAAAACAATTAACACAACATGAGAGTGAAGTTGGAGCTAGTTGTATTTCCTCTTGTGTAGAATCAAAAACTAATTTGCAAATGAACCTGTTTATCAGTAAATAGCGATAATAATTAAAACGTGTATAAAAAATGTATGCATAAAAATACATATTGTTTTGAATAAAATTAAATATTATAGTTAAAAAATAGTTTAAAAAGTTTGTCTTGTATCAATTTTTTTCAAATTTGAAATTTTTTATTAGTCATATTTTATTTTCTTATTTTTTTTGCGCGAATTTTAAAGTAATTTTACGTTGGTACTTTGCTCTTATGCGATTTTTGAAAAATCACAGTCCATATCCCCCTTTTTTCAAGGTAAGTTACGTCTATTTTTGCACGATTTCATTTGTGCGTGTTTTCTGATAAACCTATCTATTGCGTAAAATGAGACCCAGGTGTATTATAAATTATAGTGCAACTAATGTCTATTATAATAAAGAGCAAGTTTATTTCATTATAATAACTGATTGAAAGAAAACAATCCAGTGACTCCCATTAAATAAATGTAATTCTATTTGTCTATTTTTGAAATTTTATGGATATATTATTTAACAATTTTATACAAACATTTTGGTATCTATTATAAAAAATTCTTAAAATTAAAAAAAAAATCAGTCTAATTTGAAATGATAATTTTATAAAACAATTACTCTTCTTAGTGAGAGTATGAGATACTACTTGTAGTCTGTATGTTACTGTAGTGTTGTAGCTGTTGTAATCTAAATAGCTATTTTTATAATAGTCACTGATATATGTATATATGTATGCTGGAATGACAGAACAGTTGGAAACTTTTATACTTTTTGTTATTTAATGGACTTCTAAATTATGTGATAACAATCAGATGCTGAGAATAGATTAAAACTATATGGTGCAACTCTGTGGATATGATTCATTACGGGGGTAATGAGATATGTAAGTCATAAACAATATGGTATAAAGAGCAACTGCATTCATTATTAGTTGATAAACAACATACTTATTACGTTATACGGTAAATCACTCATATTAAATTGTAGTTATATTGTATAATACTACATTTTTAGCTGTATATATTTCTTTATATTAATTAAGGTATATTTATTATAAAGGGATTATTTACCATTCATAACCAATATCTTCAGGTTAGGGCATAATAAATCCAATATGAAAATCCTTAGAAACAGAAATTTTCGGTTTTGAATATAATTTATAAATCTGAAACAACAAAATGTATTAAATAGTCAAAATAAGAGTCATAGATCACATGACCCTATCTCCTTAAGCTTGCCAGTTATAAACAATGAGGATTGTCAATTCCTCAACAAGCTTTGTGATAAATGCTAGCCAGAGCCAGCATTTAAAATATCTCTAACACAGGAACTCCCCCCAAACCCCTGACCATGGTTTTGTGCTTTGGCACTCCTACCCAGGCACCTTATGTTTGGAAAGTTTTTAAAAAATGTGTTTATTTTTCAATTTTGCTTACGATTCTGGGGCTTAGATATTTGAATAAAAACAATACACTGATGTATGACCCTAAATGATGTATTGAGAAATGTATGTTAGGAGTAATAAAACGAGGTTGATAATGAAATACATGAGTGAGAGAAAGGCAATTAATTATCATTGACATCATTCAAAAAATGAAAAGTGTGGAATGAAGTTGGACTTCACATATCTAAAAGAGATATTGAGATGGACAGTTGAAATATTACAATGAATCCCAAGAGATTAGTAAAAAAATTACAAATAGATCTATGTGAGAAGGATAGATAAAATAAGAAAGTTTGCTGGTGTAAAGTAGAGAAGAAAGATTATTATTTAGAGATATTGGATTATATTTGGAGAGATCTTCATTTTGCAGTGAATTGATAATAATTGGAAATAATGTTTGATGACAATATTAAAATTGATATTGTTCCAAAACTTTCTGAGTTCAAATCTTTTATGAACACTTTAGCAACAAAGCTATTCCTAACAAAATATTAAAAAGTATATATTTGATATTTTTAGAAAATAATTAATAATATATAAAAGAAATTACTTTCTATGCATTTTCCTTCTGAATCTTCGCCATCTTTGCATACACATTCGCCATAAATGCATCTTTTCAATTCATCATCAGCTTGACAATCTTCATCATTTATGCATTCACTTGTCTGTAATGCAACTAATATATATATATATATATATATATATATATATATATATAAATAGTAACAAAATAAAAATAAGAGAGAGAGGGGTAAAGAAAATGAAAGATTAAAGAAAAGAAAGAGAAATGAGAGAGAGAGTGATGAAGAGATAAGATGTAATGAAGTAGAAGGATGATGAACGATAGGGAAAGATGATTATGATGAAGAGAGATATGAAGATAAGATGGAAAGAGGAAGAGAGAAGAAATGATGATGATGATGAAGATTGAATAGAAATGAAGATGAAGATGAGATAGAGACATAAATTATATTTAGTAGTAGAAAGACTCTTAATCTAGAAGAGATGAAGATGAGATGAAAAGATGAAATTATAATATGTGAGAAGAGAGAGAAATGAAAAGTAATTATTATTATTATAGAGAGAGAAAGGAATAAAGATGGAATGATATTCAATAGAGACTCTTAACGACTTGACTCAGTGGTGTTACAATAAATTTAAGAAAAGAGATGATAATTCAGAAATGTATAATCAGACAGAGACCAAATCCAATACTAAGGCAAATATAACTATTATGGCATATTAATAATCTACCACTAAATAATACAAAAGATAATTTTAAAATTATTAGTTAATAGTTATTGGAATCGGCCTACCATCAAATCACACTCTCTGAATAAGAATAAATTATACTTTGATTGGAAAATCTATCACATTAAATTTAAACTAATAAGGCAACAAGAGTAAACAATCTCAGGGATTCTAATACTAAACTCTTGTGCAAAATAACAGTTTAAGATGCCTACTAAATAATTGTTTGGCTAAATAAATAAGTGAGTGATATCTTGGCGACCATAAAATAGTTTGCTAACTTATTGTTCAATCATGAAACAATAAACAAAAACAAATATTAATTTAAAAATTTAATGAATTAATTTTAATTTAAACTAATAATGGTCTATTACCCAAGATATTACTTGAGCAAGGAAAAGGGTAAGCCATTCACCATACTTATATACAACCTACTAAAGACCTTAAATGCAGATGTAAAATTCTAAAAATATAAAATGATGATAAACAATGTGCAGTTAATGTAAGATAATGTGCAGCTTTTAAAATATCAGAAAATAATAAATAATCTTCTGAAGCACTAATATTCTTAATCTCATATTGCACAATCTTCAGTCTGATAAGATATAATGTTAACTTAAAAATCAACTTTTAAATGTGCATTTAATTAAGTATCTGATATAATGTAAATATCTGTTACTGTGATTCAATCTGAGAATCTCTTAAATTGGCATAGCTTTATAATTCAAACCAGTATCAAAATATATTTTTATAACTTTATAATATATTTATGAACTTTTGAACTGAAAAATTTTATGAACTGTGGAACTCAAGCTTTAATGAACTTTGGAACCCAAGACAATAATATTTTCATATAAAAGTAAAACAAACAGAGACAAAACTTTTTGAAATAATAATAATATGGTTTATTATTTAAAAGAATGAGAAAATATTAACAATCAAAATTTATTACAAGCATTGCCAATGTAGCGCTGGAATCTTTTACAAATATTTTGATTTTTAAAATATTTATTTTTGGTTTACAAAAATAATATAACAATTTCTCTGAATACTGTTACTGAATATCTCTCTTAAACTCTTAAAATTATTTGTTTTGTTAAACAAAATACTAAAATAACAAATACTTACAATAGCAAGCATAGGCTATTGTATACTAACTCTAATCTCTTTTAAACAATCAGAGATTTCAAAATCTTTAAACGTAAATTAAAATAGACTAAGTTTAATAAGCACAATTCTATTTTTATTAGCATATTTATTAATATGGTAGTGTTATCTAACAATCAGAAAAACACATCAGAAGCTTAAATTTATAATCCTGAGCTTAACAAACGCTGAGCTGGAATAAGCATATTCAGCATACATTTCAAAACTATTACCACTAGTTATACTGACATTACTAATAATATAGCTAGTGATATATTTAATCAAATTTCTAGCTAAGTTTAAATTAAATTAGATATATGGACCACTCATTCATCAGAGGTCATTTATACACTTTTAAATAATTCTGTCCACATAAAATTCTTACCCTAAGTGTTTTAAAATTAAAGATTTCAAAGACTTACAATTCCAGCGGTGAAAACTCTGGATGAACATATTAAAATTAGTATGTATGAATTGCCACTTACAACATATGCATAATTTAATATACTTAAAATAAATATAAATTATTGTTGGTTGGCTTGTGAATAATAAAACTATCATGGCAACACAATTCAAACATTGATATACCTATAAGCATTAAAATAGCTAACTACAACCTGAAGAAACAAAGTTCCTCAAACAAACATATCTTGTCATCACATATCTAAAACAAATGCAACATCATATACTGTGGTGGAACTAGCATTAATTCATCATGAATGATAGGCCAAAATCTAAAAACATATAGGCTACACAGACCTGGAAAAGAATGTGGTGGCTTTCAAAATACTTAACTTTGAGGCAGAAAATAGGATGTCTGGATCTTGCCTACAGTGCATCAGGAACAGGACAGATGCATCAGGAAAGCATGATCCTCTCTCATGGGATTCCAATGCTTATAAATGTGATAATCATCACTGAAAAATACAATATAATAATCCTCTATGGGCACAAACACTATCAATTCATGGAAATACAATACAATAAGGATGGAGGACCTTGTCTACTTCATTAAGCATACTCAAAATAATTAACAAAGCTTAACTCTATGAGACTAACAGATACTTAACTAATGACAAAATATATACTTCACATGAACTAATTAAGTTATCACTAAGAAGTTTAAAAATATGACACATATATATTCAATGTAAGAACCAACAAAGCAAAACTGTGTCAAACGACTACTATAAGAAATACTTTAGGCAAAGGCACAATAATAAAATATTAAATACTAAAAATATAGTGACTAGTGGACTTTCAAAGATTGCAAATTAAGTGCGAGAATATTAATTCTCAATGCATACAAAAAATATTTGCAGTTATTATTATTGTAATATTTATAAAACAATTGAATGAAAACTCTCTGATAAACTTCTTTGGCTGATTTAAAATAATACCGAGTAAAACATTCCACATATAAATAAGCTAAGACTGAGATATTTAAATCTCTGTGAATGAAATTATCAAATATAAATTAATAACCTGTAAAACGCTTAATAAATATAATAGTATATAATTTACCTGAGAATGGCAAAAATATTTACTCATTCTAATAAAACTCATTAATATTAAAATTGTAACATTAGTTTACCTGATATATTTATGCTAATAATGTTACCCATAATTTAAAACAAAATATAGAGCATAAATATTTTTTTGGTTTCTTTTTTTAAAAAACCTCAATAAAACAGACAGTAAAAAAGAATAATACAGTAACTTAAGTTCATAGTTTCAGCTCCATTCTGGTTTTTCCATTCTAGACATGTAGATAATTTATTGAGACCAGTTTATCTGATGGTATTCAAAGCTTCTAGTCAAAATATTCATAAGCATGGCAATGATTTCTAAAAGAAAACGAAACATGTTTAATAGTTCTTTAAAGATACTTTTACTTTCTTCCTTTAAAAATATTCTAAATATTAAAATATTGAAATAATAAGAATAGGCCGGCATTGGAAAAATAAATTCTTCAGCTGATTACATTTCTTTATAGGATCCTGTGTTTTCATGTTCAATAATATAGCTTTATTCTTTTTAAATTCCGTTTTACTCTTTTAAAAGAAAACATTTTTTTAAAGTTTTTTTTTAATTATTTATCATCCAGTATTTTAAAATTCTATTTCCAAATAACTTTCTCTTCCCACTGCTTAGCATATGATGGGAATTATTTTTTTTAAAGTTCATATTTTCATCTGTTTTCAATTAGCTAAAATAAACTATTTTCATTTAGGTCAAGGTATAAGCAATAAACTTTTTAGTTCATTATCATTTAAAAATTCATCCTTAACTAATTGTAGTTTACAATATTTTGTCCAACAGTTTCTGGAAGTGGATAATTAATATCTCATATTCAATACCTTTTAGTTGAACAGTAGGAAAAGTTAATAAAAATTATACTAATGCTTGGCAGATAAAATTAATTATTCCTTATTTTAGCACAGTATATTTCTTTCTTCTAAAAACATTGTAGAAATAAGCATTATTAAAATAAGAGCATATTTTAAAGTCAACATTAGGTATCACTAATAAATTTCAGACTTAACATCAACTTTGAATAAATGTTATAAGAAGGAGATTGGCACATTTGTAACTATAATACAGTTCATTATAATGTCTTTCAATTTTCTTCGTTTATATTTTAATTTAATTAGATAAATACTAAGTGTCCTCCAGCTAAAATAGTTCAGTACAATAGAGATATTTAGCCATATAAATACTAACAGTTTGTATCTTAATTTCAGTTTCCAATAAATAAAAGACAGGCAATACATAAATAAGAGATGCAAAACTTCCTTTGAACATTTTGGTCACTATAGCTTAAATTTTAACTGAAAGTTAATATCAAATAAATGGGTTTACCTTTAATTTAGCAGTTTTTCATCGCAATTTTAAAACAAGTAGTTCTAATTTTTAAACATACTTTTATTTTCTACAAGACAATAATAAACTTAAAAAAAAATTACAACTTTTTTTTTATTAAAGAAAAGTAAAGTTTTCAAGAGCAGCTCACACACACCTAATACGAATAAAACCTTTATTTATATCTGATAATTTCTATCCCTTCCAATTGTCAATTTCATTTAAAAACCAATCAAGTTATTTTAAATTTAACTTTAACACCTTTGACAGATCAGCTGTGAAATTGATTACTGACACAATTGATTTAATTATTTGAACTCACATGGTCATTAATGGTTTCTAAACAATAGTTAACTATTAACTTTTTATGTAACATTTTAAGCAATATTTTATTACATAAAATAAAACAAATACAAAAATTAGAACTAGTTTTAACTATCAAAACTTTTAAATATTCAATTTTAATATTTTTGTTCATTCATTTGTTTTTAATCAATATTGTAATTAAATTGTTATTTACTCACACATTTCACCTATCTCCCTGCATGCATACATATACACACACACAAAGATGACCTATTAAACTGAACTCTTCTAATTACTTACACCTTATTTAAAACTACAAAAATAAAAATACCAATGAATATTATATTTAAAAATGACTTTATAGGTTAAATGCTAAGTTAAATTAAACATTTAAATATTACAAGACTGCTTTAAGATTAATTTAAATATTATTTTTAAGCCAATTTAATACTATTTATTCTAGTTTATTTATAATATCAATTTATTATATGTTATACATTAAAAATGAATAAAACGATAGTTACTTTATACATTTAATTTTATTTA
Source organism: Epiperipatus broadwayi (assembly GCA_028023455.1). Classification (NCBI taxonomy): domain Eukaryota; kingdom Metazoa; phylum Onychophora; class Udeonychophora; order Euonychophora; family Peripatidae; genus Epiperipatus; species Epiperipatus broadwayi. The sequence continues at coordinate 9,346 of JAQFVV010006960.1, read as the reverse complement.
TTAATTTAAACTATCCCTAATATTTCCTTTAAGCAAACTTACTATCTTGCATCTCTTATCAAACTAATTATCATATATCTATTGACTTTTCATAGCATAATCACACAAAATTTAATAAATATCACAATACTATAATTATTATCCTATACTATTTACTAATTAACTAATGTCTTCTATTTTTATCATTATTTTTTGTAATCAGAAAATTACAAATAAAAAGTTAAGCTAAGATAAACACTGGCATCTGTTGGAGCCAGATAAAGTTCCACATATGTACAATATATATGACAAATATTTCTAGAATACCCTCTATAATAATTAAAATACTATTATTATTATATTTATTTTATCTGATTTTATAGATATATATTATAAAGCAAAGATTTTCATGAATAAAACATGTTACTGTATGTATGTATTTTCTCCATATATAGCCTTACTTAATATTATCATTATGTCAAATACTTTGACTAGATAGCATCAGTTATCATTCAGATAATAAATAGAAGTCTATTCAAAGATATTGCAGAGAGACTTAATAATCAGAAAATATGTGTTTCTGTCATCTGTGTATATCATTGACTGTCTTCTATTACTCTTATGTTGGCTGTTGTGATTTAGACAAAGCATTAGTATACACTAATGTCAACAACAATTAAATGTATATGGATAAACCAGGACATGCTCAAAACATGCACATTATTAACTATTAACAATAATATTTATAGAATTATACACAATATGGATTTTTATCAGTAATTATTAATTAACTATTACTGTCTATAATGTGTGGTGATGACTGTATCAAATATATGCCCATCAAAGTGCATTTTAAATGTAATATCTTTTATTAAACCACTAAATATTACATGATCATATGGAAGCTTTTTTCTGTTTTAATATCTTATATTCAGAATAGTTTTGTTATCAGATTTTCGATTAATAAGCAAACCATTATATATAAAAAGTGTTTTGTTGCTGATAAGTGTTTCTATAATATTATTTTCAAATTTGTTAATGTTAAAATATATATTGCAAATAACATTTAAAAGTTGAGAGATGTGAAATATATTTTGATAGTTCCTCTATGTTTACACAGATATAGATTCAAATGAAAGAGCCTATGTTACTCCTTCATCACTTTTTAATTACTTGACTATTAAATGTAAACAAAGGTTCGAACGTGATTTTCATCATGTTACTATGCCAAACTTTTCTTCCTTGATATGAATGAGATAACAAGTTCTGATGAATCTTTACGGCTGCTAGTTTTTCACAACCTTAATAGTATTTTAAGTAGCCACTTTTCTGAAAAGGTTGAGCATTGATATATTTTTAAAAATATATTGTCATGGACATTAGAAATCAAACATACCTAAAAATATGCAAAGGACAATAAAAATCTTTCATCCATAGTTCAGTAGATATTTGAAAATTAAGTTATATGCCACCTCCTTAATTTGTCATTCAGTGGCTTGGATTTTCAGATAAATTTGACATTAGAATACTTAAAGAGATTTGAAACTGGTGAAACAACTGTACAGAATACTTTTAATCTTTTTGAGATCATATTGTCTCTATACAAATTCACATATACTGTTATGTTTAGTCACAATTATATGCATAAACACAAACAAGTACACACACATATTATAATAGTTATATATATATATATATATACACTTGATTTACAATTGTTATTTATAGATAGCTACACTCCGCTTCTTACTATTGGTAAGGTATAGTTCTCAGTTCTAGGGTGAATTGTTAAAAAAGGAACGGTACATTCCTTCCTATCCACTTCTCTATGTATATGGCAGCCTGACTCATGAATAGCTATGGCGACTTTTTAGGCTGTAATGACAGCTTGCCTCAAGATGGTTTGGTTCTGGAACATTCCAGTTTTCAATATGAACTTGCCTTGCTGTGCAACCAATAACTTAAATAGCTATAATATGGAGACCAATCAATGAAATTCAGGCTAACTGGAGTTTCCTTTGACCATATAGGAAGGACTAGACTGCTGTTATTCAGATTTAACAGTTGTTCTCTGAACCTACCTTCAAACAGGCTGACTATTAATTGCCAGATCCCCAATTTGAATAGAAACATTTGGATTCAATGAACATCTTTGGCTATTCTTGCCATTTGTTATGCATTATCTCTTTATATACACATTAATTAGCAGAAAATTCTTTGTGAATGCAAGCACTGTGATGTTCATCTGTGTAACCATTTTTGGAGAGAACTACTGTCCATTATTTGAAGGCAAGGAGAGTTATGTCACATACATAATTACCTTTATCATTATAATCATGAATACGCAACTTTACATGTATTGTTCTTATAATGAGTCTTCTTCCATAATAAACCATGGAGTATTTGCTCTCATCTTATGGAATTTCCTGCATATATTACATAAGAACATTTAATTTCTCAAGTATGTCACAACACTGATAAATTCAGGATGAAGCCTTTGCATAATTTGTAAGTGTTTTAAATCATTTTCTACCCCAGAATCATCCACAATAAATGAAATGGCAGCCCTAAATGTTTCTCTACAAATAAATGTTCTTCTGTAGATGTAGTAAGGTTTTTACTAAAGATATCTAGCAACTATACGTTCAGAACCAGGGCAGTATATCATAATATGTACAATTTTTGTAAAATGTCTTTTCATTCTAATTCCATCAACATTAACATAATGATGACCATTTAGTAATTTACTTAAACTTACATCACCAGATAATTTTTAGGCTTCTAATTTAATGAGAATTTTGGATTCAAAGCATTAAATTCCAAATCTACAACAGGTAATCTCAATTCATAATTGATTACGACAAAAGCCAGAAACTAAACTGGGGATAGTGATTTATAGAGAGAGAGAGAGCAAGCAGACGTGTTTATACATAGATTTGTAGTGTATTTAATATCTATTTTAATGAATTAATAAAGATCTATAATTTTAATAAAGCAAGAGTTTATCCAGATGTTAATTAAAATTCATTGCATCAGTTTTGATGCTGAAGATATGGTTGTAATTGGAAGTAACAAGAATAAATTTAGTGAAATTTTATATAGGATTGATTTTTTTTTAAAAAAAGCTTGGGATAGTTAGAGAGAAAGAAATGGAAAAGCCAATTAGCGAAAGACGGCGGATGCTTTTACCTAATTTGAAAATTGATTATTTGATGTTAAGTTTAAAAGAAATGGGTAATAAGATTCTATTAAGAAAAAACAGCTTTTTATGATTCAATACAAGTGAAATTAAGAAAGAAATTAGCTAAATTTTATTTCATTCCGAATGTAGTTTATATACATATAGTATATACAAGCGCTTTAAAATGCTGATTGAAGAAGCTGTTAATAGCAAACAATCAAAATGAGTTAATCCAGACAATATAAATATCAGATATTTGGCTGACAGAGTAAGGAGAAAATAAAAGATTAGGGTTTTTTTCAGTTATAGATTTTAATTTTAAAAAACACCAAAAAGTTAACTTCAAATATCACATTTTGGTACAATAAAATCAAGCGTAGTTAGCCGAGAGGTCATAGCAGCCTCCTTGCAAGCAAGTAGTTGGTTGCAGACGGGTGTGGGTTCACGTCCCGGCCGATACTATGACATATGAAAGAAAAAAAAAAACACTAAAAAGTTAACTTTAAAGATCACATTTTGGTACAGTAAAATTGAGAAAAAAGTAAATGAAACATATTATTTATGGAGAAAATTATAAAATAAAGAAATTGGTTGGACTGTACATAAAATAAAAGTATTATGAATATATTGGAATGATGAAAATAAGAAGAAAATATGTATTAGAAAATATTACGTTGAGCAAATGAAAGGGTGAAAGTTTGAGTGAATACAAAAATGAAAAAAGAAAGGTCATAATCACATGACAGGCTATAGGTGAATTCATAATGACGATAATATACATTACCTATTTTCTAAACAATTATTAATTCTCTAGATTGATAAAACAAATTGATTAGTCAAATAAAACATAACACTACCTTCAATACATTTTCCCTTGTAAACATCGCCTTCACAGCCACACATTCCGTCGATGCATCTACTTAAACCGTCATATACTTTGCATTGACTATCATGGACACAACTTTCACGGTAAAAAGCACCTGATAAAAACAAACCAAAAAAAGAAAAAATTGGAAATGTTAAAAAAAGAATAGATAAATTTAATTTATATTTGTGTGAGGAATATTATTCTTACTTTTTAGACAGTAGCCATTTATTATCACAGTAGCACAAAGCGTACAGTTGCCCTTATTGCACATTCCTAAGGCATTTTTTAAATAACATTGCGTATGATTTGTACAAGAATTTCCGATTTTCTTTGCTGAAAATGATCAGAAATGTTATACAATAACAATCCATGACAATTAATTAATAAAAAAATATTACACAAGCATATATGTTGTTTATTTGAAAGTTTGTGATTACGGTATTGTAGTTGTAATTATACGTAGATTAATTTCCATGTCTAATATTAATAGTTAAACATTGTTTAGAAAAATTCCAACTATTTTCAAACTTTTTAAATACACTTAAGTGTTAACAATTACCAATATCGTACAAGGGAATCGAACCTGGGAACTTTATATTCATAAATATTAAATTTAAGGTAATACACTGATCAACAAGAATAGCCAAATTATTTATAGTATTACCATAAATTCAAGATCCATGAAGCTAAAGATTCCAGGTTTGATTCTCTTGCGAATTGTAGCACTTATCACGTTAGTAACAACTGAAGAAGAGAGGCGAGTAATCTCATTCAATCACTGTTTTGTATTCTAATCTGTGTGTTATTAATAACAATTAAATATATTTGCAAAGTTTAAATAAAGTTTGAAGGTAGTTTTATATTAACATGTTGAAATCGCCTGAGGGCATATGCCGTTTAGGCGGCCTCCACTATAGAACGTTCTATTTCAATGCATAAGCCTAGAAATAGTCCATGGTGTATGGTGACTGTGTCTATTTCTATGCTAATGCACAGAAACATGATGTTAAATCTGCTGCATAAGCCATGGTCTCAGCTTATGCTCAGATTTGTGTTATGCATTTTGGACATGCGATCAGATTTCAAGTTTTGCTACAGTATTGTGTGAGGGTGGCTGACTGTCAAAACTATTTTAATATTTATTATGACCTTCTTTCCCCCTATCTGCTCTGTTTGATGAAGATCTGTTAACAATTATGAGCATGTGCTGATGCTTCCCTAGTCAAGGTTTCATCTTGAAAAAATGGGCCAAGGGGAAATGCAAGCATTATTTTGATCGTCACACTGAAATTCATGTTTGGGGGAGAACAAGTGTGATATTAATAAAATGGCTGAATTCCAAGTTTCCCAATGTCAAAGTTTGGGATTTGCCTTGCTCTAAAATGGATGACATCCCATTTTTACAGCATTATGGAGTATTGGCATGTATGAAGAAATGTTCATGTGGAGAAGAAATGAAATGATATCATTGCCTAAGCTACCAGTTCAAATGCAAGGACCTACAGACTCATGGTCATGAAAGCTTAATGTTTTGGGCATTACAGCTAATCAGTGGTCTGGGGTTGATGGTTGATGAGACTTTGCATAACCACCGGACTGAGTAGAAGTGGTGGCGTGTGTACAAAGAGAAAGACATATTCAGCAGGCCCTATTATTAGAGCTTTGAGCAGTGTCCTGTTCATTCCCATGTTAGAAGAATCCAAACCCAAAAAAGAAATTGGTTTGAAATGTATGTATTTCATGGAATATCCATTAAATGTAAATACTTATTTTTAATAAAACAAAAAAAAATTGCCTTTTTTGCGAATACCAAACCAAAAAAAAAAAAAGTAATAAAAAGAAAAAAAGTAAGTATTTATTAAATGTATTTTTTGATTTAATTATTTTTTGTAAATAAAATTATTTTATTTTTAATGTGGACAAAAAAGCAACCAAAAAAAAAAAAAAAAACGCCGGATGGGCAACATTATATTTATGTTTGTTTACAAACAAACTACACCATCAAGCGTTTTCAACATGCTAATACAAAACTACCACTTTGAATTATTCTAAAAACAGTTAACAGTTAATTTTAGACGATAGAAATAGTTCAACATATAATTACAAACATATAGTAAATATTAAATTAACATAACTCAATATATATGTAAATAATGAAGCAAATTATGTTTCTTGCAGGGTGTGAATGAATAACACTGCTGGAAAAGTGTCAAGAATAAAGTTTATCCATATATTTTTAAACTTTGACGTTTAGAAGCTTACTCTTGCTAATATTAATGAAAATGCAGTGGAATTAATATATTATTCAGATGAAAAGAGAGCATTAATAATTATTAAATGAATAGTTAATTATACAAGAACAAAGATTGAATCTTAATGCTAATGACATTATTTAAAAAAAATAATTGACGTCAATAATTGTAAACATTAATTTAAATTAGCCTATAAACATCATATAATCACCATTTCAATAGAATAGAGAGTTTTGCCTGTTTTAAATTAGCCTAACTATATATATATATATAATGTTTTCACGGTTGTATGATGTAGATAAATTATAACTTTTTGGGCTATACCGTGTATTGTTTTCCATTAAACACCGATATTTCGACGGACTAGCATTCGCCATTATCAAGGTTAACTTTTGAAAGAAAAACCGTTAGATCTCGCACACAGTCACGTTATTATTTAAGATCTAACAGTTGTTTTTTCAAAAGTTAACCTTGATAATGGCGGATGCTAGTCGTCGAAATATCGGTGTTTAATGGAAAATAATACACGGTACAGCCCAAAAACTTATAATTTATATATATACAAAAATAAAATAGAAATTCATATAACACTACAATACTAGTCAAAATAAAATTTTACTAAAACTCTTACACAACCATGGTTTCATCTAATAAAAAATAGATCTTCCCATCATTCACTTCAAAAATCAATTTTCTTTTACGTTAGAGGATGGCTACTGAGATTGATGACTTCATCTGAGAATAGAATTTCACTTGAGGTCTACTTGTTAATAGATGAAACCATCGTTGTGTAAGGACTTTAGTAAAATTTTGTTGTTTTGGCTAGTATTGCAGCATTATATGAAATTCTATTTTATTTTTAATTGCCAGTATAGCGTTAGGCAGTATTTAATTCACTATATATATATGTTGATAAGATTTTCACGGGTTGCAGATATAAAAGACATATTTTGCGGGTTCATCGTGTTAAAGTATTTTAAATATTGATATACTGATGTTTCGACTTGATAACACAAGTCATCCACTGAGTGATAAAAAAATAGAAAGACAGTTGTAGAGGCGCTACAATCACTGATTTGAAAAAAACGTTAAATTTTCACCATATTTTCCTCATGATATAAATAAAAAATACTTTGTTAATTTAATAATTATTAATGCCCTCTGACTGATATATAAAATTCTATCTATATTTCTATCAACATTACCAGGGGTAAGCTTATAGATTTTAAAAGCTTAATGCACTGGTGGATTCTTTCAATCCTTAAATTAGAAACTTATTTATGTATGATTTTCAGGTAATAAAACTTTAATTTTAAATAATATATTAAATGTCAAACAACTGATAGCATTTATCAAATTTCACTTTTCCCTGTAAAATAATATTTTCAAATCCCAAATATCAAAATTGAATAATCCTATATCTTTAAATAAACGTTATATTTATTCAATTATAAAAAAATATGCTTATTTTATTTAAAACTCAGTCTTCTATTAGTTAAATAATATAGAAGTATAAATTTATTAGCCTAGGTAGTTTTTTTCTTTTCTGGATAATCCAGATAGCGTTTTTTTAGCTCCGTTAAAATAATAACTTCATCATCTAAGTCCCATTTAAACTCAACTATCTCCAGTTTGACTGAAAGAATAATTTGATTCAAACTAGGTGGGTGTTTATTATTTTCTTTCAAGATTGATTCAATTTAAAAATAAACAAAAAAAATAAATATCCTAATCGATTATGCTAAGTTCATAGAATGTTTCTTTTTTTCTGCTTCTACATAAATGAATATTTTAGTTTTCAATTTTATTTTTATCATTGCAACTTTCATCCAAATTCTATTTTATTACAACCATTTACTAGTGCAGAAACTAGGACTATTCTTTCTCATTATATATATATATATATATATATATATATATATTATTAATAAATGTCTGTATTCCAATTATAATAAAATATATATAACTATTCAAAACAATACAATAATTAATACAGTAACAATATTTTAAACAAATATATACCAATTTAATAGAAGTACTTTCAACTATCTATGTAGTCGTTGTCAACTAGACTCAAATTGTATTAGAAAAAACCGTTACAAATGTAAACAAAAGCAATACGTCATACATCAATTTTCCCACAATTCATTAATTTTTATATTGGCTTTTGTCTGTCTATTTATCAACTGTTGCTTTTCACTTTTATTAACATAGCTTCTTTAATTTTGCGTTTATTATTATTTCTTTCAATACACAGAATTTTAACTTTGACAAAATCAAATCAAAACCATAATTACATATTTACATTATGATCCAAAAAATACTGATGGTGATACATCATCATTTCTAACATTCTCTTGTCATGTTTTTGCACTTTGTTTATATAATAACAATCTTTCATGATCTCTTATAAGCTCTTTTCAAGAGATTCCCCAATATAAGCCTTTCCTACAAACATGTATTTATATATTGCACAACTTTGATTTAAAATACCACACCTATTTTTTGAATTATTTATTAATCTATTTAAATTAGGAGTAGTATAAAATGCAAATCGACATAGCATATTTTTATATATCTGTTTTATAAATTTAACCTGTTCATTACAAATAAATGGTATTGATATCCAAGTATATTTTATTTTATCCAATATCTATAACATCTAAAATATTTCTATTATTATTAAACTTAGTAACAATATTATAAATTAATTTATGATCATAATAAAACATTTAACAAATCCATAATAAATACATTTATGTTACTTATTTTATCAGAACTATATTTACATAATTTATTATTCCTATAATAAAATGATTTTAAACTGGATAATTTATGTGCAATTGGCACATTTGAATACCAAGGAATATATCCTCTTTTTTCAATATCTTTTATTACCATACAATAATCTAATTTATTTTTTTATTACGTGTAACTTTAATATCTAAATACTGAATTGACTTTTTTCTTCAAAAGATTTACTCCATTTAAACCTTCTAAACTATTTAATTCATTGAATAATACATTTATAATATCTAAACTTCCACAAACGAAAACATCATCAAC